>JAQQAC010002837.1:103993632-104391015 GCA_029783875.1 Phataginus tricuspis
TTCGTTAGGTTTATTCCTAGGTATTTTATTCTTTTAGGTGCAATTGTGAATGGAATTGTTTTTCTGATTTCTCTTTCTGTTAGCTCATCATTAGTGTATAGGAAAACAACAGATTTCTAGGTTATGCATTTTTTATGGGGATTGATTTTCAAAAGTTTTTAAAAAGACTTTCTTTTTTGTATAAGAAAAAAAGAAATTTAAATTGACACGTTATTTTATTTTCTTAAGCATAAAGTTGAGTAACAGATTGAACCCAAGAATGTAAGAACATGTATTAGCCACTTAAAATTGACCATAGCTGGGACAATATATTTTGCCCTGACATTGATTATTATTAGATATCTGTTCACCTGTGATTTACAGAATTTATTGTGAATAAGAATCATTTGGAGTTACTTAGTAAAATATTAGTTCTTGGGCCCCTTACCTCAGAGATTTTGTTTCAGTCAATTAAGAAAGGACTCTGGAATGTCTGTTTTTAAGAGGTACTGCAGATAATTCAGAAATCCTTAGGCTATACTTCAAGAACATCGCTGTATATGGTCCATTAATAATGAAAATAGTGAGTGTGAGCTACCAAATTATTTTAAGAACCTCCTTAAAGTCTTTTCAGAAAAGTAGTTGTCAGAAGCACTGTTTGCCACATGTAAAATGTGCTGTGCTAAATTACAGAACACTTTTGGAAAAGGCTTACTCTGTTTTGAGTAAGTATCTATAAGGCTCTGGATTCCACTCAAATTTGTAACAATGCAGAAGGTATCCTTTAGATGTGGCTGTAATGCATTTAGCTCACTGACAGGAAACTGGCAGGTATTTCCGTAAGACATACAGACTGAGAAACAGAGCTTGCTGCCAGCAGCCTGATCAGCATACATTGAGCATTGAATAGTTTGCGGTTTTTTTTGCTTATTTACTTGCCCTAAATGCTTAATGAATAGGCTCTAAGGCTTTAATTTTCAACCAATCCTGAGTTTATTACCAAAGGTTATCAAGCAATAAACATCCTATTGCACTTATACTGTCATGTTTTTATAAAGCAGTTTATAAAAGGTGACATCTGGCAAAGAGGCAGATCTATAAAAATCACGCTGGTGAATATAGTGTCATTTTTTTCTGCCATACTCCCTGAAAGAGTAATATTATTTTGACACACACATACATCCCCACTGTCAAGTTTCTATTTTTATAGTTAGCTTCCTGCACATATCCTTAAGCTATACAAAACCTTTGGGCTAATGCAAAAAGTGACATTTCTGCATATTTATTACAATGCTATTTTAGAAGTTGACTTTGCCTGATAGGATTTTTCCAAGAACAGTGTCATTTTCATGACAGTAGACACTATTGAAAACAATACTATTGTGCAGTTAGTCAGGAAAGGTCAGATATGGAAGGACAAATCATAAATAGCTTAATTTAATGCTCGACATGATTAGTTCTCAATATTTGCTAGATAGAGGGATAGAAATACTGTACAGCATAACCCTGATGAGCAGGACCATAAATAGTCAGAATCTGAACTCATACTTAAACAAACATATGCCCCACCCCGGAACCCAGCAGCCCTTCTGCTCGGTATGAGGGCATTTACCCATGCAAAGCCTGCGCAGGAAAGTTCATAACAGTTTTCTTTCTAAAAGCCCCAAACTAGAAGCAACCCAGATGTCCATCGAGCACCAAAGGGATAAATCTGGTAGGCTTATAAAATGGAATACTTCACAGCAATAAAAACAAACCATCTACTGACTCCTGCAGCAACATTAATTAATCTCAGGTAGCTGAATGAATGAAGCTGGATACTAATGAGTATATACTAGATGATGTACACTATCATAAAGTTTAAGAACTGACAAAACTAACTTATGATGATGGAAGTTATTAGTGGTTTCCTCTGTGTGTGTGTGTGTGTGCGCATGTGTGCACACATGTGTGTGGTAGGGACACAGTTTATTGAAGGTACTGTCCAGGCAGGTGCAGGGGGAGTCTTTTCTAGTAACAGAAACATTGCCTATCACAACCTGGGTCGGGGTTACATGTGTGTATACATATGCAAAAATGCAGAGAGATGTGCTTGATATTATCCCACTTTCCTGTGCGTTCTGGGTACATGTTCCTGTGTAGTAAACCACTTAAATAGCAGCTGAAAACAATTTATTAATAAATCTCACAAGGTTGTAGTTCAGGGATTCACACTGGGCGTTACAGGGCTGACCAGCTTATCTCAGTTCAGTAATGTCTGAGACCTCGGCCGGCGTGACTCTAATGGGTGGAAGTTGGTTGGTTGTCTCTCTTTCTCCCTGTCCTCATGGCTGTCTTGGACTTCCTTGAAACATGGTGGTCTTAGGGTGGTCAGCCTTCTGACCTAACAGCAACTCATGACTTTAAGAGCTGGTGTTTTAAGACAGTAAGGGGAAACACTAGACTGTGAGGACTGGGGCATTATAGTAAGTTCTGCTGAATTCTATTGTGGAACATACTTACTGAGGCCACCAGACTCTAGGAGAGGGAATCACAGACCCCCACCTCTCCAGGGAAGGAATGTTGAAGACTTTGTAGGCATCTGTGCTTTGCCACACCACATATATATATTTCAATTAAAAAGTTATTTTAAAAAAGTAAAAGTCAGTCCCGTTACTCTCAGAACTTTCTTCTCTATTGGGGGTATTGTAAAATTTGAATCTAGTTCTAAAAAAACACAAACAACAAAAGAAACCCTCCATTTGAACTCAGTTTCCATCAGAGCGCACATCTCCTGTTCTCCATTGCTTTTTGAGGTTGAAAATTCTGTGACTTTTTCTTATTTTATTTGAAGTTTCTGGGCTTTGACTTTTAGTTTTTCCAGGCTTAGTTGAACTAAGACTTTTATTTAATCATTTATGCTGAGAGTTAACTGTCAGATTGAAGTCAGATAAGGCTTCAGATACAGCTGAAATCCTTTGCTCCTTTTGATTTATGGATAATGAATTTGCCCTCTTCTAGTTGAAGTACAGCTTTTAAAATAGAAATCCTATATCTCTTATTAATCATCTATCAGAAATGTGTTGCCCAACAGGCCTCTTTATAAAAATCCTTATTAAGAGTCGAGAGCAAGACGGCTGCATTCATACAGTGAGGTTTTATATGAGATTGACTGGGAATGTTTATTCAAGCTAAATAAAACTGGCATGAAAGCAAAGCCTTTTAAACTATTCGGCTTCACTCGAACATGCCACTGATGCCAACAGCTTGGGAAAGCAGTGTGTGTACACAAAAAGCTGCATTATCAAACAGATCAAAAGGCTTCAACGTCAGCGCCCCAGATAACTCTGGAAGAGGTAATTACAGCACCCACGCCTGGCATCATGTGGGTTAAGAGCAGCATTTCAGTCAGATCTTTAAACGACATTGGACATCTCACTTGAAGAAGTTTTGGGGGCCATATCTCAGTTTTGTGCCAGGAACTACAGAGTCCACTTGAGAGAGTCAGTATTACAACGCTCTAACCTAGCCCTCTCAGATTTTCTTTTTAATTAATTGCAGAATGTGATCCTTTTGCTCCCCTTGAGAATCAGACAGGATTTATGTGGTAATTCCATATCCCTATGATTTCAAGTGTGTGCTTTCATTTGTCACCTAAAGAGCTTTGTGGTATATAAAGCCGTCAGCCCAGCCCCATAGCAGTATCACTTTGTCAAAAGAGAGTTGTTTGCACTTTATGTGACAACCTATTTGTATAAAGTGCCAGGGTTTGAACTAAATATACCACGTGAAGTCTAAGTTATAAATGATGAAATCTTGTTTGTAGTACTCCTCATTTGCTGCTCACCCTCTTTCCCACCAGCTTCTAGCTCAGCCCCCCAATCTACTAATGTGACTGTTAAGAGATCCTTTTAATTTAGCAATATAAATATTGCTTGAGCCACTTTAGAAGGCACATAATTCTAGAGAGTTTGATTTTGACACCTTCATTCCTTCTCACTCATCCCGACTCCTGAATATTGTAGACTGTGTATAATAATGGATGTCAGGGAGCGTGCTAATATACATAGTATTATACACATTCATTTAAATGCAGTAGCTAAAGTATGTGTATATATGTGTGAATAATCCACACATGTGAGTCAGTACAACAGAGAAGCATGACTTTAGGGATTGGCTGTATTCTAGTCCATGTCCCTCCATTCTCAAACAATATGACCTTGGGCATAATAAGATGTTTGAATGTATTTGCTCATCTGTAATTTTGGGGAAATAATCTCTACCTTCAGGATTAATGATCAGGTCTTGTGTCTGGAACATCATGAATACTAGGAAATCTCAATATTCTTAGGACTCAAAATTAGCATGTTTTCTCTGTTATGAATTAAGCCAATTCTCCATGGATCATTTTCATTTTGCTTTGGTTGAAACACTTCCAAGAATTAGTTCATATTCACATTGTTAGCAAACAAAAAATATATATATATTTGATACCTATCTTATGTGGATATCCTTCACAATGAGCTAGGTTCTTACTGAGATGGAGAGTTTTCATCCTGCTTCTTAAAGGTGTCCGCAGGCCAGCGCTGCGGCTTGGAGAGCACCCACCAACTTGTCCAAAATGTGAATTCTCAGGTCCCATCCCAGACCTATTAAATCGGAAATTGCATTTCAACCTTTGTTTTCACAGTAAAGTTTAAGAAGCACTTTTCTAGTTGAATGACTGCTAGCTTTTTGAGTTGGAAGTCCTTATTTCTTGGTTTATTTATTTATTTCATGGTTTTAGCCACGACTTTTAGTAAGAAACACATTTTATGCCATTACCCAGTAGAGGGGAGCATACACACTCATCAACACATATAATTAAAACAAAAGTTTCACCAAAAAATATTTACCTTTGCCATGTGCTCAGTACTCAGATATTTTTTATTCAGTTTAAAGCCTGGAAGTCATGGCCCTCTGAATTGATTTTATAATAGCTTGTAAAGAACTGTTGTGTTACATGACCTTGGGCAAGTCATCTTTCTCCTCCCTAGGCCTTGATTGTCTCCACTGTAAAAACTTGTGAATTGGACCAATTGATTTCAAATGTCTCTCAGCTTGAACAGCCTGAGCTGCTCTTTGAAATGTGAAAATCTACCTTTGGACCACATTTAAGAAAGGGCATGGTTATTGGTTATTGTATGTGTTGTTTCACTGAGAGGCCCTGAAGGAACACACACAAACAATGGCTCACAGACTGCAGCTTTTGCGTCATAAGAGCTTGTTGACACCACGAAGTGAAAAATTATGTGTGGGTCCTAAACACGTGTAATTATTAAAAACAAACAGAACACATTGTAAGCTTTTAAAAATGTGTATAGTTTGCCAGTATTTAACTAAACCATAATGAACAAAATCGTCTTCCTGCCTAATATGAAATCCGAATATCCAGCAGTATTACTTTTTGAAAAAATAGTAAGTGTACAGTGCAGAAACCTGACAACATCTTTACCAGTGATCAGAACACATCACCAGCTAAGGACAAAGGGACATTGTGTCCCTCCTAGTGTGATGCCCTGACAGGGACACAACATGGCCAGTATGGCTTTTGGGCCGGGAATGTTTAACATGAAGCTAATCTCCAGGACACATCTGAAAAAGCCCAAATAAAAAATTAAATATTACTTTTAAATATCTATTCAAAAATGTTTGGGTGAGTGTAGGGGTGGGGATATATTGTTAAACAGAAGAACTCAAAGACGTATATTGAGATTAAAGGAGACAAGAGACATGAACACTAAATAAAATCCTACCCGGGAGCTTACACTGGAGGGGCAGTGCCATCAGGACATGGTTGGGTTAATTGACAAAACTGGGAAACAGCAGATAGAAGAGTGAATGAAATACTGTACCACTGGAACATTTACTAGAATTGGCCACTGTGTTGTGATAAGAGAGCAATACCCATTTCTTAAGAGATAGGCATGGAAGACAACTTATTTGCAAAATAAGGGTAGGAAATAGTGTGTATTTGGGGGTGTGCAAATAACAAGTAAATGGGTAAAATATTAACAGTAGATGAATCTGGGGGGTAGACGAAGGTCTTCCTATGCTATTCAAGTTTTTGGAATTTATGGAAACATTTGAAATTAACTCCAATTTAAAAAAATTTTAAGTGAGCCCTTTTTTCTTTTCTCTTCTAATTGTGTTCCTTTGTGTTTCCAAGTGCTTTTGCATGTCTGAAGTGCTTTTGCCCTGGGGGTTGTGCCCTTTTAAGGCCAAGTTAGGTTGGATGGGAGGCCCTGTCATTTTCTAGTTTGCTGAGAGCTGTTAACTTCCTCATAAGCTGATAGGAGAGGCCCAGGTGTCCACCCCCTGCCCTTGTCCCTTGAGCATTTTCATCTGTCTTCTATCATACCTACTCCTGGAGCAGTGCCTGACTTTATTATTGACTAGCAGGCTCCTTTGGTTCTGACTGTGCTTCTCACTTGGCCTGTGGCTGACCTTGACCTCCAGCCAGGTGTTGTTCTGCTTCTTGCCCCAGTTACCCAAACCCTCACAGGGTTCAGCACCAGTGTCCTTGAGAGATCACCAGTTTCTTTTGATCCTGAAGAACACCTCATGAGCCTCTTTGGGAAACACTGTAACATAGAAATTCAGGTACTAACAGATGTTTGGACATACCAGGGAGTCCAGAGCCTTTACATGATAGATCTTGGGCTCTACTGAAGCCAGAAATGCACAAAATAACTTATAAACAGTAAAAAGTAATGGTCTTCTTTCCTGTGGCAGGGGATTGCTGGAGGAACAAAGGTAGTTCTTGCTGGCTTGTCTGCTCTGCCGAGTGCCCACATGACCAGTTTCTAAAGCAGCGGCATTCTGCAATTGTTAATTATCCTTGGAAGACATGTCCTTGTCCTCAAGGAGCTGCAGTTTACTGATGAGGTGAAATACTTGAATGTGAAAGCAACTGAAAGCTTGTTTGATTAAATGCATTTAAAAAATGACAGTAAGTAGTGCATGGTAGGACTCTGGGGAGCCGAGAGACGGCTGTGGCTGCGGGGGCAGCGTGAGCTGATTGAAGCAGCTGCAGAGCAGTGAGGCTGTCGCACAGGAACAAGAGGAAAAGCCCCCTAATGGCTCCATAGTGACAGAAAGGAAAAAAAAGCAGAAGAGGAGCAGCAACTGAGACACAGGAAATCAGCTGATTGACTGGAAAATCACATCTCAGAGTCTGAGCAGTGAGGGGAAGAGGCCTCAGCCCTTGAGCCTCAGGCCGCATCTTTACAACAAGCCTCAAGTTAGACTTTAGACTATTAACAAAAGAGGAGAGTTATGGAAAAGTAGCGAGAATGCAAAAAGCCCTCTGTCATACCACCTGACCACTCACCTGCCATGTACTTAGAATTAAAAACAGTAATTAGTTCTGGTATTACTTTTCAGCATTCCAAATGTCTTCAAAAAAAAAAAAAGGAATAGATTATACTTTTTGGACCACTGGTTTAAGACCCAGGAGCCTCAAAGTGGAAATAGAGGTGTCTCTCATCTTCCAGAAGCTCTGTCCATCCCCACCCATCCCTGTAAAGGCATCTTCCTACAGTGCCTTTCACACATCTGTTGAGGTGGATTTCCTCCTCTCCCTGCCACCTCCTCTCACCCTCAAGATAAATGGTTTCAAACCTTCCACTGCAAGCAAAGTTGGTGTTTAGTTTATTGGTAATTAATTACTAGCTCTTCCTTGACAGAACATAATGGAACTACAGAGGATCACTTAGAAAGGGAAACAACTGTCAATTACCACTCTAATGAATCCTGTTTAACAGAGGTGACAGCAGCCGGACTGACACACCACCTTCTGTGCATAGAAAGTGGATCCCTTAAAAACTCCATTTCTGTACCAAGTCTGTGATTTGTGAGTTAACCATTCTCAAGGCCAGATTTTAAAGTTGACTCGGCTGTGGGTAACAGTGTGGTATTTTAGAACTCTTTTCAGAACTAATGGTTAACTCTTCCCTGTTAATATTTGTATATGAGTAAACAAAAGCAACCGTTCCTAACATTTAGAATTGTAATTTTATGGTAGTAGTTATAATAATTATTGAGATAACCATAGCAATGATCTAATGAATGAGAATTCTTGAATCTTATGTGACAGGACCCTATCTGAACATTTCATATGCATCATCTCAATTCTTGAAACAATGTGATGTAAAAAAGAAAAAAACAATTTACAGAAAGACAGATTTATGGCTCTTGTACAGATATAAAATAAACACAGTTCCAAAATCCTAGCTTATTAATTGATGAGGTACCTAGTAAGATGTTAAAATGTAAAGATTATTTCAGGTTATATATATATATATGTAATATCCTTTCATCTACTATCAGAAGTTTGAACATATATATATTTTCAATTTGATAGATTGTTGGGTTGGATACACAGCAGCATGTCCTGCTGGTCCATAATAGGTCACACAAGTTACTCTCTCCCATCAGAGTTGTAGTGTGAACATTATACCAAAAAATCCAGTAATCTCTTTTGCCTGTTCCCAAGTTTTAAATGATTTTTCTGATGTCTGTAAGGTTGAAACTTCTATAATCCACACATTATAACTGAAGAAATGAGATTTTGTGAATGTAAATGACTTGCCCAAGGTTATAGTAAGAGACTGAGCTGGGACCGACTCATGTTTGACTCCTAACGTAGCAGGCACTTTGGTGATACTCAGCATGAGCTCAGGAAACGTATGGATTTGAGTTCATCTCTCCATGACCTTGGGCCAGGTAATCCCTGTGCCTTTATTTTCTCTGTGAAGTAGTGCTGCTGGTGCATGGGTCCAAGATGGTTGTAGCTTTTTGAAAATATGCTCAAAGTCAATATATGCGTCATACAACACATTAGTGCTAAAGTAGATTTTCCTTGATGGCAAAAATCCAACTGTGGCATTCAGTCCTTCCTGGAGCTCATATTCCCTTGTATCAGTGAGAATGGATTTTAAATGTTTATGACTTGTAATGGATATTATCTCACTATCTTGCTTTGAGAAATGAGGTGATAGAGGCCTTCCTATGAATCTTGTCTTTTGGAATTAGGGAGTGTTGGACAACAGAAATCAAAAGGCAAATAACAAAAAGGTCTGTGGCTGGTGAGTTTAGTGACTGATTTTTAAATAAGACTTCTCTGTAGATGTTAAGGAAGATAGAAATGTTTTAGTAGATACTTTACTGGAGACACAATTCTATACTGACCAGGTATCTCTGAGATGAGAGCCTTACTGGATACAGCATGTCTACATTCAGTTACTCGGGTATCAATAATTTCTCCTTGTGTTCTCATCTTTGTTTTGTGGGGGAACGAAGGACATATTCATGTCGGGGGGGTAATTTCTTGATTTGGAGTTCTTTAAGAACACATAAAAATGACTAGCTTTGCTTTCATAGGATTCATGTCTGAAAGTTTTGCCTAATCACAAAAAATAGGCAACATGTACGTCTTATTGTGATTAGGATGAAGGAAAATAATCCTATGATCAATTCTCCATGATTTTCTTGTTGTTACTGATAATGCAAACAATATGTTTATACTCTTTGAGAGCTGACAAGCGCCAAGTATATTTTAAAAAATGCCAAGTGTGTTTAGTACCCCTCCTACATATTTCCTTATTTTGTAAAATCATGAAACATTTGGTTTTAGTTGTATATTTAGAACTGTTGCCTTATAAACTCTCTTTCCATACTGTGAACAGTACAAAGAGATTCAATTTAATTTTGCACATATATTGTTGAGAGGAATTGTTATGAAGATCTATCAAAGGTTTGGACTGTTGTTCCTGGTGGAAATAAAGTGGACTGAAAGAAAAAGGAGCTGGGGAACCTTTCAGTCCAGGGACATTTAAGAGGCACTAAAAATAGTTTAATAACCCATATCAGGATTCCCCCAAAATCTGGTTTTACAATTTCTATCCTTCATGGAAAATGGACAGACTGGGTTAAGTATTTTAGCTCAAATTTTCATTCCACATAGCCTTGACACACTCAAAGCAAATATATTTTCTATTTTACTCTTAGTTTTCTCAAAGCAAAGTGGAACTGAAGTCACCAGTGAGATATTGCAGAATGTATTGACTTAGGGGAGATGTTTTTCCTGATTTTTAAATTCTTCAGAAGTTCAGTTGATGTAAATATTCTTAGCTGTAATGTGCCAGGTTCTTAGTACTGTAGTTCTGGCCACAAGTCACAGTGAGTCTAGAAGAGAATCAGAAGTTCATTAAATTCTCCTCTACATTTGTGTCTTTTCTGCTTCATAGCAGTGATATGTCCTAAACTTTTAATTTTTTTTAAAGCCTCTCATGAATACCTACCACAGTACTAAATGTGGGTTCCTTTAGAGAGTGGTGTTTTAATTGTATGGTCATTAACTGACTTAATTTGCTTTTTCCAAAATACAAATTCTTAAATTAGCCTTTGTGACCTTTATAAACATTCTGAATTAAGGTAGAACATAAGCAATGCAGTCTCATTAACTTTAATAAAGTCCAATAAAAATTCTAAATTTAAAAAACTATCTTCATAAAAGTGTGTTATTGCCAAATCATTAAACAGCGCATCCAAGTTTAAAATTATTAAAAATTACTAAGTATCCATTTAGAATGAGATTTATTTTATGATTGCAGACACCTCCAAAACAAATCGACAGTCAATTGCAATGCATTTTGAGATGTAAAAGCACCATTAATTACTGTTAATGGTACTTCTCTAATGTATGTAAATATATCATCTGCTCCCAAGCTCTTAGCAGTTATTTCTTACTTCTTTCTAGATAATTTAAAGATCTTAATTTATTAATATTCACAACAGGCTGAGAGATAAACACATTGTTTTGAAGTTCTTGATGAATGGCACTTGGAGGCATATTCTTCTTGGGCTGAGAGCAGATATTAGCTCCTTGGCCATAACTCATGGCCCTACATGGAACAGAACCTCAAAGAGTGACCAGGAGTTTAAAATGATGTTATTGAGTCTCTGTAAGCACTTTATTCCTCAGATTTAAAATATACATTTGAACATTTTATTAGTCTCACTCTGCACTCTATTGCATGATTTGCCCCCAGCATGTTAAACTCATGGCATGGTAAGCATTATTTTCAATTCACTTTATTGAATATGATTGACAAGGACTTTTTCAGGAATACAAAGGGAGAGCAGGGTTTCCTATTTATTATGTTTTTTGATCTCTGCATGAGTTAGAATATTCATGATGCTGTTTTAACAGGCTTCAGGTTGTAAAAGTTATAAAAAAAAAATGAATCTGTGTTTTCTTGCAAACCCTGTTCTCAAATCCAAACAAAGTGAATGCCTTGGAGACTAACAGGTAGGATATTCACCCATTTAGATATAAAATGTGACAACTGGCAGAATCAATGTATCAACATCTGGATCCTTTTCAAATGCCAGAGGCTGTGTACAGGAAAGGAAAAGCAAAATTCTTTTGTAATGAAATATTTTTTGCCATTTTATTTTTATTGTAGACTAGATTCAAAGGTTTTTTTCCCTCCTGTATCTCCTTTAACCTTGATAGAGACATGCACAATCAGCTTAGCTTTATTGCATAATAAAGTTAAAAATATTAAGTATTGATGAGAATTTAAGATTTTCTAACTTAGAGTTGTCAGATTTAGCAAATAAGACTGCCTGGGCCCTGTTAAATTTGAATTTCAGATAAACAGTGAAAAACATTTTTAATGTAATTATGTCCCATGTGATATGTGGCACATACTTACACTAAAGGCTTTTTTGTTATTTTTTCTCTGATATTCAACTTGTTATCCTATTTTATTTGGGAACTCTGTTCTCGTTTATGGTTAAAGATCAGTGCTTTTTGTTAAGCATGTAAACTAACACACTAGTTGTCTCATCTGTAAAGTGGCATTAAAAATAACAGTGATCTCTCAAGGCTGTTGGGAGGATTGAACACATTGATACGAACAAAGCTCGTGGAAGAGCTCCTGACAGCCAGAAAGCCCTGTGGAAGCATAAGCTTTTGTTCCTAAGGTTGTGGTTATTTGTTCCCATGTTAGACACCTTTCTGCTGAGATCTTGATGATACATATCTGTTCAAATGTCAAAGGATTTTCCTGATGCAATTGAGAGCAAGTATAGTTCATCTACAAAAATACAGTTTGGCCTAAGCGACCCCTGGACTGAAATACTTCGAAGTTTAATGTCCTAGAGGGTTCTCAGGCATCAAAAAGAGCTACTACACAGGCAACCTTGCCTTTTGCTCTCTGTGGGGACACTGTCTGTATTTATTATTAAGACATACCATCTTAAGTAAGTAGAGAAAGGATAAAGGAGACAGGTCAGAGCCAAAGTGGTAGTCACAGTCTGTAGTAATGAAAATGAAGGTAAGCGGTGTGAGGGTACAGGAATTACCATGACACCACATAGAAAAATTTCCAGCAGTGTTGGTGGGTATTTTAAATGTCAGATCAACTAGTGTTATGAATTATTAATTTGTGATCCTCTAAAAAATGTCAAGTACTGGGCACATTTCCTCCTGTCCCTATTCTGGGAGTCAGAATAAGCTGAGTTATAATGCAATAACAAATGATACTGAAATCTGTATGGATTAGCTAACTGTGACTTACTTCTCATCTTTGCAAAGCCCACAGTGATTCCAGGGACTTCCCAGGTCTCTTTTCTCCAAGTGGTGGCTCATGATTTTAGTCCACCCTGTCCTGTGGCACCTTTATTTCAAGACTTCAGGGCTTACCACAGTTGCAGAAGGGAGGCGTGGATAAGTGCACAGGGGCCATTACCTGGCGCCCATTACCACTGATCACAGCCTGTGGGCTAGAACTGGTCCTGTGGCGCTGTCCACTGCAAAGAGGTTCTGAAACATAGCCTTCTGTAGGTCCAGAAATGCATGTGCTGGGAGAGGACTCAAAACAATTAGCACTAAATTGCCACAGTATCAAATGTGATTGATTGTGCTATTCTCTTCCTCAAAGCCCAGAAGCATCTTCAGAATTCCTCTTCATTGTGTGAACAGGCAGTAGAGGGCAATCAAGGGTGGCAGAAGTGCTGAAAGCTATCAGCCGTAGCTGCACTGTTCTCATAGGCCAGCATAAACACCCATGCAGTAGGAATTTGGATGTTACACCTAGTGATTAGTATTGCAGAAACAAGTGGAAATAGATTCTTACAATAGTATCAATCACAGGCTTATCTACTTTGGATTTACCATCATTCCAGGCTCTATTTAATCTGGGAGAAGGTGGTTTCCAGGTATGCCAATTATCAATATTGATGAAAGCATTTTAAGCGTATATTCAATTTGCCTGAAAGTTAAGACTTCCCTAGATTTATTCCTATGCAACATAAAATATTAGTTTTTCATAACTGTGACAAAAGAGAGAGAAACTTATTAACAAAGCTTGCAGTAAAGTTCAAAATTGTTTTTTGATCCTGGTGTAAAACTGATGGCATCAAAGCCTTTTCCAGCTCAAGGCAATCTTGCCTGTGATATGTTAGGCTGCTGCTTGATGAGAAGTTCACACCAGCCCCCATTTTGAGCCTGGCCATTTCAGTTCAGTTTCCACTTAGATGGAATTTTCTGGTGGGTGACACTTTCTCCCAATTAACTTTGATGAAGGGACACAGCCTCGAAATGTTCTCATGTCAGGGATGTGAGTTAGACATCTGTGAAATATGTTTCTTGGAAGCCTGGAGAATAGTGAAGAAAAACCTTCTGAAATGAGAATTACATTTCAGAATTCTTCCACAATGTTGTTGCTCATACGGATCCCAATCAACAAAATTTTTGTTGTTTTGTTTTCTTGTGAATAGCTGTTTGATCATGGCACGGTGCTAGACATTCTGATGAACATTAAATTAAAATAGAGGTATTTTCTAAAAATAAAAACTGAGATGCTGGAGAAAGAGAAAAACATGGTAAAATATATAATCAAGTACTTAGCTGTGTTTTTCAGGATAAAACGTAAGAGGAACTAAGCCAGGGGAAATCTCTCAGGGTTGCAGTAGACCTGTTGTAGGAGGTAAAAAAAAAAATCAGTGAATATTCCATTGATTACATATGCCAAGAGGAGAAAGAGAATGAACAACCCACACTAATGCTATAGACTTCTAGTTAGAAGCTGATTTTCTTGCCTCTTTCAATAAATACGAAGCTTTCCTTGAATTCTTAGTGATTAGAAGAAATAACCACTATCTTCAAAAAGGAAAATACAAAAACAGCATCATTTAATTCCCACAGTTTATTGATTCAAAGTGGCCGTCAGTTAATTTCTTATTGGAACCTCTCAACACTTCTTTCAAAAACAAAATAGATGCAAAAAATCAGTCTGACATTGATCATACTGTGTTAAAGACATTTCACTAAGGTAGGTATTCATATCCTCAGAACAAGCATTTTTGTGTTATAAGAGTAGTCATGGTTTTTAAGTGACAAGACCTATATTTATCATTGAACGTATGTTTTCAAAAGCACAGAGGTAATACTCAAATGCATTTTCATGGTTTACTATTCAGGAACTACAGAAAAATATAGAGTAATCTGCATCCCACTGTCCTTCTCCATCCTTATTCTCTAAGAGGAGGTAATAAGTGTTAAAAGTTAGGTATGAATTCTTTGATACCTTTTCTAAGTGTTTATTTTGCTAAATAAAGCCTAGTGATTAAAGATTATCAAGAACATACTTGAATTCCAAGGTAGGTTTTTTATCCTGCTGCAGCAATGGTGAACTATGAGGTGTGTCAAAAGAAAAATTTGGGAAGGGGTACTGGACAGTTTTCGGGGTGGCTGGAATTAGCCATGGCATGATCTTAGTAAGTATTGGTCAGAATATGTCATCTAGGAAGTTTCTGGAAGAGTCACAGTTTATGAGTCTGTGAGGAAAATGCATGGCTTTGAATGAATTAGTGATAAGAGTTAAAGTTTGTAATCATGGCTTGGTTCAGTACAGCTTATCTATTTTGTGAGTCATGGAGCAAGTTGGGAAGTTACAGTTGCTATTTTCATCCTCAAGTAATACACATGTAACTCTCTTGGTGACACATACTGGAACTACTGTACATTCCTAATTTTTCTTCTTGTCCTTATGAACCAGTGCTAATGCCATATGTCACAGAGTTACTTTGCTATTTTAAAACACCGATATTTGTTTTATTTTGTTGATCAAAAGCTATTAAAGAGTTAGAATAATGCCTTAGATTTTTATTTTAGAATAAATCATTTAAAGGGATGTGCGTTTTTTAATCAGTGTCTTGAATGAATGAACAAATGATAGTCTTGAGAGAAGGAAAGCTTCATTGGGATCCAGAGATCTGAGGAACCCTGGAGAATCCAGAATGAGTTGTGGAGATCTAATCTGGGTAATGGAAAGATGGTTCTGGCTGGTGTTTACAGAAGAGCTTGAAAAAAAACAGGGAAATCAGTATAATTATTATAGTGATAGAGGTTAGAGAGAATGGAGGCTGGATCTCGGGTGGAGCGAGTTAAGAGGACAGATTTGAGCAATATCCAGGTGGACAACAGCAGGATTGTGATATTCTTATTAGACTGATGGAGAATCAGGGAGTCAGAGAGATCCGAAATGCTTCACATGTTTCTGACTAGTGAATCAATAGTGGCTGGATCTGTGCTAAAAAATGGGAAAAACTGGAATGGACCAATTGTGTTGGAGCAGGATGGGCAGCGGCAGAGAATTCATCATCAGAATGGAATGATGTGCCTTTTATTTGCACTTTGACTTCAAATTGACAAAATAGCACCCCATATCCTACTGTCATCTTATACCGATGGAAACTGTGGAAGGGTGTCTAAGCAGGTATTGTCTCCAGCTTACAGAAAAAATGGCCAAGACTGACCTAAATCACACACATTGAATAAAAATTAATTCCAAATGGATCATGGACTTAAATGTAAAGCTATGAAACTTTTGGAAGAAAAATAGAAAGTCTTTGGGATCTACATCTAGGCAAAGAGTTCTTAGACTTAACACAATTATGAGCCAAGGAATAATTTGATAAATTGGCCTTGATCAAAATGTAAAACTTTTGCTCTGTGAAACACCCTGTTAAGTGGCTGGAAAGACAAGCTTTGAACTGGAAGGAAATATTTGCAACCACATATCCTACAAAGGACTATTACCAAGAATTTATAATGAATTCCCAAAACTCAACAGGAAAAAAATAACCAACAATCCAATTAGAAAGTGGGCAAAAAACATGGACAGACTTTTCATCAGATAATCACATGAAAAGATACTCTACATCATTACCCATAAGGAAAATGCCAAATAAAACCACAAGGAACTATCTCTACACACTTATCAGAATGAGTAAAATAAAAAATGGTGGAAATACTAACTGCTGGCGAAGATACAAAAAAATGGATCACATCATCCATTTGAGTTAATTTTTGTACGGGTTGTGGGGTATAGGTCAGTGTTTTTTGTTTTGTTTTTGTTTTCTGATGAATGTGCCATTGCTCCAGCACCATTTGTTGAAAAAAATCTATCTTTCATCTATTGTATGATTTTTGTACCTTTGCTGGTGAGAATGTGACATGGTGGTACAGTAGGTCTGGAAAACAGTTTCGTAGTTTCTTAAAACCTAAACATACAATTACTCTGAAACTAAGCACTTGCACTCTCGGGCAAAATGAAATGAAAACTTAGATCTACAAAAACCCATATATGAACGTTGATAGCAACTTTATTTGTGATAGCCCCAAACTGAAAACCTAGATATCTTTCAGCAGATGATTGGTTAAAGGATACGGGATACATCACATCACGGAGATTATTCAGCCTTCAAAAGAGTAAACTATTTATACACACAAAATCTTGCATGAATCTTCAGAGGGCTATGCTGAGTGAAAAACGCCAATTTCAGAAGATTACATGTTGTGTGATTCTGTTTATATAATGTTCTTAAAATAGTGAAAGTAAAAATCTGGAGAACGGATCAATGGTTGCCAGCGGTTAAGGATGGGTAGGGAAATGGGTTTGGCCACAAAGAGGTAAAATAGGGGATCTGGAGTTATGGAAATGTTCTTGGGAAAAAACCCACAAAGGTGCATAATTTAACTGTGGCTGCGGGTTTATTTTTGTAATTGTTATCTCAGGCACACCATATGAACACCGTCATCACTTTTGCATTCATGCCCATTGGTGTTTGGAAACTGGAAGTGTGAGATAATGAAATGAGATGTGTATTCTGGTCCAACTTCCGTTGCCAAGTGACTTGCAACTTTGGTCACGTGCTTCACGTGTGCTGGAACTTCGACTTCTCTGGAAAGCTTTGGAGTGATTCATTTCAGAGATCCCTTCTAGCTGTCGAATTTGATGGCTTTATGTTTCAATGCGTCAGATGCATTTCAGCATCTCAAAAGTACACTCAAGACATGCAAGAGTTCATCTGTTAGGTCATTTATCTATTTCATCATGCATGTTTTGCATGAGCTATTTTAATGCATGGAACTTAACAGCATTTCTTTTCAACAGTGACAAAGGCTAAGACCCCAAATTCTCTACTTTGTGGTTCTTTAAGTACTATTGATTCCCTCTTGTTCCTCTGAAGACGTGGCTTTGTGTTGCTCACGGGGAGATGTTGCAAAGGATTCATAAAGAGATGTGGTTAAAAGAGATGTGATTGGTTAAAAGAGATGTGGTGGTTTCAGGGGAGAACGTATTCCTGAGATTGTTTTCTTAAATGTAATTTGCAATGGTTTTATCTTTAGTGAATTCTGTGGCACCACCAGAGGCATAGTTCACATTATGAACTTTTTTTTTGAATTTTGGTTTTCATCACCTACTGATGGATCCTAGGGCTAGATAGGTTTTAATTCATGTAAAACTTTGTTGTTGTGATTTGAAAGCTCTATTTCTGGACTTTTAAGTGTATTTTGTAAATCCTTAAACCCTCCATCACTCATCATCTAAACTGGCTCAGTCCAGTGCTCATTGCTGATTTTCCCTAAATCCTGGAAAGGGAGCTCAGAGCTACCCTTTCTCAGGTGTTGGTTTTCATGACATTACACATGGAACTATATATCATGTCCAATGTCAAAGAGCAGGCCTATATTAGTTTCTTTCCTAGTGCCCTGTAATATTGGGAAGAAAACTATAGTTAGGTGACTTTGAGATATATACTTGACCTCTTTTTCAATTAACAGACTCTTATTAAATAAACACTGTCTGCTCTTGGGCAAGGTTGATAAAGTGTATACATGCTTTAGTTTTGTGGAAACCAGTGACTTTGAAGTCAAAGGCTAAGATATTTATCCTTTCCTAATCTTGGTTAGAACCAGTTCCTTCCTCCTTAACTTTTGTAGTTTATAAATCCTGTGGTCTTTGACTTGAACTGTTTGGGAAAAGTGCAAATTAGACATAAGTAATCTCTCACTATGGGCATGGAAGCCCCAATAGTCAGAATTTGCAAAGTCAAAATTTCTCTTTCCACCTTTATGATTAATGACCCAAATTCCTATTTAGATTGCTGTTCTTTCATAGAAATGTAATCTTGGGAAAGAAATAATAACTATAAACCAAGGTGCATATTATAGAATATTTGAACATCATTTCTATATTACTTATGTTCAAAGGCATTTTTATTCTTTGAAAGCCATGAGTTTAATGTACTTTATGTATTGGCATCAGGGGAATGAAAATGAAATATCAGTTGATTTGGGGTTGCTATGGAGAATATTTTAATGTTTCCATTCAATAGTTATAATATATTTATGCATGCATATGCATATGTACTTTGACAGATTTCTAGTTTGGCACACGTGTCTTAAATGACTATCAAGATGCAATAATAGCCATTTGAAACAAAGCCAATAAGAAAAAAAATACACATTTCAGTATCACTTTACAACTATGTAAGAGAAAACATTTTAAAAGAGTTTCATACTTTTTTTCTGCATAGAACATTTTTTCATGATGTTTTTGATGTGTCTACTCATATCATTCAGTATTTAGCCTTTGATTTCTTGCCTTTATTAGGTGGTATTTATAAGCCTCGATGTGGGATAGCTGGGCCAGCAATTTAATTACTTCTAATTATCAAGTCACAGATATAATGATCTTATTCTAGTCAACACCATTTTGTTCTGAGTATGATAAGGCCTTTTACTTACTATCTTCCAAGGCTTTCTTAGAGTAGAACCTATTATAAAGGATTGGTCTTAAATTTTTTTTAATAAAATAAAGCTCAAGAGTGGTGAACAGCAACTGACAGCCAAATTGAGATGGGGCCACCTGATTTTCTCAGGCTCCTCAACCTTTATTCCTGATGGGAAGGGATCCCCAGCTGCTGAAGAGCTGCTTCATGCCTGGCACTATGCTAATCAAGGGGCGCTATTCAACTGCTCTATAGTATACATCTTGGTTTTTACTTATTATTTGTAACTAAGTCTCTCACAATAACCTTATACAGATTTTTTTCACCCATTGACTTGGGCAGTCTTTTGTTTTGAAGGTGCAGGTGGTGTTTTGGTTACTGCTGCAGCCCCTGTTCTCCATGGCACTTATTACCACCTGGGTCTTAAAATGGCCAAAATACTGGCTGACCTGGGGAGGCAGGTATGGCAACTTCAAAGAGTGGCTCTCATTTCTAACTGGGCATTAATGTCACTTGGTGCTTATTATTAGTTTCCCAGGACTGCCATACTAATTACCCCAACTTCATGAATTAAAACAAAAGGAATTGTTCTAGGGGGAAACTCAAGGCATGAGCAGGGCCATACTCCCTCTGAAGACCTTAGGGGAAATTATTCCTTTGCTTCTTCAAATTTTCAATGGCACCTGATGTTCCTTAGCTTGTGACATCCAACCTCCAGTCTTTGCCTGTCTTCTCTTTCACGTCTCTGTGTCCGATTTCCCCTTCCTTTGTCCTATAAAAACGCCAGTCATTAGATTTATGGGCCACCCTAAATCCTGGATGATTTCATCTTGATTTCCTTAATTAATCCTATCCCCAAACACCCTAGGATCAAGCCAAAGCTAACCGTCAGTCAGGAAGTGTGGAACAAGGCCGCTTGATTTTCTCAGGATCATTAGGGATTTGTACTTACCTCGCTTCTCCACTACCCCACGATTCCCTGGACCAGACCGCTCTCCGGAGTTCCTCCTCTCCTGAGTCGGTGGCTCATCTCTTCTCCCCACCCCTGCATCTCCTCTGCCTTCCCCTTTCTACTATTGGTAGAGCCCTGTTTATTTCCGTCACAACATTTCATCTCTAGGGAAATGCGTTCTAACTTCCAAACAGACAATACACAATCGATACTTGCAACAGAGCTCATTTGGAGAGGCTGTGTAATGAAGTACAGCCTTTGGTGCTAGAAGGCTGGTTTCATTATCGCATTCTAGACCTTCCCTTGCTGGGTATGAGATGCAAGCAAGTCATTTAAAATCTGTTGGGGTCTGTATCTTCTTGTTAGAACTGGAGACCTCCTCCCAGCTCACTCATATGGTGGTTGGCAGGACTCAGTTCTTCTAGGGTCATGGCCTGTTGGCCTCAGCTCCTTGCACATTGGATGCTCTGTAGGGGAGCTTGCTTCATCCGATGTAGCAAGTGAGCAGAGCCAGAGGAAGAGAATGAGAAAGATGGAGCTTTTTAAACTAATCCCAGTTACCATCCCAATACCATGTCACAAAAGAAGCCACTGGTTCCAGCCCATACTTAGAGTAGGCACTACGTAAGGGTGTGAATCCCAGAAAGTGGGATGACTAGGAGCCATTTTAGAAGCTGCAAAGTGCAGTATTCTCCCCTGAAACTCATTTTACTGTTTTTCTTTGGAGTCTCACCTATTGTTTGTAGCCCAGGCTATGTGTTGACTCTTACCTGCTGCCATATCTTCTGAGCATAGAGGGGCAGAGGTCATCTGGAATACCGAAGCAGAAGAGGTTAAAGAGTTGGCTTGGGAAGCCACACAGAGCATCAGAAATAGCATTGTGATAAGAACCTCAGTCTGCTGATGTCCTGGTGGGTAATTATCTCCTAAATTATTTTGCTACATGATTACCCATGAACTATAGAGCTTCAGAAATAAGCCACTGTAGTAGGCCAGGAGGGAGCAATATGAGCAGTCATTTAGAATGTGCCACTGCAGAGAGAATTGCTAAATGGCAGTTCTTTGAAACCACTTTACCAAACTACAGTTTGTGTATCTGCCGTAACTGCTTCTTGTTATAAGCCATAGCAGCTACACTCTCATTCCTTGGTCTAAACACCCAATTCCAAAACTACCATATCAGGAGCATATTCTTGGGAGCACACTGAACATCATTTCTAGGCATTTCCAATTCTACATAATTAGAATAGAAAGACTTTCAAGTCAGCTTCAGGTTTTAGCTTGTTATATAAATAAATTCACAGGAATCTCAAATGCTTTACAGAAATCTGACAGCAACTATAAAAGGCTTTTGAACATTTTTGTTGCCAAAGACCCAGGGTTTGCTGGAATCTTAAATAGCCTGTTTTAAGCTCCAATTCAGAAGCTTTTTGTCATGTTTAATAATGTGGTGAATAATTCCTTTTCTGTTAGTCGTTTCCTCTTTTATAATCCACAAGGATCTTTGAGCCGTAGAATGGATATTTTCTGGAGCTATAAATTAAAGGTCCTTTCGATCCCAAACTTAAAATGGCCTTTTAATGTACCACTTCTGTAAATCCATTTATCTAGGTCTAAAGATTCATTAAAATCCATTTAAATGAAAGCATTATATAGTTATATGTCCAATTCAAGGGGTGATCATTTTGAAACAAGAATGTTGTAGAAGAAGTGAGATATTCCTGTGTATAGTGGGAAATTTAATAGGACCAAAATTATTTTATTTGTAAAGAATATTAAACGTTAGAACTATCTTCTTATTTCTTTCCCTTTAAGTATAAGGGTAGTTAGTTTAGTCCAGGAGTCAGCGACTCCTGTTGGGTCCATGGATAATGTTCATTGTGAACTGAAATGAGAAAAAAAAAATCCACCTTTATTTACACTAACCTCTGACTAGAATTGAGCATTTCTTTCTAAGACCACAGGAACATTGGCAGGACTTGTGGCTTTGTCACCAGTAGAAATCACAGATACTATTTAATCATATAATAGTTATCACAGATATCTCAAATATCATTTGCCTTATCAATTCTTTGAAAATACAGTACTTATTAGACCTGTGATTTGATCTCATTTTAAGTGTCTTAATAAAGAAGTATGTATTACTATGTCACAAACATATTTAAAATATTTGATAGCTGTTTTTCAGTTTAATTTGTATTTTCTGTAGTATTATGTATAATTTTATCAAAAGAATAGTATTTTTACAAGCAGTACATAGGTTTCATCATCCATCAGATGACCAGTGGGGTCCAGGTACACACACACACACACACACACACACACACACGCACACACATGCACACACACACACACTTTGTGTTAGAACCTAGAAAGCATATAGAATGAACAAGGAGACCTGGCGTACATTGATCAAGTGCTGGCTAATAGGCACTTTGAATAGATGGTGTCCCTTCACCATTCCACCAGCCTGGAGAGGTAAATGTCATTATCATCAGCATTTTACGCATACCAGATCAGAGACTTAGAGGGCATGGTGACCACCCTTTGAGAG
The DNA here is from genome assembly GCA_029783875.1 of Phataginus tricuspis. Lineage (NCBI taxonomy): Eukaryota > Metazoa > Chordata > Mammalia > Pholidota > Manidae > Phataginus > Phataginus tricuspis. The sequence goes on from JAQQAC010002837.1 coordinate 104,016,228, forward strand.
GGTCTCCAGTGATCCTCACCTTTTTGTATTCACCCCCTTGAGAAGTCTCCTCCCGTGCTGTATCAGGTTGATCTCGCTGACCAGTATCATATAGTGAAAGCAGGGGTGTGTGACTTCTGATGGTCGGAAAAAAATCACTCCCTTTGGGGGAAGCTAGTCTCCATATTATGAGAACACTTAAGCAGCCCTATGTGGTAAAAAATGAGGTCTCCTTCCACCAACCAGCCCCGACTCCTCTGCCTTGTAAGCGAGCCATCTTTGAAATGGATCTTCCAGCTCCAGTCAAGCCTACAAATTATTCCAGGCCTGGGGAACATTTGGCTCCTACTTCCAGAGAGATCCTGAGCCAGAGCCACTGAGCTAAGCTACTCCCAGAATTCCTGATGCACAGAACCCTTCTGAGATGATAATTGCTTATCGTTATTTTAAGGCCCTGAGTTTTGGGGATCGTTCATTAAATAGCAGTAGATAACAGATCCCTAGGGTGTATGTGACTTCCCCAGGGTCATAAGACTAGTACATGGGAGAGGCAGCATGGGAACCCAGCTACTGCTAATGGAGTGTATTTTCCTCAGCTTAACTGGACAGCAGTGTTCTTAGACATTCACCCAACCCTGTATCCCCTGTCCTCCATTTCCTTCTCTCCTCCCCTCACACACCACATTTATATAGTACATGGCAACTGATGAGGTTGCGGGTAAATCTATTTGCTCACTTGCTCCCCTCAACTTCTTAAAAGGTGATTCAAGAGTATAACAAAAACACCAGATAAAATTTATTAAACACTCAATATGTGTTCTAAACAGGGTTCTAAGTATTGAAACCAATCCCAATAACACTCTTGTGTGTTACACTCTCACCAGGCTGATGTGACAGGAAGTGAATGGAATTTCGTTTGATCTTCACAATAACCTTGGCAGGTAGATAGGGAGGTGACATGTCCCCACCTTATAGATGACTTGACCGAGTTCAGTGTTAAAAAGACTTGTTAAAACAATGTGGGTTTTTTTTGTTAGAAGCAAAATTAGAACCTGCTTCTGATGTGAGTTAATCTCCTATCCTGCTGATATAAAAGTATTAAAAGATGAAAGAAGAGTCAGCAGGCTAATGTATACAGCATTTATTTGAGGTAATGCCTTCTCTGCTGGCTTAGATAGGAAGATAATCTGAGGCCCTTACCTTTTTATTTTTTTGGAAGAGCTTGGTAAAGAACATTTTACGTTTGAATTTATCTTCAAATTGGGGGCAAGCAATGTGCATTGGATGGTAAATTGATATCTGGATTATTCCTTGACCTTCTGGTGACATTAAAATGAAATAAAGGCAAATGAAATGGTGTATCTCCCCAGTGTTCAGAGCCTGTTGATATAAAAATGTAATTTAAATACCAAACACTGACTTGCCCTGTTCTGACTTTTAAATAACATTTTCATTATTGTTTCTATAGTAGATTGTCCTGCTAGTGAAAAGGAAAACTCTAAATAAAATATATTTAAACTTATAAATATCAGTTAATTTGAGAGACAGATTTGGGTACTGTGAGAATTACAGTAAATTACTTGGCTGATATGCACTAATATTGAAAATGTCCTTTATAAGTGCTTCCTTTAAAAATTCAATTCCGCTCAACAAAATGTGCATACTATCAAGGGACTCAGAAAAGAGGAAGATACATAAAAGTAATAACAATGATATATATTGGTTGGAGAGAAAAATATTTGTGACTCATCACATTCATTTAGCTAATTTCCCTAATTTATTGAAAACATCTAGGAATCCCTCAAAACTGATCAGTGATCCCATGGAAAAAAAACCAAAGAACATTGTGGCTTATTAAATTTTCTAAAAACGGCCACAATTATATTTCCAGTCTTACATGTTCTACCAGAATCTTGTTATGCCTCATCAAGATGTGGAATCTATTTTCCCTTCTCTTCTACCTAGATGGGACTTTGTACATGCCATAAGGAATAGGGTGCATCTAGTGTGGGGTGCTCTCCCCTCCCTTCCCCTCCCCCTTAGGATGCAGTCCCTGGGGTCTGACCACCATGTTGTGAGGAAACCCTAACCGTGTGGAGAGGCCAGCCATGCAGTGTAAGTGTTGTAGCTTCTAACCCCAGCCAAAGTCTCAGCAGGAAGCCAGCACCAGCTGTGAGACGTCCCAAGTCTTCTGTTAAAATTTTCCAACTGGTTATATTAGACCATCCAACATAATCTCCCCAAACTAAACAAGTAATTAGAGACTTTAATTACATCTGCAAAATCCCTTCACTGTAGCATCTAGATTAGTGTTTGAATAACTGAAGACTGTAATTCAGTTTAGCTAAGTTGGCACATTAATAACCACCAGCACCATGAAAATGTCACAATTTAGAAATATATAAACTGTGTTTATATTGCATTGGGTATATACCTCTCATTCTGTAATGTAACTAAAAGATACAGTTCTAGGAAGGGTGGGAGACCCTTGGAATAATAACTCATGGGTTATAAACCTTTTTTGACATTGTTAATGATATCTTGCTTTTGTTAATTTACTGCTCAAAACATTGGCAGAAGCAAAGTGGACTTTGTACAAGTTATTACATTTGATTTCCCATATGTCTAAAATTATATTTTCAATGAAAGCCCTTAAATAAAGTTAAAAGGCTTTTGATTTATCAATAAATATGTTATCTGCTTTCGTTTCTAGCCCAGCTTCACTGTCACAAGGTAATTCATATAAGCCTTAGCTTGTGCAGACTCATGAGAGCAGGTGGCCTATTTTTTTAAAAATCTTGTGCAGGTTCTTGATGGAGGGCAAAGTATTATTTTCAAAGAGTTAAAAATGTAACTATAGTGCATATGCTGAATAAATATGTATGAAGGTTTAATGTCTTTAATGAGAAAACCAGTGTAATACAGGACCATTTTGAGGAACTGGGTACTTGGGTACTTGTAGGCTTTTTGTTAAAAAAAAAAAAGAGTAGGGGAGAATATTTGAATGAGATTGCTAGATTAGGTACAAGACTGGTTACTATCCTACAGAGCAGTTAAACCGCAACCTTTGTGGCTATAGTTTATATTAGACAAAAGCTTACAATTTAACCTGCAGCCTTTACAGAAGCTGTACAAAAATCAAAAGTACATAGCAAAGTCAGGCACAGGTATGTTCTCTTAGTTAAATCATCAGGTAGCTTCTTAATATTCTAGCACTGTTTTGAAAGGACATGCCACACACCACCACCACCACTCTCCTTGCCTTATTTCCAAGTTTGATAACTTTTTTTAACAAGGGCCGTAAGAGGTGCCACAATGAAATGTTTACCAAAGTCCATGTTCCTATCAAAAGTCATATGTGAGTCTCTTAATTCTTTGTTCAAATTTTTCTGAAAAAAATGGGTGTAAATTAGCAAAGGAAAATGAGTTGTAAAAATGTAGTTATTTATGTAATTATCAATACTATAATTTTTGCATGGTTTCAATTTATAACAGTGAAAATTGGTGGTAAAGCTAATGAAATTGTGGTTACTTTGTAGATGACTTGCCTTGTAAATACAGTCAAGTGGGATAGATTCCAGAATAAACCCAATAGAGAAATTTGACATTAGACATTATCTTCTAAAAATAATCATAATTCTGCTGCTGTCATAAATACTTAGAATTATATTCAGTGAGATTATTCTGATTTCATTAACATTTTGTCTAATTTCTACCTGAACATCTTTACAGTTTGCCAATGTCATACATTAAACTAAGATTCTTAAATGTAAATGACACCCATTTTCAAGAAATAAGTGTTTCATCATGAAGGGTGTTTTTAATTTTTTGGAAAATTCATTCCCATTTTTAGTTTTTTCTTCAGACCAATAGTGTAATATACACTCTTCTTCTTTATTCTTACTGAATATTTTCTACTAAATCTAACTTTTTATGATTCTGAAATGCCAGCTTCAGTTTTTTTATTAATTCATACTGACCCTGTGCCGAGCTGTCTATCTAAACTTAATGGCTCTTTATAATATATGGATGGCATTCCCCTGCCATTAATGTGTAATGAATTGGCTCCTGAGTCAATAGAGGCTAATAAAGGTGATCACTAGAATACATTGTCTTTCTGCAGTGCCCTAGAAACTTTTTAATATTCCCTGTTATATACCTTTGGCCCATTGTCTCCTTTTTTGTGTCTTCCAGTGCACTGTCTTACAACCTATTTTTCATATTTAGTCCAAATATATACATTTTCACACTTAATTTTTTTCTAGGTCAGGATGATAGTGTTCTGTGTGAAAAGTTCAATAAGCATCAACCTACATGATTGCTGGAGAGAAAGAAAACTTTCTTAAATATTGAAAGTATATAGACTTATTTATGGGCAGAATAAATAAATGTTTTTTAAAAATCAAGGATTCTTATGTAACATATGGGTAGCTGATCAGTCTTTTGTGTACTCTGAATTTGAGGCATGTTAAAAATGTGGGTTTTGAAATTTGTAATAGAGGGGTGACTTTGTGAATATACTAAAAGCAAGTGAATTTTGAAATTACCTTTAGAAGGGTACATTTTTTGGTTGTGAATTTTATATATATCTTTGTGTCTCAATAAAAATATTGGGACCAGATGAATTGAGGGAGCAAAGTTGAACATGTCCTAAGAATATGAACACGCATACACACACACACACACTCTCTCTCTCTCTCTCTCTCTCTTTCTTTCTCTCTCCCTGTTATTCACTCACAGAAATCAATTCTTCCCATATCTCTAGTGAAGGGAATTTTGGTATGGTAGTGAGAACCATTCTATCTGTACATCTCTTAGTTGCTGAAGAACCTAAACTAAGGCAGTATTTACACTAGTGTGTGCTTTTTGAAGTTTTTCTTTATTGAGGATGGCTTGATACTGAGGGAATTTTGCTCTGTCATTCCCCGCCTCTAAATGGCTAACCAGCTGTCCTCTGTTCTTTCCAATTCAAGCCCTGTTTTTGGAACTAAACCTATGTCAGACTGACTGTTGTGTCCACCTTGAAGCTCTGACTAAAGCTGCATTTTGACTAAAATTTTACCAGCCATAAGAAGCTTCCTAGCTGGTTCGTATAGTGGGTTCTGGTTTCTGGATCCCACTTCCAGAGAGCACTCCAAGTAATATTTTTTTAGTTTCTTTCTCCCTTCCCTTTCTTTTTTCTCTCTCTCTTTCTTTCTCTCTCTCTGTTTTTCTTTCTGCCCCCATCTCCCTCTTTCCCTTTTTTCTCTCTCTCCCCCTTCCTCCTAAAAATGACTTTATATTTAAAACACTTAGATTTACATCAAAATTGAATAGTACAGAGTTCTCTACACCCTGCCATGTATGTACAGTCTCTTTTATTATTAATGTTTTAAATTGTGTGATGTGTTCATTATAATGAACCAATATTGACAAAATATTAACTAAAATGTATAGTTTGTGCTAAGATTCACTCTTCATGTTGTACAGTGGTGTGGATTTTGAAAATTTTTGAAAAGTATATTGTCATGTATTCAACCATTATAGTATCATCCAGGACAGTTTTACCACCCTAAAAATTCCCTGTATTTTATTTTTTCATCTCTTTCTCCTTTGCCCTGAACCCCTAATAACCATTGATCTTTTTATTGTCTCCATAGTTTTGAGTTTCCAGAATGCCACGTAGTTGAAGTCATGAAATTTGTAGCCTTTTCAGACCACCTTCTTTGACTCATCAATGTGCACTTAAGGGTCCTTCATGTTTGTCTGTGACTTGATAGCTCCTTTCTTTTTATCACTGAGTAATACTCCATTCTGTGATGTGCCACTGTTTGTACACTCACCAGTTGAAGGACAAGTTGGTTGCTTCCAGTTTTGAGCAATTATGAGTCAATTTGCTGTCAACATTTCTGAGTAGGTATTATGTGGACACAGCTTTCAGCTCGGATAAATGCCTAGGAGTGCAATTACTGGATTCTATGGTAGATTATGTTTAGGTTTATGAGAAACTATCTTTCTAAGCATCTGTACCATTTTTCATTCCCACCAACAATGGAGGAGAGTTCCTGTCACCCTACTTCCTTGCCAGTGTTCCGTGGTGTCAGTTTTTTTCAATTTTAGCCATTCTAATAGTTGTCTAATAATTGGTACTTCATTGTTTTAATTTTCAATCCCATAATGACATATGATGCTGAGCGTCTTTTCCTATGAATATTTGCCATCTGTATATTTTCTTTGCAAAGGTGTCTGTTCAGATTTTTGCCCATTTTTTGAGTTGTTTCCTATTGTTGGGTTTTAAAAGTTTTTCATATATTTTAGATACAAGTCCTTTATCGGGTATGTGTTTTGCAGATATTTTCTCCCAGTCTGAAGCTTGTCTTTTCATTCTCTTAACCATGTTTTTTGCAGAGCAGATATTAATTTTAAAAAAGTCCAAATTATCCATTTTGTTCTTTGATGGATTATTCTTTTGATGCTCTGTCTGTAAATTCATTGTCAAACCAAGCCTAGAATACCTTTTGTTATCTTCATGAAGTTTTACATTTTACATTTAATTCCATGTATCTATTTGGAGTTAATTTTTTAAAAGGTGTGAGGTCTGTCTGTACCTAGATTCTTTTCTTACACATGGATGTTCAGTTGTTCCCATTGATGATTTTCTCCTTTCTTAATTGAATTGACTTTGTTCCTTTGTCAAAAATAAATTGAAAATATTTGTGTATGTTTATTTCTGGGCTCTCTTTTTTGTCCCATTGATCTATCTGTTCTTTCAGCAATACAATGCTGTCTTGATTAATGCAGCTTTATAGAAAGTCTTGGAGATGAGTTGAGTCAGTCCTACAATTTTGTTCTTCAATATTCCATCAGCTCTTGGAGACCAGAATGGAACTAATGCCTGCCCTCAGGAAGCTCATAATCTAGTGAGGGAGAAACATGTTGAACCATGAAAGATATACGTGTATTTAGCATTAGAACTCTGATTAAGTGGTGTGGAAAATAGTGTTCTGATTTTATAAAAGCATATAATCAGAATAATATACCAGATTAAGAAAGGTTTTTAGTAAGGAGATGAAAGTTGAACTGAGAGACAAAGAAGGATGTGGAGATGGGAAGGAATAGATGATAAAGAGGCAAAGAGCGGTCTAGGTATGAGAGCACACAGGTCAGAACCCTAAGGAAGAAAGAACCAGAATTCAAGGATCTAGCAAGATGGCCAAAATGTAATTTGCCATGGTAATGTTCTTTAAACTGTCTTTTCAAATGTTAATTATTTTGATGAAAGTTACATAAGCACTTTTTAATATGTAACTTATACAAAAAAGAAAGGCTTTTATTTCTGTAAATGTTTCAAAACATTACTCTTGTGATTTTAAACACTTTTGCAAGATATTTTATCATGCCTTTAATAAAGACCGAGCTGTTAGCTGTATACTTGCCAACAGAAATAGTACTTATACATTAAATAAACAAACCTAGAACTTAGGAGTTACAACTCCATTATGTTAACTGCTTCCTTGAAATTGTTATTTACTGTCATTCTGTATATTGACAGTGACTAAAATCACACTAGTTGTGTAATTATCAGACAGAATAGTGGGGCTTTTCTCTTTTTTTTCTTATTAAGATATCATTGATATACAATCTTATGAAGGTTTCACATGAGCAACATTGTGGTTATTACACTCACCCATATTATCAAGTCCCCCCCACACACCCCAGTGCAGTCACTGTCCATCAGCATAGTAAGATGCTATAGAGTCACTACTTGTCTTCTCTGTGCTATATACTGGGGAGCCTTTTCTTTTAAAGAGAATTATACTTCTAATATAATAAAATATCTTCTACATGAGAATTGGATATTAATTCAAAGAAATCTGAGTTTTTAAATTTTATCCAGTGCTTTTGTAGAACATCAGAGAAATCCCCAAGTCTCTAAATCTTTATTTTCCAACTAACTGAAAGGCAGTCATGAAATTTCCTGTGTAAGTAAAGTATTTCTCACCACCAAAGTCCTTTATAGAAATCTTACATCTTGAGTATAGTGCCTTATTAAGTCTGATATGTGTAAATTTTACATATCTTAGTAAAGAACTAGTGGGCAGATTAGCTACATAGATATGAGTCAGATAAACTCACACTGATTATTTTGATAGTTCTTCCGTGGTCCAATTCAAAGGATACCACATGATTTACCGTCATTGTTAATCATCTGCTTGTGTTAACAGTAAATGTATGGAGCTCTAGACTTCCATCCTCAAAATCACTATTTGTTTTCCCTTGACATAGTGGAAGGAAGGCCCTACTTAAGTATCCACTGAGGCATTTGCAATTGAGATACTCTGTCCTCACTGGTAGATCCATCCACCTCCCTCTCTACTGAGCATAGGGACTACAGTTCTAATGCATCTGTCTTTATGACCTCAGACTCAGTTTGTAGAAAAATGATCAATTAGTGACATCCTCATCCTCTCTGAAGGCCAGAACTTGAGAGTATTCTTTAGTTTAGGGAGTCCTGAGTCGGTCAACATCTTAGGATTTGATGAGTGCACTTTGGGAGAATTGGTAGAGTGTGAAGAAGAGAGAACTCCTCATCACCACCTCCTTCAGGTGCCCATGCCCCAGGCGACCTCAGACCACTGCTTCTCCAGATGTGTGATGATTTTGGTGAGCATTATCTGGTCCCCCATCTCTGCAAATCTTTGCAAATCTTTATGATTTAAGGCCAAGCTTGTGTGACCCCGGTCCATGCAGCCTTCTTTGATTCTCCCACCCTAAGAGTTGTGCTCTTGTCTTTTGCCCCTTGAGCCTTATTTCTAGTAGTATCTGTCAGATTTTGTCTCATAATAGAATTAATTATATAGACACCACTTTATCTCCTTGTCTCCTTGAGAGCAAGGTTACAATCTTTTTTTTGTTTTTTGTCTGTCAGAGCATTGAACATCTGCTAGACCATTAGCAAAATATTCTTGAGTTGACTCTGTTGTCAACAGCAGTACTGCAGGGTGGTGTAGACCTTGAGCTCTGGAGCTAGTCTGACTGGATTTAGATTTCAGCTTCACCAATCAGCAGCCTTTATGAATGTGAGGTAGTTTCTGTGCCTCAGTTTCTTTATTAGGATGTTGTGAGGATTTAATGACACAATGTGCATAAAGTACTGCTATCCCTTGAGTTGAGTACATGTGCACAGTAGGTAACAGGAAGAAGTTGTTACAGGCGTGCTGGACAGGAGTTCAGAATGTGCACAGAGCCTAAGCATTGCTGTCTGCTCTTGGATGCATTCACAGATGTTGTTTGAGCATCAGCTCTGTGCTAGGCACTATGCTAACTGTTGAGATTGCAAAATGGAATACTAAATATCTTCATAACATGGAAGAACAAGGCTCAATACCAGCAACAAAAGCTCAGTGTGGGTTAGCCTAGGACTTTTTTGTAGCAGTGATGGGGTGAAGTTTATTCCATGGCCAAGGAGAGCAGATGTACCGTAAAATGAGTATCGTTTGATCTCAATATTTACTAAGCACTGATAAAGGCATATGGACTTGGATTCTAACATCAATAAGTAAAATTAGTTTTAGATCTTTCTAATGTCTAGCCAATCTCTAACTCTTGATGAAGAAGCTTATTATCAGAGATGCTAATAGGGAATAACATAAACTAAGGTTGTTCTTCTTTGTCTTTCTCGTCTATGCCCGCTTGTCCGTGCTAATAAGCTATCAGTGACCTTAAAAATGAACAGGAGAAGGTAGCTCCCAAAGAGCAATTGTTTACGGTAACATTCCGTAGACTCTTGATAATAGACAACAGGAAGAAAATATCCCAAAGGTCAGGCAGGAATCCTTTTCTGATGATTTTGAGAGAGCACTCTGCTTTGTCTAGTTGGGGACTTCTGAAGATTGTACAGACAATTATCTTTCAAGCATCAAAAGACAGTCTTAACATGTAACATGGCTTAAGAGCAAGATAGGCTTTCTCTGAGAAGGTAAAGCCCTTTCCAGTATTTGTCCCCATGCTTCTATATGGATTCTTTCTCTTTCCATCATCACCTCCTTCTCTCCTGTCTCTCTTCCACACTTTGAAATGACCAAAGCTGAACTAATCTCTGCAGTAGAATATAGAGCCCTGCTTTGCATCATAGCCCATTTTAATTTGATCATTTCCCTACCTCATTTTTACTGAACAATCCTTCCATTTGGCTTTTAATAAGGGTCATTGTGTGTGCAATATTTCATAACCAGTTACAGTTTTCAAAGTTGTGCATTTATATGATAATTTATAGTCCAAATACCTTTACACTTGCACATGCATTATGAATTCCTGTGCTTGTTCTTGTAAAGAGAAACTCCTCTGCTCTCCCCATATTGCAGGTGAGGTCATTGAGGCAAATGCCTGAGCTAGTGAAAAACCTAGAATCTGTTTCATGAGGGTAGAACTAACTCACTGTGCAAGCAGCAGACACTCATTCAAGGCAGTGTCGACCAAAATGAGGATTTTATGTTAAGGACACAGATCTGTCTCACTGTAACAGAAAACAGGATGAAGCAGGATGTCACAAGGAAAGGCAGGGCAGAAGTATGGTCAGGGGTCATGGTCTGCGTCTCTTTGTCACTATCCTTTTTCTTTGTGTGCCAGCTTTCTCTGTTTCTCTTTGCCTGGGGGTCCCAGATGCCTACATGACATGACCTTGAAAGCTACTGAGTCTCTATCTTCTGACTTCCCTGGTAGCACTAGTAAATTCATCCCTTGAATGAAATTGTGAATTCGTAGGTGGAGAGAATCTGGTAGACTGTCCCAGTGTGGGTGAGGTGTCCATGCTCAGTCATTTCAGTTCTGGATGTGTGTGGGGCCGAGAACAGGGGTCATTTTCAGAAAGGTCAGACGGGCCAGTAGAGGCATTCAAAAGACTCTTCTAACCCATCTACGTATTTATAACTAATTTGCAGGTTTAGAGTATGTTCATCCACAAATAGGGAGCTCTTTATTTTTTATGACTTGGAATCAAAAATTTTAAATGAAGTTAGTTGTTCTGTCTGAGTTACCATAACATTTTGTGGGTTCCTCTTTTAATCTCTTATTTTGTCTTAACACATTTCTGTCTGTCTCCTTCACTAGACTTTGGGCTTCTGTGCACAGTGAACATGTGTGATTCAACCTTCAGATTCCCAATGCCCGGCACACTGATAGCAGATTGTAACTGTTCAGTAAATGCTGGTCAAGTGAATAAATAAAAGATTGTTTATCTCAAAAGAGATCTCTTTGTGTTCCCACGTTTATAAATCTGGTTTGACCAAAATGTCTGCCTACAGCGATGAGCAAAAGCAACTTTTATGTCGTTGAGATTAAGCCTCAGTGCACAGGAGACCGCCCAGGTTCCTCACAGGACCGCCAGTGAGCGGTCCCTGCAGCGAAGCTGCTGGTCGGTGGAAGAAAGCTGTTGCCAGTTCTAAGAAATTCTGTATTTCGAATTAGTGGACGATCAAATTCCAGTGACTGAATATACCAACTTAAGGTTTCAAAAAAGTTGATGATGTGGGAAACTGAGAATACCTTGAATGTTCATACTTGTTCAGTGTTCTTTTTTAGTTATTATTTTTGTCTCAAAAGTATTTATACAAACTCTCTTAGTTATCTATTGCTGCTGTAACAGATTACCCAAAACTTTGTGACTTAAGGCAACAAAAAATTATCTATCTTATTGTTCTGGAGTCTGAACCGGGTCTCCTTGGGCTTTGGCAGGGCTGTGTTTAGTTGTGGAGCCTCGAGAAATCCATGTCTTTGGCTTATCTAGCTTCCAGAAACGTCCAGCATTCCTTGGCTCATGGCTCCTTCAACTATCTTCAACACCAGCAAGACAGGTCAGGTCCTTCTCACCTCTCATCCCTGTGACCTCTTCAGCCTCCCTCATCCGTCTTTCAAGAATCCTTGTGATCCACCTGGATGATCTCGATAGTCTCCCTAATTTAAGGTTGGCTGATTAACATGCTTAATTTTACCTGCAAACTCGATATCCCTTTCCCATGTAAGGTAGAATATACAAAGTTTCCAGAGATTAGGAAGTAGACGTCTTTAGGGGGCCATTACTCTGCACATCACCCCTGTTGTGGGTATAGTTAGGTACTATGGAAGATACAAAGGTAAAGAATATATTATAATCTAGGAGATTTATTAGCGAATGACAAAGTCAGCTCTAGATAATCTAAATCATATCTAGTGGCAAATTCTCTGTCTCAAAGTTTCCTTCATGACTTACTCAAATGTCCAGCTTCTTGGTCTCTAACTGTACCAGTTTTCTGGCCATAATTTGAGGGTGGCACTCTCGAGTATCCCATGTGTGTCAAGACGTATACCCATTACTCTCGGATATACTGCTGTAAACAAGCTATCACTTTTTGACTAGACAAATGAATATATTACTATAAATAATGAAACAAAGCAATTTACCCTAATTCCTGTTAGTGATCTACTCTGAGAATGAGAGGTGAAAATTGCCAATAATCCCAAAGTTACACTATATTTAAAATCCTCAGTCTGAATGTTCATAAGAGATACAGATTCTTAAACATAAGAATATTTTGCTAAAAAATGCAAAGTTTGGACTCATTTTCAAGAAGCAAATAGAGTGTTAATGGAAGAAAATCTTTTTTTTTTTTAGTTACCTTCTTTGCCAACTTAGACTTCAAGGACAAGTTTGAGGATCTATGAATGATATCCATAGTTTGCATTTAAATTTGAAGGTTATTTATTAACTGACATTTTCAGTGAGAGATACAAAACCTTCCTCCTGGTTAGTGATTGCATGAAGTCATTTTTAGTACGTGTGAAAGAGCAGTGAATCAGAATATTTATAGTTTAGCACTTTTTAAAATGCCCTTCAAATATGTGTGCATATAATAGCTTCATAGACTATCAAGTCCAAGTTTTACAGAACTTAGGCTAAATATCAAACTCAGCCTTACTTAGTAAGTGGGTTTGTACCCATATGTTCATGGTGATTGGCAATATAGAAAAAAAAATGACAGAAAAATAATGTGTTAGGAGCAACTGGAGGCCAGGTGTTTTTGTTTTACCTGAATTGACTACTACTAAACTCTTAAATATTTGCTGAATAAATTATATAAGGTAGAAAGTGCTAAGCATAGAAGAATAGTCAGATGTAGTTAAGCCCCTGTGCTTCTCAAACTGGGAGTGGATTTTGCAGGGTAACTGGTACTGTTTTAAGAGGTCCATGCAGACATAGGATAAACACTACACATATTCTCAAAATGGAATTTTACTTAAACGTTTGAGAGAACTAAGTTAAATGTTTATTTTACCTGCTGAGTAACTAAAAACATGTTCATATTATGACAAAAAATCATTATATTATTGAAAACAAAATTCACATTTTTATAATGACATTTTTTCTATCTTTAGCACATGTTTAAAATATTTACATTATACAACTTGCAAGTGTTTCTCATTAATTGTGTATAAAATGAAAGAGCTCTATGAGGTTTGTAATTAAAGAAAAAAAACAAGCTGTACAATATCTCTCCGCCCTCTTCCTTCCTCTCCCCTTTTTAAACTGATTATTTTGGTCTTTACCTGCATAGCTCTCAATAATGTGTTTATACCGCTACTTTTAAATTTCAAGTTTTTTCTGTTGATTTTCCACTATGGAAGCAGAGAACTTTATTATCCAGCATCTTTCCACTTGCATTGCACACCATTCCCTTCCTTCTCTCTTCATCCCAGTATAGTTTTACTCTGATTTTCATGAAATCAGTTTTTATATTAGTATACTATTTACATGCCATCTAAACTATGGAATTCAGTTCCTTTCCTGCCTCACTATTGTTTTCTCTGGAAGTAATAATTGTCCTGTTTCTTTTATTTGTTTGGTTTTCTAAATATGTATCACTATCTCAGCCCCAAACTCTTCACCAGCTGTCTCAATACCTTCCAAGACGTTTACATGTTTCTGGTGTTCGGTCAATGTCAACTTTGTGAAGTCTCCCCTCGAGCCTTGCTCTCAGTTTTGCCTACTTTGACTCCATGTCCAGAGAGCCTCTGTTTTACCCTCTAAGGAACAAAGACCAAGTACTTGGCCAGGGTAGAAGCAAGGCATTCTCCTTGGCTCTAGGGAGTAAGAGAAAGGATCTGGGATCTGATTGTTTGTTTTTCCTTTGTTTGTACTTTTTTGTTTTTGTTTTTGGTAATAGATGTATTGAGCTATGACTCATGTCATATCATTTGCCCATTTAATGTGTGAAATTCCATAGATTTTAGTATGTTCGTGGAGTTGTGCAATCCATACCACAATCAATTTTAGACCATTTCAATCATCCCCCAAAGAAACCCCATACTCATTAGTATTAACTCGCCATTTCAAACTACTCTCTCACCCCCATCCCCGAGGCCCAGACAACCAACTTTTAAATAATCTGCTTTGTGTCTCTCTGTTCTGGCCTGTTCTGGGCATTTCATACAAATGGGATCACATGACATGTAGTCTTCTGTGACTGGATTCTTTCAGTTAGCATCATGCTTTTAAGATTAAGTTGTAGTACGTATCAGACTTCATTTCTTTTTTGGTTCCGTATTCCATTTTATTTGTCTTTTTATTGATGGATATTTGAGTTCTTTCTCATCTGGGGCAACTATGAATAATACTGTTACAAACATTCACGACCAAGTTTTTGTGTGGACATACATTTTTTCCTCTCCTGCATATGTAGATTGTATGCGTCATTAGATATACCCTACTTGGAAATAGGCTTTTCATTGAAAAAAGCCATGGAAGATATACAAGGAAGGCACATATTAAGCTAGAGGTCAAGCTAGGGCATGTATTCTCATGGGTGGTGCATTGCCTCTGAATGGGTAAAAATTAGTTCTTGGGAACAATAAAAATCACTTTTCATGTATAAAGTATGGATATATACACAGTACATAAACAGACACACAAATATTACAATAGCAGGCAAGCAATTAGGAAAATAATGTCTAAAAATGCTCAGTGGAGACAATAATGGGAAGAAAGGTTGAGGAGGACTAGGTTAGGTGATAATCACATTTCAAAATTTCCTTGGAAATTACGTAAGTGGCCCATGACGTCTGCATAGTTTTGATAGATGACACTATATAGTAATTCTTGTGCACTTGAACATTGAAAACCACCTAAACAAAGGAAGGGAAGAAAGGGGAGTCTATATCCAACCGCCTGGGTATTGAAGCCATTCCTAGTAAAGACCTTGCAAGGAACTCTAAAAGGTTCACCTGCAGTGTTTGCTCCTTTGTGCTTTTATACAAGCTACCTGTTAACTTAATGTATTTTAATAAATTTGTCATTAGTTTTGTGAGGATTAAATAAGACGATAGAGACTGCATCTTAGAGGGAGGTGTGCTATGTACACGGAAGGTTTTCAAATCTTTTCTTAACTTGAATATCCTTTATGGTGATCCTCTACTATTGTAGTTTTTTTTTTTTTGATTGGGGAGAGAGGTTTCCTGGCCACTGGTTTTGATATGTCTAATGTGGACAATTATTGGTAGGAAGGCTTTATTAGTTGGTATACAGTTAAATGGATTGAAAAACCCTTTACCACCTGACTCTCCATGCTTTTCATCTTGCTGCTTTATGGTATCTGTATAGGAAATAGGAATGTGATATTTACCTGTGCTAGGGTGCCACTCCCTACAGAGTGGATTTGGACAACATTTGCAAGAATTTGAGTACTGAAAATTAAGGGTGAGTGGACATTTGGGTGCAAGGCTTTCTCTTTGAATCCACCTCTATTATTTTTCACCCCACTTTGGTGAACACAATGGAAGAGGATGACACATATTTTGTCGGTGGTATTCTTAGCCAGCCACCTCAGGACAGAACGAGTTTAATTTCAACAGGTCAAAATGATCCAAAAGAAACATATTTCAGATAATTGGTGGAGTTTCCCAAAATAAATCTAAAATGCCTTCAATTAAAAAAAGGAAAAAAAGCTTTCACTTTCTCCCCGACTGGTTACCTGGAAGGCTTCAAATTATTCCAGTGTGGTGAGCTAAATTGTAAAGGAAGAGCATGTTAGAAAATGTGTTAAAGCCAAGCACTTTATTTCTTCAGTTTTTATTTTTTGATACAATATATGTACGAGAAAATACACTCATTTTAAGTGCACCATGCCTTCAATTTTGATAAACATATGCACCCATGTAATGACACAAGCTGTACAATAGTTCCATTGAATCAAATAGTTTCTTCCTATCTTTTGCAGTCAGTCTCCTCCCCACCACTCATAAAGTCAGCCACTCATTGATTTTCTTTCTGTAACTATAGTTTAAGTTTGGTTCTTTTAGAATTTAAATGAAATTATGCAGCCTGTACCCAGGGATGAGTTACCCAAAAGGATGCTTAGACTTGAGTGTACATATCATTTTGGGTTAAAACAAACAAAAATGGGTTTTGGGCTTCTGGATCTGGGAGGCAAATTATGGGAAAGTGACCAGGAAAAACATGGTAGGCAAGAGTTGTTTAATAAGGTTTGTTATGCATATTGGAGCCAGTACCTTGTCCATTGATAGGAGTTGTTAAGAGTCCTACTCCTTCTGTATGGGAGGAGGAGACACCTTGACAAATGCAAATTTCCTTGAGAAAAGGAAAAGTTGTGCTCTCTTTTTAGAGCTTTTTCTGAATCTGCTGGTTTTCATGGCCTTTAGCTCCGGATAATCCATATGCCGAAGAGTTGTATTTTGAGATCATGTATTCTGGCCCCCTTGCCATCTTTCTGGTTTCCTCATACATAAATAAAGTTAATTTGCAAAACATATTCATTCTGTATTTGTATGAAAACAATGTTCTTAACTTCTTGAAAATTATGCTTGGATATGCCTTAGATCTTGGGTATACCATACATATTAGTGACATAGGCAAATTTATAAAGCCAGACTTGTCCCTGAGAGGATCTCTTCAGTTTAATTTATCAGGAGGGCAGTTTTCTTGCTGAAGAATATCTGATATCAGGCTGCTTTCTTTTCTCTCTGACTTGAAATTTGTTCTTGCTTGACTCCGGAAATATCAGCATGGTCTCTTATATATAAATAGACTAAAAACTCCTACTTTTTATGACAGTGAAAGAGCTTCCTCATCAGCAAGATTCATGACTGTGATCATCATATTGTATTTTGTTGATTCTAAGGTGCACATTTTTCTTATTTAGCCTCTTTGAATAACTACGTTCCTTGTAACCGGTGCCATCTTCGAGGGGATGAAATATGACATATATATGCATATATGTTTTCCTGTTCTGTGTCATGGACATATGAAAAAACTGAATAAAAATTAACAATTTTATTAGAATTCTTAAGGTTCGAGAACCACTTATTTATAAAACATTGTGTTTAAACTTAAAGCCATAGTAATTGGTAGTCTATTCATTTGTTAAAAGTTTTTAAAATTCTAAATAGAAGTTAACACACCAAGTTTCTCAATATTCCCACCTTGGAGGAAGAAAAGTAATTTCTTTATTTTACACTTTGTCTCTCCTGGCACCACAGTAAGTTTTTTTTTAGGGGGAGAGAAGTCTCCCGCAGGGGCAGTAACCCGGTAACTGCGGTATTTAAATATCTCACTGCGTTACGGGCTAGTTTGCAGTAGTCGTTCTGTTTAACCCGCACACGCTGAAGTGTGAACCAACCTTCCACACCTCCGTGGTCCTTAGAGCTGACAGGATGGTTTTGCTAGGTCTTCCCTAGCAACGCTATTGTTTTCTCTCTTAACTATGGTAGTAGATGTACAGAATTCCGATCTGAGTTTTCATAGGTATTTAAAGATATTTTAAGTATCATTTTATCTTAGAGCTTAGGAGAGAAAAAGTCATTTCTTTTACTCATCTTAATTTCTCCAGTTGGGGCCCTGTAAATGAGGCTGTTCAAAGAAAGATTAGCAAGAGAAAAACAAACAGAAGTTTATCAACATGCGTATCTCTCACGTAACGCGTAGTGCCCAGAGATAATTACACCTTTTCATACGCCGTTGGCCATTTGCCATTTGTATGCCTTCTTCGGGAAAATGTGCCTTTAGATCCTTTGCCCAGGTCTTAATTGGGTTATTTGTTATTTTGCTACTGAGTTGTATAGTTCCTTTTACAGCTTGGATACTAACCCTTTATCAGATAAATGGTTTGCAAATATTTTCTCCCATTCTATAGGCTGCCTTTTCATTTTGCTGGTTTGCTACACAGACAAGAACTCAAAGGGATGGTTAGAACTTAGGCTTGTAGGTCATCTTAGGCTGAAGGAATAGGGATTTGGGGCTTTTTGGAGGAGGAGGTGAGTTATCGGAAGGTAACTAGGAAAGGTACAGTCAACACAGGTTGTTTACTTAAGGATTGTTAAACAGATTTAAGTTTGTGCTTTCTCCGTTATTCCTACTCTTCTCGGTATGGGAGAGACACTTTGACAAATGGAAATCTTTACAAAAAGAAAATTGGTACCCTGTTTTTAGAGCATTTCCTGTGTCTGCTGGTTCTCAATGGAGTTTAGCTCCAAATAATCCATGTCAATGAGGCATGTTTTGGGGTGGCAAAATTCTGGTACCCCCCAAAGTAAATCCCTTCTTATTTTGTGCTTATTAAAGAGATGTAGCCTATGGTTATATTCTTCTCTGTTCTCATTCATTTCGATGCTCTGATGGAGCACTGCGGTTAGTCTTCCCAGTACTGGAGTATCCATGGCTAGGTCCCCACCTCACCCTTTGCCTCCCCTTGAAGTCCTTCTTTGTCTTCCTATTGCCTCAGGGTAAAGTCCACACTCCCTGGCTTGACATAGGAGGTCTGACACCCTGTTCATTTTTTCTCCCCTGCCCCATTCCAGATTCCAGTTTATATTGGGTACCCTTCTCTGAAGCCCTGTGGGAACAGCAGTTGGGAGTTATTATCAATACATAGTTTTGAGTTGGACAGCCCAGCTACTTACTGTCTATCAGACCCTGGGCAAGTTAATTAACCTCTTTGAAGCTGTATTACTTTTAATGTTAAGTGGGGATAATAATAGTGCTTAGCTCCTGGAATTACTTTAAGGATTTAGTGGGGTAATGAATGTAAATTACTTAGCCTAGTTTCTGCATATTTTAAGCTTCAACTTTTTTTTTTGCAGGCCATTATTATTTGCTGTTGCAATAACTTAAACTCTTTCCATCTTGTACTCAGAATGTTTTGATGTTTTGTGGCAGCCCTGAAGCATCTCCCCAAACCCCATTCCCCATTCATCTTCCTCCTTTGAACCTTATCTTTGGTTTGAATTTCAAAGTTTTAATCAAGATTCCATAGCTTTCCCTTGGACAAATTATATCTCCATTTCCCAGCAATGTCCTAACATTGTATGTTGAAAGAAGGAATGAAAACTAGTGTCCATCTCTAGCAGTCATAATTTTCAGAAATCCCTGGGATGCCAGGGAGGAACTCTGTCCATCCCTGATTTCCCCAGCCTCAGCAATGCCTGGCCTGCTGCAGTGATTCCTATGTAGTTCTTATGGTTGTAACATTGTTAGTCATTTTTTTTCCCCAGCTTTATTGAGGTATAATTGATAATTTTTTTAAACTTATAATCCTGTATGTTTTAAGTATACAGCATGACATTTTGATATAGATGGTGAGATGATTACCATAATCAGGCTAATTAATACATAATACATCCATACATCCATCACCTTACACAGTTACCTTTCTTTTTTTTTTTTTTTTTGGACGCTTCATATTGTTTCCCATCATGGACATACCAGTTCACGTCGGTTCCCTTTTCTCCACATCTCGCCAACACTTAATCTCTTCTGACTTTTTGGTATTTGCCATCCTGATAGGTGTGAGGTGATAGCACACTGTGGTGTGGATGTGTCTTTCCCTGATGACTAGTGATGTTGAGCACCTTTTCCTATACCTAGTGGCCATTTGTATGCCTTCTTTGGAAAGATGTCTCTTCAGATCTCTTGTCCCATTCTTAATTGCATTGTTATTTTGCTATTGAGTTGTATAGTTTCTTTTATAGCTTGGATACTAACCCCTTATCAGATAAATGGTTTGCAAATATTTTCTCTTATTCTATAGGCTGCCTGTCATTTTGTTGGTTTGCTACGCAGAAACTTTCAGTTTGCTGAAGTCTCACTCACTTTTGCTTTTGTTGCCTGTGCTTTTGGTGTCATATCTAAAAAGTCATTGCCAAGACCAAGGTCATAGAGTTTTATCCTGTGTATTCTTGTAGGAATTTTATGATTTCAGGTAAAACATTTAAGTCTTTTAAGACATTTTGAGTTGATTTTGTGTATGATGTAAGATAAGGATTCAATTTCAATTTTATTCATTTGAGTGGAGACAGGGATGAGAAAAAGATTTTCAGAAACACAAGTTTGGCTGCCCCTTCCCTTCCCTACTAGTGTAATTCAATCTACTGTTAAGTCTGAGATTCCACCGTCAGTCCTGGAAAGTACCACAGAGTTACAGGCTTTTCAAAATGGGGTGTATTCCTTGGAATATCATGCATCAAATACATAATGTGCTGGACAAGTAAGAAAATAGTTTTATTCAGACTGTTGTAATAGGGCGAACGTTCATTAATGAAGAACATCTCAGAAAAAAGGAAAGGACCATGCGGTTTTATAGAGGTAGGTAAACAAGGGAATCCTGATGAAACACGGAAGGTGGATAAGATCTTTCATAAAAGAACAGGGGGCTGTTCCTTCGCCTTCCTATTTTTGGGGGTATAGAGCTGGATAAAGGTCAACACTGCGATGGAAGAGCTCATGGGGTGTGCGGAGTCACAGGTTAGGAAAGTCAGTTTCCTGGAATGTCAATTTTACTACAGTATTACTAGACGGAGATACTGTTTTCAGGAAAGCCATGACATATTATGGAATGGATTTAAAAAATCTACGTATGTTTAATATAAAACATGAGACTTTATAAAATTTCACCTTCTAGTAATTCACTGTATTTCCCTCTCCTCCCCTTTCTTGCACCCTCATAAAGTCCATAATAATTTTCTTTACTTGTGTTATTTTCATAGAAAGGTTTGAGAAGCATGGCTTGAAGCTTCCACAGTATCCATAGCAGCTATTTAAATGAATACTGCATAAATAGCCACATTCAAGGTGGAAGGATTAACATTAGCTAAGGAAGAAAATTGGGAGAGTGAAATGTGTATCTGGGACCAGAGGAGTTCCTTTTGACTTATATATAGAATATGAATGGGTGAAAAGTGGAATGAATATACAACAGAGAAGAGAAGGTTTGATAATAATTGGGTTTGAACTACAGGGTGAGTGTCTATACTTAATTCATTTGGCAAGTGGTGGCCATTGTAATCTTTTGACCAAGTGATGGACCAGTTAGGAGCTGGATGTGTTAAAAAAATTTTTTTTCCAGTAATAGGTAAAGTCATGCAGATATAACAATGAAGAGTGTGTTAAAGATTTTAGTTAATTCATGAGGAAAACTGCAGATGTTTTAGCTGGTTAAAAAGAGAATCCAAAAACATTCACATTTATAGAGTACGAATATTGAGATGAATGCAAATGGAAGCAAAACTAGTTTTTCTGCAGGTGGTAAGGTGGGAGGGGTACGGAGAGGGGAAGGCAATTAAACCTCTACCAGAGAGGAAATAATTTTCATGTCCAATGTTTTGCTATATTTTCATTTACCTATAGCTTACATAGTTTTAAATAGCTCAAATGATGAGTAGAGATAGACAATGCATAGTTGTCTGCTGAAGCACATTTTTTTTTATGGGATATGTTAGAAGCTGGACGTTAGTAAGATCTTAACAGTGTGAAAACTTAGATTTTAAAGAAACAAATTAGAAGCATTAAGAACATTTAGGAGATTATTACAGTGTCCAAAGGAGGGGGTCCTGAGGGTGTGACTACGGTGATGGTGATTGGATAAATCAAAGTGGGAGAAGCAAGTTACCAAGATGAGGAGGGGTCTACCACTACATCAACTGATTAGAAATAGGACCCAAAGAGAGCGTAGCAGCTAAGACTAGGCCAGTTTTTAGATTCTGGTTCTACCAACTTGTGTGACTTCACATAACTGGGAGAGAGGTTTTGATTCTCTCAGACTGAGTTTGCTCAACCATAAAATGTCATAAAAGTATCATCTATCTTCCAGAGTGGTGAAAATTAAATAAGATAGTATGTATTAAGTCAGGTTGGCTCATAGTAAAAGGTCAGTACATTTAGTTGCTCTGTTACTATTATTCTACCTCCACTTCCTCTTTTATTTTATTTATTTATTTATTTTGCTTTGTAAGCCCAAAGCTGGACAAGCTGAATTTTAACATTGATTGGGACTCATTCTGAATATAGTTAAGAGTGAATACGAAAGAATCAGTGGAATTATTACCTGAGTAAAAGGGCCTATGGCTAGAAGATTCCATTTAGTTGGCAAGAGGAAGTGAACAAAAAATTGGGGGATGGATAGTTCTTTATTATCCTTTATCGCCAAGTCCCAGTGTAAGGAGGGATTGATCTAGGAAGAGTTGGAGAGATAGGAAGTTAACCAAGAAAATTTCACTGAGGTCAGGAGGAAAAGGGTCAAGAAAGAAGGGTGGATTTAGTGGGTTAGGGAAACTTGCGGAGCTTGATTTTGATGATGAGTGATGTAAGAAGATGAGACCTCAGTGCTGGTGGAAAATTAAAGCAGATGAAGGCTGAGAAAAGATACCAGTTGTCCTAACTGGCTAATTCCAGTTACTAATGACTTCAAAGAGGCATGGTGTGAGAGTTTGGAATAGGCATGATAGGAAATTAGAGAGAGTCAAGAAGAAAGAAATGGCATAAGTGCTAGCTGCCTACTGACAAGCCCCGTGGAGCTCACAGAGTTCACCATCATCCCCTGTAGGTACGGTGTCCTGCTAGTTAGGATTCGTGCAGTTTCACCACAATTCATATTTGAAAACCAGGCTATGAACTTAAGTAAGTTATACTGCAATCTTAAACTACTTCTTGGGAGCTGAGTTCCTGCAAGGCCAGGCTGTGAAAGAAGCCATACCACTGACCATGAACCCCAATTATAGGCACCCTCCCTGGCCCACAGCTGCACACCGATGACTCCGTGGCCACCTAGAGGCCACAGATTCTTTTCCTCTGTCCTCCTGGCTTTGTTTATTTTTTTTTAAAGAAAAATATGAAATAGCTGCCAAAATTGTAACTGAGAGATTTCATATATAAAAATGTAGAGTTTTTGTACCACTTTTGAAAAATGGGCTACTCTGCAGGCACCGGGTTTGCATTCCATGCCCTGGAGCACTTGGTGAGAGGCCCAGTGTCTGCCACCTCTCAGTGATGCTCACTCTGTCCAGTTCTTTCTCAGTTACTATTATTCCCATTCCTGTAGAGCAAGGAAGGCAACTTGACTGTTTGCCTTACCTGCCAGGCCTCCATGGACATCTGTCTTTGCAAATCCTTTTCTATTCCACAATTATTATCCAGGGTTTGGAGTTGTTTGTATGCGGTTCAGTGTTTAAACCCTGGAAAATCCCTTTTACTATAGATAGATAGTACTGAAATGCATTCCCCCGGCTCATTATATTCATCTAAGGTGAGACAGAGTTGTTTACACCTCAACAGGAAAAACAATACATCATATCTATTAAATGCGTTAACTTTATGGAAAAGTTAGGCAGGAGGAGAATTCTCATGACACCTCATTCTTAACCTAAATCATAAGGAAAAGTTATTATAATTCTGCCATCTGTTCAAGTTTTTAAAGCCATTTTGGTAAACTTAATGCTAATGCAAAATACATGCCTTAGCACTAATTAACCAAAAAATCTGTTTCATTCTTCTCAGATAATGAAAAAATATGTCAAGGACATGATTTCTTAAAGAAAATCTAATTTATGGCACTTAGGCCTTTAAACCACCTTTGTGATGTGCTCATGAACACAACCGTAAGAATAACAAAAAGTGACATCTAATATTCCCATTAGGAAAATCTCCAGATTTTAGACAAGCTTTAGACATTTATAATTGTAGTGTAGATTGCTGTTTCCTCTTAAATGGTACTGTACCTTTTGGCTGATAGAAGGTTTCTGTATTGATTTGGGGGTGGTGGTGGCAGGGATTGGAGTGGAAGGCTGAGGAACATGGGGATGTCTGTACACCATTATTGATTTAACGTCCAACTCCGAATACCACATTACTCCTCTAGAAACATTAATTGAAATATATGCTATTTGAGTATATTTATTAAGTATTGTTGGCCAATGACTTTTTAAACCTCTTCAGATGCCTTTCATTATAGGAATGGAACATACCTAGTTTCGCTATATTTTTGCTAACATCCTGCATTTTGGACTCACCTCATTGTTCTGTCAGTGTTCTCTTGTTTCTGCTATGTTTTCGATATATCATCCCCAAAGTATCTTGGGAAAATATCATTTTTACTTGGTCACAAGCCTACTCAAAAATCTTCAGTCCCTCCCTCTAGTTATATGGGGGATAGCTGGACAGTGGGAAACACTGTCCACTGTATTAAACTCTTCACTTCAGGGAGGTTATTTTATTTACTCAAGTACTCAACATACCTCATACAAGGGTTAAGTCTCACTCTGTTCTGCAGGGGTGATAAGGCCTTTCATCTTTCCCAGAGTACCCAAGCCATCCTTCCATCAGGAACAGCTAGATAAATGATGATTATAGTGACAGTCAGTGTGGTGTGTGTATGCATGTGTGCGTGTGTGTTGAGAGAGAAAAAGCAGATATGACAAAATGTGAACAATTGATGAAGGGTGTACCGGAATTTCTTGTACTATTTTTACAATGTACTATGAGCTTGAACCATCTGGAAGTAAAAAGCAATGAAGAGAAGAGAAGTTGAAATCAGATTAGTCATTCGCAAGTGAAAGTTGGCCAGTTTAGGAATATATGCCAGTCAAATATTTTAAACTATTGGTAATATGCCTAATTTCCATGTGCTGTCTATGTGAATTTGTCATGGTTTGACCTGGTCTTTTATTTTGCTTGTTCTCCTTGAGGTAGCACATATTGGTTGATAAGAAGATGGATTTGGGTTTAGTGCTACATTAATTTTCAGGATGAAATTGTGATGTTGTTCCTTCCTTATTTCCATAGATAATAGTCACACACTGGATACTGGACAGTGGGCTTTTGTTAGAGATCTAGTGATGACCATCAGAGCCTCTGTCCTGGGGAGCTCACAGTATTGGAGAAGGCAAATGAGAAAGTCAGTGATTGCGAAACAGAAAGCTGTGACGATGCCAGTATATTCTGCTGTTACTTTGGTTTTTCTACACTGTCCACAGTGTTGACTCTACAGAGAGCTGATATTGCATCCTTAATGCTGTGCTTTTTCAGATTGTTGCCAAGGGATTGCCACACTGACTATGAGTAATATCCTTTGTCTTATTTCACACCATTCCAAACTGCCTTTCAAACACTTGTTCTAAATGGAAACAGGCTGCAAGTATTTTTCATCCACATACTTTGTTCTTCTCATAATATTTCTTCAAGATACTATGACCAGTCTTCCTTCTCTGACATTCATTGATGATTTGCTGATGATAGCCTTCATTGCAAGCAAAATTTTTGTTAATGGTGGTTAACTTTTTGGGGGGGAGTAGGTATTTTAACTTGCTAAATTGATTGTAGAATGGAAATAACAACTTAGAAGTGTAACTAGTTAGAATACTTCAATGTTCTGCACTGCTTTACATGCTAGACTAGAAAGACCACGAGGCCACAGTCTGTACGTCTTATTCAATTATTTATTGAGAAGCTACTGCTTCCCAGGTGCAGTGCTAGCTATTGGCAGAAAGATGTCCTCCACCATCCAAACCCTATCCAAGGGAAGGCACTTCAAAACTTCACCAAATGCGGGCTTTTCGGGGCTGAAAAATCCTTAGGAGGCTTCTCTCTTCACTCTCCAGAAGCACATGCCATCAAAAACCCTCGTGTGATAAAGAGCTGCCATTGCTCAGATCATTGTGCAGTTTATTTCCTTGGTCTGATCAATCTTTGTGTTGCATGGAGTGTCTACTACAGCATCTTAAACCGTGTAGCTGTTAGAAAAATATTTTTGAGTGAATAAATCAATATGCTTACATTCAAATGTTGGCATGAAGCTGATGATTAAACTAGGTGCCTGTGGAACTAGCTGGCACGTGTTTGGCACTCGTGAAATGGAAGTTCCCCCCTTTATTTTGATTGGTTATTCTTGGCATGCATTTTCTGGAGTTACTTTGAATTTTGGTTACATCAGAATGCATTGGAGGCCTTCATAAACTTGAAAACATTATCATGGGCCCTGTTTTATTATAGGGCATGTGGGGAAGGAGCCATATCTGTCTCAATTACTGTAGTGTGTGTTGGGCCTGACGCATAGTTGACATCTAATAAATACTTGTGCAATGAAGGAGTAAGAGGACTTCGAAGTAACTTTTCTGTAGGTAAAAATGGGAAGGGAAGAAGTGTAAAACATATAGAAGACATGGCATGCGTAATGACCCAAAGGGTGGCAAGATGAGATTAGATGAAGGAATGTCTATCTAGAAATATCTAAACTTGATCAAGGATAGTTTTAGAGAAACCTACAACATACATGGGTTATATTTTCTATGGAGTCAGAGTCTAGAATAACTACTCTCATGTCCAGGTTAAAAACTTACCTATGATTTAGAATGCAGTGTTAAAAATCAGAGAGATGGGATTCAATCTTGGTTCTTTCATTCATGGGTTGGGTGGTTATAGACCAGACAACTTTTTAGTGTTTCCTCATTTAAAAAAATGAAATGGTGCTGTTAATATCTTTCCTCAAGGGATTGGGTGTCCCGAGGGAGTAAGTCCTCTCGCTTCGTGATGGCTGATGACAGTTCTATCAGCAGGCTCATTGTTCCCTTCCTGCTGCCCCTGTGGAGAGAGCCGAATATTCCTTAACATCAGCTCAGCCTGCTACAGCTTCTTTTAGGAACATCTAATAGTCAAGCGCTATTGACCTAAAATGTAAAAGCCTCTGGCTGTTTTTTATGGGTGTGATGTACTCTGTTTCTAGAAGTAAACGCAATTGCAATAGCTTGATCCAATGAAAGCTGTCTTCCCTCTCTATTGCATAAAGCTCAAAAGGTATGTTTTCATAAATTCTGTACTGGTGAGGCATATGTAAAACCCACAGGCAAGTAATACGCTTTGCTTGCACATTTCCCAGGGGCTACTTAAAACACTTGTCTTGTGCAAAAAGATGCTGAATAATTATAATGTCAGATTTCACTTTTTGTTTTGTTTTTCATTACCCACTCAGACAATTTAATAGTTTTCTGGGAGAGCTGTGGGGTTGGGAGGGTGGCGCTTAAAGAATCTGTTGGAGCAACTCATTTAGAGGTTGCTGTACACATCAGCATTTATCGCACAGCAGGAAGCAAAACGTCCTCTAACATTGGTTGAAAATTGGGTGGTCTTTTATTTCCCCCCCTAAAGGAAGGTACCCTGGAGTAGTGGGTAATTGCCAAGCCTGAAGAAGAAAATTATAATAAAAATGAAAAGAAGAAAATTACTTAATTACAACATAGTTACTCCAGAAATCTTCAAGATGAATGGGAAAATTTAGCAGAGTTCTTAAATGTCACTGTAATTTAGCCCTGTGTCCCAGAAATTCTAAATTGTAATCGACCCTAATTATATAAATACCCACTGGTGAGAAAAGGTCTGTTTTTTAGACGACTTCCCTGCTGCTAAACTTCACTAACAAGTCACTCATGACTTCAACAGATGTTTTCTACATTTTTTGGCTGAGGGGGTTCTTAGGAACCAGCTTTCCCCTCCATTCGGCAGCAAATGATACAGTAATGTTCTTGGAGTGTCAGTATATGAAGTACAACATGGGCTCCTTCAGTCATGGCTCAGACTGTTTTTGTCTCACATATTAGTAGGTTAGGATAATTTCACTTGCAAGCAACCAAAAAAAGGACCCATTCTAGCTTAAGCATACAGTGGAATTTATTGGCTCAAGTAATTAAAATGTACCATGCTAGATGTGGTTTTAGGTGGAGCTTTATCTAGCTATCTCTCTCTGTCTCTGTCTCTCCCCTCTATTTCCCTGATGCCGAGTTCAGTCTCTACGAAACTCTGATCATGGTCCTTACATGGTTACTCTCAGCTACAGGCCATCTTCCTCCTGCCTCCATTCCTGTTCTGCAGGAAAGAGGAAAGGCTCTTTCCCATAACTGTTGAACAAAAACCCTGGGCTTCAAGCTGATTGGTCCAACTTTAGTCCCTTGCCTGTCCCTGAGCCGGTCACACTGGCCAGGGGGAGAGAATTCTCCTGATGGTCCTCGGGGAGAGCTCTGGAGGCCCAAGTGGCGAGATCAGCCTCCTCCAGAGCACATGGGTTTTGTGGGGGAGGAAAGGATGCGAGTCCCAAGAGCCCAGTAAATAGATGCTCAGTATGTCAAATGAGAGAACCGCACAGAATTGTGTTTTCCCAACTTTTGAGCAACAGGTGCTCTAACTTTTTTGTTATAAAATTTGTCAAACATAGGAAAGCTGCAAGAAGAGCAAAATGAACACCTTAAAGCCAGCCATTTAGGCTGAACCATTGCTGAAGATCTGCGGCACCCTACCTTCAGTGGTAGGCTATGTCATGGTTTGTACCTGCTCTTGACAAAACTGCTCAGAATTTCGTCAAATGAAGATTTTTAAAAGTTCAATACTTTAGAATTCAGATAGAAACTGAATGTTATTTCCATGGTGCTGTGTCCTTTACCTGCCTTTTCTCTTTTGTTCTCTTTCTGAATGGAGCCAAGAATTATTTTATTTTCCAACAAGCTGTCTTGCACACCCTGAAGGGAATATTATAAGATTAAATGCAGAGTAGCATTCCTCTAGCAAGGTGAATGCTTTTCATTACAGAGATCCCCAGTTGATCTCCTAAATGTAATTCCCTGATAATGTGAAACTTCTGAATTATTTATTATGTCATATTAGATCAGGAATGGAATATTATTCCTGAAAATAAATTTGTTATCATCAGCAAATCAGCTTTTGAAAGTTTCCTGTATCAAAGAATAAACCAGGGAGTAGATTTTGAACTCTTAGGGGGAAAAACTAAAATTATTTTTGAGGCATTTTTACATAAAATAAAAAAAAGTTATTTTACATTTTTGAGATGGCTTCCAATGCAGATGAAGAACCAACCACACATTGGAGAATTACAGTTTCCAGATATGGTTATAAGTGATTCACCTAGTGGCTCATTATGATGAATAAATCTGACCACAATTCTAAAAGCCAGCAAAAATTCTACACTGAAATAATGAATTTCAAACATTCGTTTCAAGTCACCAGTTTTCTCCCCTGATCACTCCATGTGATACTGGTAAAAGTGAAGGAAATTTATTGACATTAAGTTGTGGTAAATAATAACGAAAGGAGTTAGCATTTCTTTTTTTTTTTTTTTTACAATTTATTTTATTTTAGTATCATTAACCTACAGTTACATGAGCAATATTGTGATGATTAAACTACCCCCTTCATCAGGTCCCCCCACCAACCCTATTACAGTCACTGTCCATCAGTGTAGTGAGATGAGAATCACTACTTGTCTTCTCTGAGCTGTGCAGTCCCCCCCGTGCCCCTCCACCCTATGTCTGCTAATCGTAATGCCCCTTTTACCCTCTTATCCCTCCCTTCCCGCCCTTCTTCCCCATTCCCTTTCCCTTTGGTAATTATTAGTCCATTCTTGGGTTCTGTGAGTCTGCTGCTGTTTTGTTCCTTCAGTTTTTTTTTCTTTGTTCTTATACTCCACATATGAGTGAGATCATTTGATACTTGTCTTTTTCGGCCTGGCTTATTTCACTGAGCATAATACCCTCCAGCCCCATCCATGTTATTGCAAATGGTAGGATTTGTTTTTTTCTTATGGCTGCGTAATATTCCATTGTGTATATGTACCACATCTTCTTAATCCATTCATCTACTGATGGGCACTTAGGTTGCTTTCATTTCTTGGCTATTGTAAATAGTGCTGCAATAAACATAGGGGTGCATCTGTCCTTTTGAAACTGGGCTGCTGCATTCTTGGGGTGAGTTAGTATTTCTTAAATCCATTCTATGTTCTAAGCTCTTCACAGATCCCCCTACATTCTTTTATTTAATTTTCCTAACAACCCACTGAAGTAGGTACCATTATTTCTCCTGTTTCATAGATGAGGAAATTGAGGTACAGAATATTATAGAATTTGCCCAAGGTAAACAGCCGGCATTAACCTCTCTTAATATGATCTTTATTCAATGCATAAAAGTGTACCTGGATGTTACAGAGCTGTGCAACTGAAAATCAGAGTCTAGGGATAAGTGGTTATCGTGAAGTTTACAATAAGACGGCAGCCATTTTTAGACATGTATGCCAAAGTATTTGATTTTGTATACTCAAGTCTTTTCATGGCAGAAAAGTTTTAAAACATCTCTCTATATAAGTATTTCAATATACTTTATTTTTTTAGAGCAGTTTTTGGCTCACAGCAAAATTGAGCAGAAAATCCAGAGATTTTCCATATATCTCCTGCCTCTGCACATGC
The DNA here is from genome assembly GCA_029783875.1 of Phataginus tricuspis. Classification (NCBI taxonomy): domain Eukaryota; kingdom Metazoa; phylum Chordata; class Mammalia; order Pholidota; family Manidae; genus Phataginus; species Phataginus tricuspis. The sequence goes on from JAQQAC010002837.1 coordinate 104,046,738, forward strand.
GTAACCTCCCGCGTTATCAACATCCCCTGCTAGAATGGTAAATTTGTTAAAATAGATGAATCTACATGGCCACATCATAATCTCCCAGAGGCCATAGTTTATCTTAGGGTCCACTTTGGTGCTGAAATACATTCTGTATGTTTGGACAAATGTACCCATCTTTTCAGTATCATACAGAGTAGTTTCATTCCTCTGATAATTCTGGTGTTCCACCTATGTAAGTATTTTTATGCCCTATATCAAGTCAGTCTAACTTGATAATACTTACTCAATTATTTAGGAGACTCATTTCTGAATCCCAGGAGGGGGAAAAGGACCTTTTATCAGGTCAATAATTTGTCTTAACTGCAGCAAAGAGGGTCATAGGCTTTGTGGAGAATTTCAGTAATTTATATACAAGTTGGTAAATTCCAATTGAGGCTGAAGAGCAAACCAAATCATATGAAATATAGGGAATGTAATTCAGCAAATCTGGTCACGGAGCTTGAATTCCACTAGGAAGATGACTATTTGGAGACAGTTTGACTGTCACCCGCCAGATGCTTTCTGTAGTTCAAATCCATGATGTTTGGCGCTGGACAGAGATGTAACCACATTCACCTCGAGGCTCTCAGCCTCCAACTCTGCCTGATTAAGGAGTCCCATTTTCTGCTTTGATGGCCCCATAATGTACAAATAAACAACATCCCAGGACATTTGGTAAGAATGTTAAAAAACCTGTGAGCCGTTTATTTTTCTCATTTGTAAAGTGTGAGAGGGACACTTCCCTCTGTCTACTGCCATTTTAGGAGGACCTTTATTTAAGTGGTCTGCCTGATTCCATACTTCCCACTCTGTTTTCTAATGTACAGCCAGAGAAAACTGGGAAACTTACAGGGTAAAAATGGGCATTTTTAAGCACAAAATTATTAATGCAATTTATTTTAATTTGAATACAAGCAAAGTTAAGAAAATAATTTTTATTTTTGTCTTTTGCTCTTATACTTTGTTTCATGAACGTGCATTTATCCAATAATTTCCTTTCTTTATCATGTAGAATCTAATATAAACAGTTTTGTCTAATTCTTCTTTATGGGCATATAATACTCCACTGTATGATTTTGACATAATTTCTGCATGACTTTCCAGTGAGATTGTATTTTTTTAATTTTTCCTGATATTAAAAAATGTATGTAATAAACTTCTTTGTACATAAAGTTATGCCTACAAATGTTACTGTTCCAGGAGAAAACTGACTGGAATTGGAAATCCTGGGTCAAGGAATGGCGCCTGTATGCATATTGTTTAATTATCTTTGTAAATAATTGTATTGTCCTACTGCTAGTTTCTTTTTTCAATTGCCATAGACTTTTTTCCCCTAATCTAGTAGATGGGAAAAAAAAATCTCAATGAAGTTGGAAAGCTCAATCAGTTGTTGGTGAGATTGGTTAACTTTATTCATTTACTGGCCATTTGTATTTTTCCAGTTTAAAGGAAAATTACAAACAAGTATGTTGAATACTGAGCCTGGCATTCAGAACGTAGGAGGGATCAACTGGTTCTGAGAATTTTTCTAGTCTCCTTGTGAGTTAAGCTTAAGCTCTGAGCCCTCTAATAAAAGCTGTGTGCATTGATAGTTAACAATATGCACATTAAAGGATTTTTTGCTACATTGAAATGCAAAATTATTAGCCTCAAGGAAATTAAAAGTGAGGCAACATTCAGAAAATCTTTGATGTAAAATATGCTTCTGTACAGATTTATTGTGGTTATTTTCATTATGTTCATTAAATGAAGCTCATGACTTCTTGAATTCATATCCATATTCTCTATCCTAGGGGATCTCACTACTGATATAGGCTGTATTTCTGTCAACCAAAGTGGATTAGTTGCAGTTTTTACCTTTTAATTAAACAGCTGCTGCTGCTAAACACAATTTTGAATTATTTAATAGTCCATATTACTTTAGTCAGTGCACACTGCTTGAATTTTTTTAATTATATGAAGCTATACATTTTTTATGATATAGCTTTCCTAAAAATGAGTTGACAGACAGTAATAATTTGTTCTTTTGAGAAGTCAGGAATATCTTAGCATGTTTTAAAATAAGGACAACTAAAAAGCCAAGCTGATCAAATACAAGATCTTTTGCTTTAAAAAAAATATGTGAAATACACACAATTTTAAATCAAACTCTCATTCAAGATGGTGTTTGTAGTCTGTCTTGTAAACAAGCAACTTGTGTAGTATATACTAGTGTAAACAATTCGAAACACTACAGATGATCCTAAAGATTAAACTTTTCATTGAGGCCTCATTTCAGAAAGGAATTACGTTAGAATTTTGTGGCTTCTTTTGAACATAGTTTGTTTGGGTGATGCTGTTATTCATAAACAGAAATCAGGCAGTCAGTCCGAAGTTACGTACCGTTACTCATCATGAATTTTGTGATGGGTTCATGATTATGTTGTTAGTTTATAATGAGTTATATTCAGAGGCATTACTTAAATTTCTAGTTTTAATAAGTAAGTGAATAATTCAGCACAGCTTTGAGTATTATAGATTCTGGGAAATTATTTTTAGAAACTAACAACTGTGTGACCTTTCTTCTTATCTCCTTAGTCTTTCTTTCTTTATTTTTACATTAAAAAAAATTTTGGTACTATTAACCTACAATTACATGTGCAACATTATGGTTACTAGACTCCCCACATCATCAAGTCCCCACCACACACCCCATTAACAGCCCCTGTCCATCAGCATAGTGAGATGCTATAGAATCACTAATTGTCTTCTCTGTGTTGTACAGCCCTCCCCATGCTCCCCCCCTACATTATGTCTGCTAATCGTAATGCCCCTTTTTCCCCCTTGTCCCTCCCTTCCCACCCATCTTCCCCAGTCCCTTTCCCTTTGGTAACTGTTAGTCCATTCTTGGGTTCTGTGAGTCTGCTGCTGTTTTGTTCCTTCAGTTTTTTTTCTTTGTTCTTATACTCCACAGATGAGTGACATCATTTGATACTTGTCTTTTTCCACCTGGCTTATTTCACTGAGCATAATACCCTCTAGCTCCATCCATGTTGTTGCAAATGGTAGGATTTGTTTTCTTCTTATGCCTTAATAATATTCCATTGTGTATATGTACCACACCTTCTTTATCCATTCATCTACTGATGGACACTTAGGTTGCTTCCATTTCTTGGCTATTGTAAATAGTGCTGCGATAAACATAGAGGTGCATATGTCTTTTTCAACTGGGCTGCTGCAGTCTTAGGGTAAATTCCTAGGAGTGGAATTCCTGGGTCAAATGGTATTTCTATTTTGAGTTTTTTGAGGAACCTCCATACTGCTTTCCACAATGGTTGAACTAATTTGCATTCCCACCAGCAGTGTAGGAGGGTTCCCCTCTCTCCACATCCTCGCCAACATTTATTGTTGTTTGTGTTTTGGATGTTGGCCATCCTCACTGGTGTGAGGTGATATCTCATTGTGGTTTTAATGTGCATTTCTCTGATGACTAGTGATGTGGAGCATCTTTTCATGTGCCTGTTGGCCATCTGAATTTCTTCTTTGGAGAAGTGTCTGTTCAGCTTCACTGCCCATTTTTTAATTGGCTTATTTGCTTTTTGTTTGTTGAGGTGTGTGAGCTCTTTATATATTTTGGATGTCAACCCCTTATCGGATATGTAATTTATGAATATATTCTCCCATACTGTGGGATGTCTTTTTGTTCTACTGATGGTATCCTTTGCTGTACAGAAGCTTTTCAGCTTGATATAGTCCCACTTGTTCATTTTTGCTTTTGTTTCCCTTGCCCGGGGAGATATGTTCATGAAGAAGTCACTCGTGTTTATGTCCAAGAGATTTTTGCCTATGTTTTTTTCTAAGAGTTTTATGGTTTCATGACTTACATTCAGGTCTTTGATCCACCATGAGTTTACCTTTGTGTATGGGGTTAGACAGTAGTCCAGTTTCATTCTCTTACATGTAGTTGGTCCAGTTTTGCCAACACCAGCTGTTGAAGAGGTTGTCATTTCCCCATTGTATATCCATGGCTCCTTTATCATATATTAATTGACCGTATGTGTTTGGGTTAATATCTGGACTCTCTATTCTGTCCCACTGGTCTGTGGATCTGTTCTTGTGCCAGTACCAAATTGTCTTGATTACTGTGGCTTTGTAGTAGAGCTTGAAGTTGGGAAGTGAGATCCCCCCTGCTTCATTCTTCCCTCTCAGGATTGCTTTGGCTATTCGGGGTCTTTTGTGGTTCCATATGAATTTTAGAACTACTTGTTCCAGTTCATTGCAGAATGCTGTTGGTTTTTTGATAGAGATTGCATTGAATCTGTAGATTGCTTTAGGTAGTATAGCCATTTTGGCAATATTTATTCTTCCTAGCCAAGAGCATGAGATGAATTTCCATTTGTTAGTGTTCTCTTTAATTTCTCTTAGGAGTGTCTTGTAATTTTTAGGGTATAGGTCTTTCACTTCCTTGGTTAGGTTTATTCCTAGGTATTTTATTCTTTTTGATGCGATTGTGAATGGAATTGTTTTCCTGATTTCTCTTTCTGTTAGCTCATTTAGTGTATAGGAAAGCAACAGATCTCTGCATATTAATTTTGTATCCTGCAACTTTGCTGAATTCAGATATTAGTTGTAGTAGTTTTGGAGTGGAGTCTTTAGGGTTTTTTATGTACAATATCATGTCATCTGCAAATAGTGACAGTTTGACTTCTTCTTTACCAATATGGATGCCTTGTATGTCTTTGTTTTGTCAGATTGCCGTGGCTAGGACCTCCAGTACTATGTTGAATAACAGTGGAGAGAGTGGGCATCCCTGTCTTGTTCCTGATCTTAGATGAAAAGCTTTCAGCTTCTCGCTGTTAAGTATGATGTTAGCTGTGGGTTTGTCATATATGGCCTTTATGATGTTGAGGTACTTGCCGTCTATACCCATTCTGTTGAGAGTTTTAATCATGAATGGATGCTGAATTTTGTCAAATGCTTCTTCAGCATCTATGGAGATGATCATGTGGTTTTTGTTGTTCTTCTTGTTGATGTGGTGGATGATATTGATGGATTTTTGATTGTTGTACCAATCTTGCGTCCCTGAGAAGAATTCCACTTGATCATGGTATATGATCCTCTTGATGTATTTTAGAATTCGGATTGCTAATATTTTGTTCAGTATTTTTGCATGTATGTTCATCAGGGATATTGGTCTGTAATTTTCTTTTTTGATGGCGTCTTTGCCTTGTTTTGGTATTAGAGTGATGCTGGCTTCGTAGAATGAGTTTGGAAGTATTTCCTTCTCTTCTATTATTTGGCAAACTTTAAGGAGAATGGATATTATGTCTTCTCTGTATGTCTGATAAAATTCAGCATTGAATCCATCTGGCCCTGGGATTTTGTTCTTGGGTAATTTTTTGATTACCTATTCAATTTTGTTGCCGGTAACTGGTCTGTTTAGATTTTCCGTTTCTTCCTTGGTCAGTCTAGGAAGGTTGTATTTTTCTAAGAAGTTGTTCGTTTCTTCTAGGTTTTCCATCTTGTTAGCATATAGATTTTCATAGTATTCTCTAATAATTCTTTGTATTTCTGTGGGGTCCATCGTGATTTTTCCTTTCTCATTTCTAATTCTGTTTATGTGTGTAGATTCTCTTTTTCTCTTAATAAGTCTGGCTAGCGGTTTATCTATTTTGTTTATTTTTTCAAAGAATCAACTCTTGGTTTCATTGATTTTTTCTATTGTTTTATTCTTCTCAATTTTATTTATTTCTTCTCTGATCTTTATTATGTCCCTCCTTCTGGTGACTTTGGGCCTCATTTGTTCTTCTTTTTCCAATTTCAATAATTGTGATTTTAGACTATTCATTTGGGATTGTTCTTCCTTCTTTAAATAGGTCTGATTGCAATATACTCTCCTCTTAGAACTGCCTTTGTGCATCCCACAGAAGTTGGGGCTTTGTACTGTTGTCATTTGTCTCCATATATTGCTTGATCTCTGTTTTTATTTGGTCATTGATCCATTGATTATTTAGGAGCATGTTGTTAAGCCTCCATGTGTTTGCGAGCCTTTTTGTTTTCTTTGTACAATTTATTTCTAGTTTTATACCTTTATGATGTGAGAAGTTGGTTGGTAGAATATCAATATTTTTGAATTTACTGAGGTTCTTTTTGTGGCCTAGTATGTGGTCTGTTCTGAAAAATGTTCCATGTGCACTTGAGAAGAATGTGTATCCTGCTGCTTTTGGGTGTAGAGTTCTGTAGATGTCTGTTAGGTCCATGTGTTCTAGTGTGTTGTTCAGGGCCTCTGTGTCCTCACTTATTCTCTGTCTGGTTCATCTGTCCTTTGGTCATCTCCTTATTTTTTAGAAAAACTGTTTCTCTTTCTCCATGTGTGTGTGTGTATGTATGTATACATAGATACATGAATATGTGTATATACACTCACATATGTGTATATATTTACATGTATACACACCTCAGTAGATACATCCTATGAGCAGTATATCCTCCCTGCTGTTTTATAGGGTGAAATTTGATGCATTGATCATTAGAATGAACGGTTGAGACTGTATCACATTCTATGTGTAGGTCATCACTACTTAAAATCATCGCTTCAAACTGCATCACTCATGAACTTTCTGAGAATTTCTGTGGTGGGAAAAGCCACCTTCAACATCCTGTTTTGCCAAGAACTCCTATCTTTAATTTTTAGCCTTTGACTGGATTTCCCTGATTGGAGGAAGTAAAGGGGAATGGTGTAAGTTATCGAACAATGCAAACCATTTAACAGAGTGCAGATGATGGTAACTATCAGGATTCCCAGACTGAATTCTTTCTGCCCTTCCTGCTGACTCTTGTAGAACATTATTTAGAGGCTGCATCTGGTTCTTTGTATCTGCTCTGTGTTGACATCTCATCGATTCTTTATCTCTCCTGACTTAAAAAAAAAGAAAAAGTAAAAGTTTATTATAGCACTGGGTGGTAGAATAATAATTTAAAACAATGCAAAGCGTCACCTGCCACTGTTGTACGGTTACACCTTCACACCTTCAAAGAGTAGAAGGTGGGTGTCATTCCTCAGGGTTATGTATGTAACCCTGTTCAAGATAACAGTTTCTGCCACTGAACTGGTGTTTGTAGATTAAATAGGAAATGTTGCCTCATCTTCTAAAGGAGTAGAGTAGCTTAGAAAATCAGATGAAATTTGATCAAAAGACAGCTATTTATTGAGCTTCCAGGGAAACAATGATTTTAACCTTAGTCTTTAGTATCTGCAAGCACAGATAGGTACCATCTCTCACTTTCTCTGCCACCCCACCAGTGGTTCTTGACTGTACTATTTATTTTCCACTGCTATCAAATTCTGTGAAGAAAATATTTACTGTATTTTTGTTTTGCCCCATGAGGATGGAGCTTTATGAGGGCAGGGTCTGTGTCAATTTACTCAGCTGCTGAATGATTGACCGACATTGAGTGTTACTCTTTTCAATGTCCTTTGGGTGCCATTTCACCATTTAGTCATTCACAAGGGCAAAATCGCAATGCCTAGGGATAATCCTGTTTCTGTTTGAACAATAGCAAACAAAGCTAAATGTACAGAAAGAAGGCATCTAAACCAAATCGCTTTATATGCAGTGCTACCTATGAGTGCCCACGTCCTAAGTTTTTAGTTTTTGACAAAATACCATCATTGTTGTGATAGCATAAGAAAGCTGATTCAAGGCCGTTGTGGTTCACTTGAAAATGTACTTACTGATTCAGGGAAAGGTGTATCAGTTTAGGGAGTAGACTCATGTCTGTTTGTCCCAGTTTGTCAGTTGGTTGAGTACAAAGGAGATGGAGCAGAGGAAAGCGTTGTTGTGTGTGCGTGTGCACGTCTGTGAGAAATGTGTCTATGTGAACACACGAGCGTGTGCTAGGAGGAGGAACCATCTAATACAGTGCTGTCCGATAGGACTTTTTAGCCATTATGACCACATTTGAGCTGGTAGGCGGAAGGAAAGAGAACTGAAATGGAAAAAGATGTGGTCCCTGTTTCAGGCAGCTATATACCCAGCTGAAAATCAAGAATAGAACTCCTAATGAGATAGCGGGGTTAGGCTACCACCAGTTGGCATTATCTCACAGCCAACCCGGCTGCTAGTAGTTGCTCTGTGAGGCATCGTTCTACATGTTGAAGGGACAGCAGTGATGACAGTGGTTTCCTCCTTCTTGTCAAGCTCACTCACGTGGGTTGGGAACAGGCCAGCAGACGCACCCGTGAACATATCACCTGCCTGGCAGTAATATATACTTTGCAGAAAAATACGCATTCACATAGTTTCTATGAGATTTTAAATGGAAACATTTCAGTACTGAGAAATGATTTAGGAGCAAAACGCAGAAGTCCAAGACAACAAGAAACAGTGTAGGATTTTAAATAAATTTGTTGTGAAAGTAAATAAAATACTGATTTTAGTTGAACTACTGTATTACAGATAGGAAAAATCTACCACATGATGCTACAGAGTTTTATTTTGATAGCCTCTTACATGCATTCTTATTCTTGTGAGGGAAAGAGAGAGGACACAAAATGTGCATAAAGAAATGTGAAGTGTATACATGTTTATTTTTTAGTTGTTTCTCAATATTAATAACACTCACAAATCAATGAAGTTTTAATGTAATTACATACCCTCCTTTTATAGTGACTACACTGTGAGTTCCATTTTCTTATCCAATAATTGCATTACCAAAATTCTTCTCTACCTAGAAGCTAAGGAACATATTAAAATCCTTGGCAAACTTAGGTAAATAACACTAATGAATTATAAAATTACTGGTGGTGATAGTGATCAAGAGAGTAATAAAATGTAATTACTGTAAAGCCCCACTTCTTCCCCTTTTATAATAATCCCTTTTGTTCTGAAAATAAAATTTAAAAACAAAAGCAAGAAAAACGAACTCCTACTTAGCCATGAATGTTTGTAACTCATCTCTTCCCCTTCATTGGCTAGGAGTCAGGGGAGCCTCTCTGGTGATGAGCCCATGGGATTTGGCGTTTTTGGCACTTTCCAGGCTATGCCCCGACGTGTGGGAGCTTGTCTCTCTACCATCTCTCGTTTGCCTGTCCTCCCACTCGTGATCTATTGCTTCTGCCTTCCTTTATAGAAAAGGCAAAATGATGTAGATAAGGAGGAAGACAATACCTTGATGCAGAAATATTTTCTTGGCCCCTCTGTAATAAATTTATATAAATTCTTTATTCTACTTATTACTGGAAAACTTTAAGGAGAGAATTTTGAATTCCTAGAAAATCAAAGATTTTCAATATAAACGTAATGAAAAGTAACACTGAGGTAATGATAATGAAAATAACAAGAATAACCAGCATGGATGGAGCTTTTTTTCTGTGTCTGAGGCACAGCGCTGATACAGGGGACCTAAGTGGAAAATACAGAGCTCCTGGCAGAGGCTGACGCATGAACAAATTATTCTTACTATTGTGTATCATTTGTTGGACAAAAGTAATAAAGGTGTGGGAGAGAAGGAATGATTTTTAGAATGGGGCTTCTCGTCCAATCTTACAATTTGATAAAATTTCTAGTATCTGAACCCTGTAATGTTTCCTCAGCATCCAATCCAGAATGAGAATCCCACTGATACTACCTTTGGGGATGATCACACAGCATTTAGGAAGAAGTTGCAAGAAAGTCCTTTGAGAAACAGCAGGCCTAGACAAATGTGCATTTAAATGTTCTTGGTGAGGGACCCCCAACCCCTTCATTTCCCTAAAATGGGTTGAAGTGCATGACTAGCTTCTGTGTTAAAAAGTACTCACTGTGATGAGTTTGCATGAAAGGCTTCTAGAGTCATACAGATAAGGCTGCTTTGCAGTAAGAGGTCCCCGCACATCTGGAAATAGTGTCCTTAATTCCTCCTGTGTGAGAAAATGGCATATTTTAACCCTTTTAAACTAATTTTTTCTCCAAAAGAGATGACTTATTCCCTATTTCCCACTGTTTATTTCCAGGGACTTACAACTCTTGGATCTCAGGGCCACTCAGAGGTTTAGAAGTGAATTGCAAAGGCCTTATCCCTCTGCTTCCTGCCAGGTCTTGGGACTGTGTTTCCACAAACTCAGGTCGCAGGCCGGCCATCCTTCTCCATCTCCCTGATGCAAGCCAGCGTCTCTCCCAAGCGCTCTGCTTTCATCATCCATCTTTCTAGTTCTTTTTTCAGTTTGAATTGGATAAAAGTGAAATTATAAATGAACCAAGGCAAAGCACTCTTGTAGAGACAGTTTATTTGTGCTCCCATGATGATGTCTCATTATGCATGAGCTTTAACAACAGAAAACATTCCGCTTGATATTAAGGGTCATAATACTGACACTGAAATCTTCGTTAGCCATTTTACATCCTTTGAAGCATGTGTTTCAGACTGGTCTTCTGTTCTGATGTTGGAATTTAAAGGGCTTTTTTTTTTTAATTGCCAACTGTAGCTTAAATAGCCATATAACTAGTTCTTATATCAGCAACAGAAATATAAATTTGGAAGAAATATAAATTTATATTTTCCCTCCCTCCCTCCCTTCCTCCCTTCCTCCCTTCCTTCCTCCCACCCTCCTTCCCTTCCTTCCTTCCTTCCTATTTCCAGAAATATAAAGTATAAATTTTGTATATAATATAAAATATAAATACAAAGCAATAGAAATATAAGATATAAAGACCTTTTTTTCCCATTCTTTCCCATTATGGCTCTGATTTTTCTTTCAGAAGAATCAGAAAGCAAGAGAATGGCTTCTGTTGATCAGAATCAATTTTGTTTCCAGTGCAGTAGAACTTGATCTGACCTGCTATGGTATATAATAAATGCTTATTGATACTGAAAATCTAACTTCATAAGCTAGAACTGCTAATCATAATACCACTTGCTTGTTTGCATAATATATAATTCTCAAAACCTTATCATAGCTTTTGTTTTACTTAATCCTTGTATTAGCAATACTGTAACTCTGCTGCATCACATGCCAGTATCCCCATTTTTACCCATGAAAAATGGAGGCTCAGATTGGTTAACTGCCTAGCTGATCATCGTTAAGTCCAATAAGAGGGGGAGTGGAGTAAAGGGCCAAGCCCACGGCTCACTGGATATTGTTATCTATAGGCTTCTGGGCTCTAAAATGAAATCAATTTATTCCAATCCAGCAGTGAGGTGGTCTTTGAAGTCCTTAAATTTTCAGTCTGTTTATTCATTAAATTGGAATTGGGCAAGAGTGAGCTGTGTGAATCTTTTACTTTAAGTACATGAAGCTAATTCTATACGTGTTTACATGCTTTGGGGAAACTTTGGCTCACTAGAAATCCAGTGGTAACCCCAGGCACTCTAAAGCCACTTCATGTGTTTGTCATATCCAGTATAAAAGGATACATGTAAAGTGAAGTACTCGTGCTCATTTGACTAACAACTTCGTCACGCAGAAACAAGTACATAGTTCTCTGTTTAGATCTTCCCATTTCAAAATGTGAGTATGTAAACAAGAGAAATAACAGCAGACACTTTGGCAAAAATCTCCAGTTTTTAAAAAATGTTTCACCAGTTACGTTGACCCCTGGCACACAAATAAGCCTATGCCTGGAGAGGCTGGAGAGTAGAACAGACGTGTGTTAAGTATGTACCTACTTAGAAAAATGCCAGGGATGTTCCTGAAGGTTTTCTTGCGTTATCTCTGAAACTCCTTGGACCATGTTTTAGAAAATGATTTTAATTTTCTTTGAAGGAGTATCATAATTGAAAATGTCACAGGCCTCAGCTCCATTACTAATGCGTTTGGACTTGCCAAGGCTCAGTCGTGGGGAATCTTTTCTGGCTTTCATATTCAATACTTTCCTTTTTGCTTTGTTATGCGATAAGAGAGAAGAAACTTCCCCTTCCTGGGGAATCTGGTGCCCACTTTCTTTTGCTCTTGTTCCTGCAGCTCTGATCTTTGCCTTTCCCGAGCTTGTCATCTGTCAGGCAAAGTGAGGGCGCTACTACATTAAGGCTTTTAAAAACGAATTGATCATTCCATACTTCCAGAAAACACATCCAAGTAATCTTTAAAGTTCCATTCTCATGGAGGCGATAGCTTCAAGGTTACAGCATAACATAGGCAGAGTGAAATATTTTAACCTTTCATTTCATGCTTTTCAACATTTTAGAAAGCATATTTCTGTTCATTTTATTTCATGCTTAAAGACATGACTTTTTCTTTTTACTTCCTCATAGAACTTGTCAAGCGAAAGGTAATTTGTTTTTCCCCAGTACAGATTTTTGTTTGTAATATTAGGGCAAATTTCTTAAATGAATAGTATAACTGTAGGTGCTCTCATTTTGTTTATTTTTGTCCAGGATAGAATTTTCAATAAGTACAATACCCATTTCTGTATACTTTACAAGAAACATTTCTATCTGTCACTTCATGTCTTGGATGATAGCTCTGGGACGAACCTGAGGAACATATTTAAAAAATAGTGGGTATCCAGTGAGGATCATTTTTGTTGCTGCTGTATAAATATTTTTCTTCTTGCATCTATCCTGCTAAAAGTGTTTCTAAAGCCGCAGTATTTGTTAAACTAATAGGTGGAGGCATTTTCACTTTTGATGTGGATAATGATATTCAAAAAGAGGATTGTAGGCACCAAGGAAGAATAAGAATGGAAGAGTTGAGACTGAGTATAACCCTGGTGCAATATCCTAGTTCTTAGGCTATTCAGCACTTAGTATGTATTATGGAATAGAGCTTGGGATCCTTGGGAACAGGGATATAATATTCTATCTCATAGCATGTTAAGAGAATGAAATGAGATAGTTAAACAAGGACACTCATCACAGTCTTCCCCTTGTGACGTTTAAACATGAACAGACTTTGAATCCACGTTTGTGTTACTGGGATGGGAGCTGAAGAGTTAAATAGGAGCCCTTTAATGTCTGGTGGTGTGTCACAGTTGAAACTGTGTGCCAATTGCAATGCACCACAGTGGGTGTGAACATAGGCTTTTCCACACTGGGTTAAGTTGTGGAACATTGGGTCAATCTGATGATACCTGCTACCAAAAATCAAACAAAAACTGTTAACTATCCACTGTATTTGCAAGGATGTTGAGAAAGAGTTTCATACTCTGATAAGTTTGTCTATGCGTAATCTTTAACCTAGTAATTCCTGACACCTTTATATAAAGAGACAAGTGCAGGGATTTTTTCAAGTTTGAAAAATTGAAAAGCTTATATATTGGTCAACATAGGAATGGTCAGATAAATTATAGTATGCCCAAAGTATGGAATGCTAGTAGTAAAAATTACCAGGTGTGTTTCTGACAGGAGAGTATGTCTGAGACATTGTTAACTAAACAGAGAAGTTTGCAAAACCTTTAATCGCACACATGTACAAGACTCCTACCCAAACAACATAAAATGTGTATATTAATGTATGTAGCTGATCGCAAAGGGTTCTGAAGTTGACAATAAAGGTTGTCTCTGGGGAGGGTTGTAGGTAGAGTAATAAAGGTGAGATTTCAGGTTTTCTCTGCTTGAGGTTTTCACAGTGAGGATATATGCCCAGGTACTTATTACTTGTATATATAATTAAGAACAAAAGAAAGAAATAAAAGCACTCACTCACTTTACAAAATCAGTAGCATCTAATTGATGGATACACGGGAATCTCCTTTCACAAGGAAAGGCACCTAGTGATTAAAATATGTATAAATAAGAACCATTCCTTAAGGAAGCTGCAACGATAAATTACTCATCTGTAAACCCATTTTGCCAGGACACTTCTCAAACCTTTGGTGATAATGAACTTCAAAGTTTAATATTGTCTAAAACTGAAATGGTAAGTAGATGGTAAATTCTACTGGGCATGAAGTGAAAATGTAGTGGTTGGCAAGCAAGTTAGGAGGTGAAAAAGATACCTTTTGGCTTGCTTCATTTATTCACTCCCCTGTATTCTTGTATTTGATCCAGTGTTTTCTGAGGCAGCACTTTGTGCCAAGTAAGGCACCATGTGTGCCCTTGGGGCCCTACAATTTACTGTGAAGATACCAGCAATTAAAGCAAGGAGTCAGTCAGAATAAAGCATCTAGAAGGGAAGGATTTACTTGAAAATGAGATACTAGTCAGGAAGGCTCTCTGAAGGAAGCCGCCTCCAACTTGGGCTTTAAAATAAGCAGTGTTAGGGCAGATAGCAAGCTCCTGCATCTGAGGACAGATGTGTGCAGCAGGAGAGTATGTTTGGGAAATTTTATTCCGGCTGGGATTGCTAGAGACAAAATGCAACGGGTCCTCTGGGTGTTTGAGGCAAAGAAGTTCTGGTTGAGCACAACTCTGAGCAGTGAAGCAAATGAGACTCCAGCGATAGTGATTTTCTTTTTTAATCAAACACTGGGAGGATCTCTGTAGTAAACCTTGCTTTTTGCTTCTATTTACTGTAACTTCCCATTGGAACCATAGAAAACATACTACTTCCTGCTTAGTCCAAGTAAGAGTGATTGCTTCCTGTTGTGATATTTTCTATGCTTCTCTTTACATAAGTGGCATCAGACTGGGCCACCACTGCCATTTAAATCATTTGATTTTAGATTGTCAAGAGTGTTGCTGTGTATATGAACTTGGAGGCTAAGTTTGACTCTATACAGTGTTCTCTTCTTGAGTTTTTAAGATGGTTGGGAAAGAAAACAATATTTAATAGCATATACATTTAAAAATGGGGTCTTGGTAATTGTTTAAAGTTAAATATGTGATTTTTCAAAGTAATGTATAGTCGACATACAATATTAGTTTCAGGTGTACAACATAGTGATTCAAAAATTACATTGCAATATGCTCACCACAACAAGTCTCTTACCATCTGTCATCATACAAAGTTATTACAATATGATTGACTATATTCCCTATGCGTTTCTTTACATCCTGTGACTTATTTTATAACTAGAAGTTTGTACCTCTTTGTCTCCTCCACCTTTTACCTATTCCTACCCATCCCCTCTGGCAACCCCCAGTTTGTTCTCTGGATCTGTGAGTCTGCTTCTGTTTTGTTTTGTTTGTTTTTTTTTGTATTTTTAGATCCCATATATAAGTAAGATCATACAGTATCTGTCTCTATCTAAATTTTTTCACTTAGCATAATACCCTCTAGGTCAATTCATGTTGTCACAAATGGCAAAAACTTTCATTCTTTTGTATGGCTATGTAATATTCCATTATATGGTTATAATATATTTTATATAATCCAGTGTGTACACACACACACACACACACACACAGACACACACACACACACACACACATAAAATCTTTTTTTCCCTTCACCTATTGATGAACACTTAAGTTTCCATATATTAGCTATTGTAAATCATGATGGGTTGAACATAGGGGTGCATATATCTTTTCAAATTAGTGTTTTTGTTTTCTTTGGCTTAAATAACCAGAAGTGGAAATGTTGGATTGTATGGTATTTCTATTTTTAATTTTTTGAGGAACCTCCATATTGTTTTCCATAATGGCTGGAAAACAATTTATTCTCCCACAAACTGTATGTGAGAGCTCGCTTTTCTCCACATACTCATCAACACTTGTTTTTTCTTGTCTTTGTTGATATTTACTAGTCATTCTGACAAGTGTGAAGGCATATCTCATCATGTTCTTGATTTCCATTTCCCTGATGATTAATGATGTTGAGCATCTTTTCATGTGTCTTTTGGCCATCTGTATGTCCTCTGGGAAATTGTCTATTTAGGTCCTCTGCCCATTTTTTAATGTGATTGCTTTTATTTTCATTGCAAAGATGCCCAAGTTCTTTATATATTTTGAATTTTAGCCTCTTGTCAGATATAGCACTTGCAAATATTTTCTCCCACTCAGTAGGTGGCTTTTTTTGTTTTGTTGATGGTATCCTGTGTTGAAGCTTTTTGGTTTGATGTCATGCCACTTGTTTATTTTTGTTTTCGTTGCTTTTGCTTTTGGTTTCAGATTCAAAAAATAATCATGAAGACCTATGTCAAGGAGCTTACCACCTGGGTTTTCTTCTAGGAATTTTATAGCTTCTGGTCTTTAATCCATTTAGAGTTAGTTTTTGTGTATGTTGTAAGAGTCAAGTCTTTAATCCATTTAGAGTTAATTTTTGTGTATGTTGTAAGATAATGGGCACTTTTCATTCTTTTGCATGTGGCTGTCTAGTTTTCCCATCATCATTTGTTGAAGAGACTTTCTTTCTCCCCATTATATATTCTTGCCTCTTTTGTCACAAATTAATTGGCCATATAAATGCGTGTTTATTCCTGGGCACTGTATTCTTTTCCATTCATCTGTAAATTCGCTTTTCTTCCAGTGTATACTGTTTTGATTAGTAGACCTTTGTAGTGTTGTTTGAAATTTGAGACTGTGATACCTTCAGTTTTGTTCTCCTTTCTCAAGATTGCTTGGGCTATTTAGGGTCTTTTGTGGTTCCATACAAATTTTAGGACTTTTTGTTTTAGTTCTTTAAAAAGTGCTATTGGTATTTTGATAGGATTGTGTGAAATCTGTAGATTGCTTTGAATAATATGGACATTTTAACAATATTAATTCTTCCAATACATGAGCATGTTATATCTTTACATTAATTTGTGTCATCTTCAATTTCTTTTACCATGTCTTATAATTTCAGAGTACAGGTCTTTCACCTCCTTGGATTAAATTTATTCGTAGGTATTTTGTTATTTTTGATGCAGTTGTAACTGGGATTGTTTTCCCTAATTTCTCTTTCTGATAGTTTGTTTTAGTGCATTGAAACACAGCAGATTTTGATATATTAATTTTGTATACTGAAACTTTACTGAATTCATTCATTCTAATAGTGTGCATATGTGTGTGTATGTTTATGCATGTGTGGAGTCTAGCATTTTTTATATACAGTATCATGTCCTCTGCAAATATTGACACTTTTACTTATTTCTTACCAATTTGGTTGCCTTTATTTCTTTTTTTTGTTTGATTGCTGAGGCTAGGACTTTGGTGCTATGTTGAATAAAAGTGGCAAGAGTAGGAATCCTTGTCTTGTTCTTGATTGTAGAGGAAAATATTTTAAGTTTTTCACCATTGAGTATGATGTTACTTGAGGGTTTGTCATATATGGCCTTTATTATGTTGAAGTATGTTTCCTCCATAACCACTTTGTTGAGAGTTTTTATCATGAGTGGGTTTCTAATTTGGTCAAATTATTTTTCTGCATCCACTGAGATACGATTTTTATCATTCATTTGATTAATGAGGTGTTTCATGTTGACTAATTTGTGGATATTGAACTGTCCTGGCATCTCTGGAATAAATCCCACTTGATTGTGATGTGTATGATCCTTTGAATGTGTCATTGAATTTTGTTTACTGATACTTCGTTGAGAATTTTTATGTCTGTGTTCATCAGGGATATTGGAATGTACTTTTCTTTTTTTGTCTTCATCTGCTTTTGGTATCAGAATCATGCTGGTCTCATAGAATAGATTTGCAAGTGTTTCTTCTTCTTCAATGTTTTGGAATAGTCTGCAAAAGATAGGTATTAATTATTTAAATGTTTGATAGAATTTACCTGTGAAGTGGTCCTGGAATAGATTTTGTTTTTTTTGAGCTTTTGATTGCTGATTCAGTTTCATTACTAGTAATCATTCTGTTCAGCTTTTCTATTTTTTCTTGATTCAGTCTTTGAATATTATGTTTCCAGGAATTTATCTATTTCTTCTAGGTTGTCCAAGTTGTCTGCATATAATTATTTGTAGAAATCTCTTATAATCCTTGGTATTTCTGCGGTGTCAGTTGTAACTTCCCTTTAATTTCTGATTTAACTTATTTGACTCCTCTTTCTTGAGATTGACTGAAGATTTATCAATTTTGGTTATCTTTTCAGAGATTCTCTTTTAATCTTTAACTTTGGATATTTTAATTATTATGTGTCCTTCTGTGGACCTTTTTGTATTCATCTTCTTTTGTGGCTCTATGTGCTTCCTGGATTTGGATGTTTTTTTTCTTCCCCAATGAGGGAAGTTTTCAGCTATTATTTCTTCAAATAATATTTCTGTTCCTTTCTTTACCCCTTTTCCTTCTGGGACCTTATATAGTGTGAACATCATTATGCTTGATGTTGCCCTATAGCTCCCTTAAACTGTCCTCATTTTTAAAGTTTTTTCCTTTTTGCTGTTCAGCTTGGGTATTTACACTATCCTGTCTTCCAGGTCACTGATTTGTTCTTCTGCATCCTCTGACCTGCTCTTGATTCCCTTGAGTGTATTTTTCATACTCTGATTTTTTTCTTCTTTTTTTTTCTTCTAAGTTTTGTTGAAGTTCTCACTGTGTTCACATATTCTTCTCCCAGAAGGTCAGTGGGCATCCTTATGACCATTGCTTTGGTGTCTTTGTCATATAGATAGCATGTCTCTGTTTTGTACTTTTTCTCAGGTTCTGTTTTGTTCTTTTGTTTGGAACATTTTCCTTTGTCTCCTTGTTTTGCTTGATTCTCTTTGTATCTGTGCATTAAGTAGATCAGTAATGTCTTCTGGTTTTGTCTGTAGAAGGCATCATGTAGAGCCTAGAAGTACACTTTCCCCTGGTGACCAGATCTGGGTGCTCTAGAGGTGTCCCATGCAGGGGCCATGTACACCCTGCTGTGGCTGAACTGTGACTATTGTGGGCACACTGGTGGGTGGAGCTGGGCCCAGGCCCATCTTGCTACTATGTCCACCTGTGGCTTCTGAGGGTACAGTAGTGGGCAGAGCAGGTCCCCAGCATGGCTGGGGTTAGAGACCAGGCTGTGGCTGCTGTGAGTACACTGGTAGGCAGGAATAGCCCCCACTTAGCCTGGCTGCGAGAGCCAACTATGACTATTTGAGGCACATTGGCGGGCAGAGCTGCCCACCCTCCACTGGGACAGGGGCTGCCCTGGAGGGGTGATGGTCTTGGCCGAGACTGCCTGCAGAGTATAGTGGGGCAGTTCTGGGCCCAGCTTCAGCTGCCCGCCAGGTATGGTAGGTTGAGTCACACTGGAGGGGCAACTGCAGTGGTGGGGAGGGGTGTTAAAGCAGTGGTAGCAAGTTAGAAGGAGAGCGTCAGAACTGGTCCCCACCCTTGTGGTGCCAGCTGGGCAAAAAGGAAGGCAAGAAAAATGACACCTGCCAGTGCTTCCATTCTCAGAGGAAGTTTCTACAGAGTCCTGCCGCTTAGCACACCCTTATATTTGGTTAATAAATCTTGTTCATGCATGGCCCACACTTTTCAGACTGCTGCTTTTATGTTGGGTGTTGGAGTGATGGAGTTTGTTCATGGGGCTTTAAGAGCAGAGTCTCAGTTTCCCAGAGCCCTCCAGCTCTTCTGGAGTTAAAACCCTGTGGATTTTCAAAGCCTGTTATGGGAGCTCATCTTCCCAGTGCAGAACTCCAGGGTATGGGGTTCCAGATGTAGGGCTTGAACCCCTTGCTTCTCAGGGAGGACCTCCATGCCTGTGATGTCTCTCCCACTTGTCAGTGGCAGCTCGAGGATGTGTTGGTCCTGATCAGACCACATCTCCATCCCTCCTATCTCTCTTCATGTGGCTTTTTCTTTATATCTTTAGCTGTGGAAGGGCTGCTCTGTTAGTCTTCAGGTCTTCCTCAGAGACAATTGCTCTAATGTAGTTGCAGCTTTGATGTGTCTGTGGGCAGAGGTGAACTCAAAACCCTCCCAATCTGCCATCTGGATCAGGATCAGTATGTGATGTTTTAATTGTCTTGGGAGTGAGGAAGATGGGAAGGGCCTTTGGAGGTTCCTGGGTGATTAGGATCTACCTGCTAGTCTGGTCTTAGGGAAACAGGTGGACGTGATTTGCTGTGGCTTCCTTCTGCTCCTGTTCCTGCTTTGTTAGGGTTTACCAGTTACAAAGCCAAGCTGCTTTAAATGCTGTTTCGTTTGTATGTGTTTTAGAACTGTCTAAGCCTTTGGTTCACCAACTAAGTAGCCACATGTTATTTAACACTGTTTCTGGTGCCCCTGGCTTCCCTATATAGCCCCAGAATAAATTTATACTTCAGAAGGTAGGCATATTAAAATTAAAAGCATGTTTTATACTATCTGTGATAACTGGGTACAATTATCCTCGAACGAATGATGCTGAGCCATATCATTATTAAAACAACATTTCAAAGAGGGTTTAAAACCTACCAGTCTGTGTCCTATCACTAATACATTGTGTTTCTCCAATGATACATAAAGAAGCAAGCTCTGAAGGTGACATCTGAACAATGGCCAGGGAATTTAAGCGCAGCTTGGATCTTTGAGATTAAGAAGAGCTATCTCTTCTTCACAGCCTTATGGGTCAATGGGAAAAATCTTAAAAATCCATTTTTTTAGCAGCCAGGAACTTCTGAAAGGAAATCAAAACTTGCTTATTATGCTGACATTGTTTAACACCAGCTAAGAATCTTAGAAATGAATTTTAAAATCTGAGGTCTGGCAACAATACATTGAGCAAAATTTCTTGCTAGAAATGTAAAAATCATAAACTTATATTCTTTCTTGTATCAACTAATAATGATCCTATATATTTGGGATCAGATTAATAATTGTGTATGTGTGTGGATGCATGTAAGTGGATGTATGGTATATAATTCAAAAGAAACCTACCGGCACTAGTTATTCATTAATTGTATATATTTGTGAAAGTATTAAATTGTTCATTATATTCACATACATTCAAAGGAATCTTAGGCAATTAACTCTTCATTAATACTACATAAATAAACGTGTAAGGACAATTTAATGTTTTAAGATAGTCATTCTGCTCAATGTTCATGTGGTATGTATGCAGCTTTAATGGTCAGGTCTACTAGACAGGTTATTAATGCCTCTTCCCTGGAATTCTACTTTGGGGCTGGGCACTGTTACAGAAACAGGCAGTATGCAAGGGAACTAGATAGAGAAGGCCCCAATTTTGTCTGAGCACATATTCTAATGGTGTAGGAGACCCTGACAACAAATGCCTTATTTTTACAACAACTTATTTAAGAAATAAGATGATTTCAAAAAATGGTAAGCATTATGAAGCAAGTAAAACATGAGAATGGAAGGAAAAAGAGGTTGGGGGTGGGGTCGTATAGAAAGTGGGTAGGCGAATGGCAGGGAGGGAAGAGGCCTTTGGATAGCATGGTCTGAGGGGCTCTCTGAGGAGTGAGGACACCCCAGGAGGAGGAGCCTCTGGGAGAATATCTAGGGCGGAAGCCCACAAGGCTGATGGAAGAGCATGTGTGAAGGCTCTGAAGCTACTAGGAGCTTGCCTGATTGAGGCCTAAGGAGAACCCTTGTAGTTCTTCGGTAGAAAGAGTTCATGGGCAGAACTGGATACTGGAGGAGTGTGGTAAGCAGGTGTTAGATCATAGAGGCCTTTTAGAAAGAGGTAAGTTCTTGGAATTTTACTCTTAAGTGCATTCAGGAGCCACTGGAGATTTTTAAAGTTTTTATTACAAAAATTTACATACCCAAAAATGGAAAAAGTATAATGACTCCTCATGTACCCATTAACCAGCTTCAATAATTATCAACTCTTGGTCAAGCTTGTTTCATCTAATGCCCTCTCCCCAACCACACTCATTATTTTGAAGCAAGCAGCCCGTCATTTCATTTGTGACTATCACACTACATAGCTCTAAAAGTCTTTTTTTAAAAAAACATAGCTGCCATACCATTATCACACCTATAATTTTTCACGAATTCTTTAGTGCCATCAAATACCCAAGTACCCTGTTGTGTAGAGCAGGGCTTGGTCGAAGCTGGGAGATGACCAAAGGACCCCTTGCTTGGCTTCAGTGTGGCATGAGCAAAGGTGCTTATGAAGAGACATGGAAGAGAAGTGGCCAGCTTTAGAATATTCTTGGAGGCACAACTGACTTGAGGATAAACAGGTTTGGAAAGAAGAACTAGGGACGCTGTTTTCTTGTGAACATGGAAAACAATTTTTAAGTCAGTCTTAAAAAGAGAAGACAAATGTCTTATGTTCCCATATTTACTGAAACTTACCGTCAATGCTGCTAAATGGTATATGTTAAGGGGAATATGATAATGGAAGAAACAATTTCTGTTCTTAAAGACCTTAAAGGTTTACTTGAGATCCATTCAAGTTCACACATGGAAAGCATTTCACTGAGATTGCTTTGAAAGATGGTAACAAGGCTGCGAAGTCTGACTGTCCAAACACTTCCCTTCACCCACCTACCACAGTACAGTGACCTTACTTTATGAACCTGAAATCTGACCACAGATTTGAAAATTCAGAGTGTGTTCACAGGGACAGTATGGAAGAATATATGACATCAGGGCTGGCTTGGAAGGAAACTAGAAACCTTCTTTATAACCCTCATGCCTACCATTTCTACCACTACTTCCTATTCAAGAGTGACCTGTAAAACCTGGCCTTTGACTTGGTTTACCATCTGTTATTAGCATATATTACTTAGAATATGATTATTGTTCATTGCTATCTGTTCCAGAAAGAGAACCTTCCTCCCTCCTCCTTTTCCTTTCCCTCTCTCTTGGAAACTTCAACCCTGCTTTTAAGGTCTTTCAGTTAACTAAATCAGGCCCATCCAGGATAAACTACCTAATGTAAAGCTAGTGATGAGGAATTTGAATTACTTCTGCAAAATCCCTTCAGAGCACTTAGATTAGTGTTAAATTGAGTAAGTGGGGACTGTAGTCTAGCCAAGTTGACACATCACAGTGTCTTCAACTATTTAATAAGGGTAATACCTTCTTGGTAAGCTTGTTTGGAGAGTTAAATGAGTTAAGGCTTATAAAGCCCTTAGCCCAGTACTTGATACATAGTACTTGCTTAATAAGGATTAGTTCTGTATAGTAAGGTGGAAAAGCATTAAATAGCCACTTTATAGAAACATAGAGGACCTGTCAAAACTAGATAGTATCTTATTGAGTGATAGAAGCTAGACATAAAAGAATGCCATGTATATAAGACACAAAAACATAATTAACTGGTGTTGTTAGAAGTCAGGATGCTGGTTATCCTTGAAAGGGCGGTTCCTGAAAAGTTGAATGAGGTGGACTATGGGGTGTTGATAATATTCTGTTTCTTAATCTGGGTGTTGGTTACATGGAAATGGTCAGATTGGAAAAATGCACTGAATTTTTATGTATAGATATGATAGTTATACTTAAAAATTTAAATACAATTAGACGATAGATCCCAACTTTTTGGATGGATAACCTTGTTGTATGTGTTAGATGTGGAGTGTGTGTGTGTGTGTGTGTGTGTGTGTGTTGAAACTGGAATGATTATCAAAAATTTTGAGAATTCTTTTGATCAAAAAGTTATTCTACTCACAAGGCTTTTAACTGAGGGACCAGAGCAATTGCATTTCCCCCCATGTCCTGGAATTTTCTTTACAAGACCAAAGAATTGTATTTCTTTCAAAATTGTATTTCTTTCAAAACTGAGATGCGATGAGCTTGTAGGCTCATTATCTGTTTCTCCTACGCTACCTGCATTTTCTTTTTTATGGTAAGACAGGCTTAGGAGAGCAGTTTTTTTCCTGAAAAAATACTACATCTGAACCAAAGTAATATAATCTGAGACTATTAGTTAACAGTGTGAGTCAGGATCATTTTACATTTCTATTCTAGATATTTGCTGGGGCATAAAAGCCCATTTTTAGGCTATAAATGTTATATTTCTCTTTATTCTTGATGATGTGATTTAGTATTTTAGGTCAGCACTGTTCAATAAGTCTTTCTCCAATGTAGACATATGGCAGCCACTAGCCAGATGTGGCTATTGCACACTTAAAATGTGCCTAGGGAGTGGAAGATTCAGAGTTTTAATATTATTTAATTGTAATTGGTTTAAATTTAAGTAGCCACATCTAGCTAGTGGCTACAATGTTGGACAACGAAGTTTGAAATCTAAGTAAAATACTGTTTTGACTGAGGTTAGTTGTTGATTGTACTTCTTTTCACAGAACCTCTCAAAAGAACATCTATATCGTGTTTTTCTCAGCCCAGTTACTCTGGTCTTCTGCTGGAAATGTCCCCTTGTAAAGACAGAAGCAGGCTTCATAGTCCTGAATCACGTGGCAAAAACAGATCCTTTTGTGTTTGTACCATTTCTTCTGTTCCTTCATTTTCTTAAGCTCTAGGCACTGTCCTTTCTCCCCTACCAGAGGTAACAGTTGTCTTGAGGATTGTGTCCCCATGATTCTGGCACATAGGAAGAAGTCAGCAAGCAGTTCATGCACGTTAGGTTGTTAATAGGTGCCATGGGAGGTGGTGATGTGTCATTCAAGAGCACAGGGTTTGGGTCTAAGATTCCCTCCTCTGTCACTTAGTGGCTATGCAACTGGAACAACTTCCTCACCCTTTGGAGATGTTTCCTCATTGCTGATCAAAATCAGGAATGTTCACCTTATGAAACTGTTATAATGATTAAATAATAGGAAATTGTAATAAAGATTAAATTAAAGGAAAATTTATGGAGCGTTCATACCATGCTGTAGATGGGGCTTGGCACCTAAACTCCTAAAGGGTCTCGTGTAGTCTTCCAGTCCTCCTGTGGTGCATTTTTCCCCATTTTACATATGAGGGAAGTTGGGTTTGGAAGAGCTGGTAAGCAGTAGGGCTGGGATTTGAATTTGAACCTGGGAGTCTATATCCAGGGCAATAGGTTGCTTTGTTTTATTTTTTTTTAATTATATTTGTTTATTCAAGTTGTAATTCATACACCAAAAAATTGACCCTTTGAGAGTGTACAATTCCATGACTTTTAGTATATTTGCAAGATTTTGCAACCACCACCACTACTGTCTAGTTCTAGAACATTTTCGTTATCACTGAAGAAAACCCCACATCCACTAGCAATCACCACCCCCTCCCCGAACACACATAGTCCTTGGCCAACACTGATATAGTTGCTGTCTCTATGGATTTATGTATTCTGGATATTTCATATAAAGGAGTCATTTAATATTTCAGGGCCAGAGGTTTTAAACCCTACACTATACTGCTTCCAGTAAAGGTTCGCCACATAGTAGGAGTTTGAAAAGAAAAGCTTGTGCAAGTGCAATCCGCAGTGGCATGGCCATCATTTTGTTGTTTGAAAGGCAAAAGGTATAGACGATGAGTTCGCACCCATTGAAAATGATAAAAACAATAAAAATTAAAAAGCTAATTGGTCTCCCTCTTGCAACTGTCTCTATTCCCTCTACAGTTCTTAAAAGTCATTTGATAATTGATTTACAAACCAGTTCCCATTTTGATAAAAAAAAATGATCCAGAGAGGAGGCAAAAAGGAGACTACTCCCTAAATGAAGCAAACGCAGGGCTGTAGGAGCGTCGCCGCCCCACTCCACGGGCTCGGAGCTGGACAGCATATTGGGAGTCAGCTTCGTCCTGAGCACGAGGCAGATTCCTGTCAGAGACCGTGACAGCTCACCCTAACTCAGGGAACTAGTTGGTGTCTACTTGTTTTATACAAGGTCCTTGTAAGACTATTTTTGAGCAGTGATCCGTAGTTGACTTAATTGAGGATAACTATGGTATATATTAAAGCAGGACCCAACCATCATTCAGGTAAGCCATGTTCTTCCTTCTTCCAGGAAATCACTGAACAAAGGCAGGTAAAAAACAGGTGCCCCAAGATTTGAAGACAGCCCTCCCATTCCAAGGGAAATGCAAATAATGAAAACATAATGCTTTTGAATTAAGCTATCTACCTGGCAAGAGTCAGGAAACTTTCATTTTCTCACTTCCCCTGGCTTGGGTAATGAAAATATTTCCAGGGTGGGAGGCTGGTCCTGTGGGGATCCCCATCTCACTCACAGGCAGACTTAAGGTATCTGAGTTCTGATATGCATGCCAAAAAATCCAATAGCATATGAAGCAGCCAAATGTGTTCATTTTATTAGAATCTCAGTAAATGCCATTTTCTGGGGCCAGTGTAGTTCTGTGAGGCTGGAGGGGAGTGTTTGGGGATTCCTCTGAATCACCTGCGGTCACAGCTCATTGGCCCAACCCATCTTTCTAATATATGTTATGTTATGTGGTTTAGGCTGAGAAGAAAGCTTATTTTGGCTTTATTCCTTTGCACAAATGGAGAGAATTTTTATTTGCTACATATCTCTGAGCTCTTGTAGATTTTCTCATCATCCTAACTGCTAGTTTATTGAGATTAAGTGCTTTCTTCTGTGGATGCATGGAAAGGACTTTTGATTTTTTTCTTTAAATTAAATCTGATTGAATTACCACATTAGATAGATAGATGTTCTTGCCAGAGGAGAGGATAAAGACTTACATTCACATGGAGGGCAGATGACAATAGAAAGGAGGTGGGACCTCTGTGTTCACAGAGGGAAGCTTGCTCTGAAACCAGCACTTCTCAAGGGAAAAGGGCTATAACATGATGACTGCTTCTCATTCTCATCTCTAGGCACAAACACACGGTCCCCCAAGCTCCCCTCATGACTGTTCCTCCCTCTTCTATGTGTAGCCTCTGGTGACAACACACTATGGCTTTCCCTCTTTGCTTCCTTCCAGTTGAACATTGCCTAGGTTTTTGTTTTTTTCCTCAAAGTACTTTTACCTGTCATTGAGTATAGGAGACCCACTGAAGGCTTAGGCTAAAGGGAGAGGATTGTAGAGCATGTTAGCATACTTCAGGCATTACTTTTTAATTTAGCAGGGGACAGCTCTCTGCACAAATCCATAGATCATTTCATAGCACTGGGCATTTCTCCCAGATTGTGTAACAGGGTTATTCCCCTGAGACCAGTTGCTACTAACTCCTTCAACTTTTTTCTTCTTGGGAATCATCCCATCTCCTATCTGCTGACCAGCCTCATCCCGTGATCCAATATTATATTTTATACATAGAGGATCAAGCCTCTCTGGGTCCCTTCAGCCCAGCAGACTCAAGAAGTGTCAAAATGACTGTTTTTCCCTTAACATAATCAAATTCCTAAGCAGGGTTTTGTCCTCTGCTAGTCCTGTCAGTGGAAGTAAAAAAGTAGAGACTGAGAAGATTTTAGTCTGTCTTAGCTCAGAATAAGCTGTTCAGAGGTCATCTGTCCCTTCCTCCTGTCCTGCCATTGTCCCTAGTTACAACTCGATTTTGATTCCAAAATCACTGCCTTGAAAGGAGACAAATTATGCATTCAATGCATATAATTATTTCTATGGTATTTAACAGTAGCTTTTTGGGAGGTAAGCCTGTCTGCTTCTGCTCCTTATCTCCCCTGGGATGTCGGACTCCCGCCTCGGGAGCTGTGTGACGTTCTCGCGCAGGACTGCATGCTTCTCGTATGTATGTGCCCTTTCTGTTCTCAGTGCCCAGGAGGGTGTCTCCAACTCCCTCCTGTCCCCAGTCCCCAGGACCTTAGTCCTTTAGCGCTCTTTCTGAACTTCCGCCCGCTCCCATGGCAGAGATAGGCATTCTGTCTGATTGCTTCCAATACTCTGTGCACTCCTTATCTCACAGCTCACTAATTTTCTGTTCCATCTGTGGTGCTCCATTGGATTGTACATTATTTAAAAGGAGGCACATGCCTTTCCATTTTGTTTCCCTACTGTCTCGTGTTACAGTGCAAGCCCTTAGCAAGTGTTTGCATGAAAGAATTAACTAAGGTGGGACATTTAAAGATTACTGAGCTCAGTTTGTCCATATGTAGTTAAACCCATCACTGGACAAAGCAATCTTACCATGTACCCAGGGGATAAAAGGTAATGTGGGACCCAGGCCTGCCACAGTGGAGCAAGGCATGGTCTGTGAATGCTTAACCTCATCACGGAGTAATTCCTGCAAGGGGGACATGAGTAAAGTGCTGTGGAAGATCTGGTAAAGGAGATACTTCTCCTAGCTGGGGGAGAGAACTGTTTCACAAGCATTACTCCTATATTGATTTGAAATAGGAAAATGTTGGTGAAAGATACAAAGAGAAATAAGGTACAGCCTGCCCTCAGGAGTTTCTGGTTAGGGAAGACAAATAATTTACCTCCCAAAAGAGGACAATTCAGAGAGTGGTAGTAAGGGTGCCAGAACAACATGGGTAACCTGGGACTTCATGGGTACCTTAATTATAATCTACTAGGGATAGAATATAAGAAGGGAATTTGTGAAGGGACCATTTCAGAAGATACTCAAAAAATAAGTGAAGACACCTACAGGAATGGATTATAGGTATTGAAGGAAAAGAAAGTGTCCCCTTTCTACAAGAAACAAATTCTCATCAGTGCTTATGGCAATTATCTTCTGCTTTTCCTTCTACAGATAAGTTGATCTACCTTTTATCTGTCCTTGCTGCTGACAGTATAGAGAGAGGCTCTTCAGAACGGGGGCTTGGGCACCAGGAAGCTTGGGTTCTCCTCCCAACCCGACTTTGGGCACACTACACAACCTCTATAAACCTCCATTTTCTTGTTTGTAAGATGGGGATAAAATTAATTATTCTGCAAGAATTCTCTTCCTTTCTTTCTCTCTCTTTCTTCCTCCCCCCCGCCCCCCGCCTCTCACTTTCTTTCAAATGTTAAAAGCCTTCGCATGATATTTGATGGGAACTCAGTAAAGATTAGCTGTTTTTTACAAATATATACTTTTATATATATATAATATATATATGCGCATACTATGAAGGACAGGAAGGCACACCTCTGTACATATGCTTAATGATTCCTAAGCTTAAAGTGTTGTTTAGACTGCCACCCAAGCATGGAGAAGGGGCTGTGGCTTCACTCAGCTTGGAGAGCGAGGAGCTGAGTCTCGGGCACCGGCCAGCATCGTTCTGACTGTTCTGCCACGGGCTGCCCAAGGGATGAGAAACCCAGAGGTCTCTTCTAGGAGTGAGATCCGAAGGTTCAGGCATTTCTCAGAGAATTCCCCGTGGTGCTAAGAAAGCAATTTGTACCTGTATCTGAGGTGGACCTAGTAGGGGCTTTGGAAGAAGCTCCTGGCAGCCTGTAATGATGAAAATTAAAGTCTAATAGTGGCCAAGACAGTGATTAGATTACCAGCCCTTAAAATGACTGAGAAGTGAAAACACAGCTGAGCTTGTTTTTAGTGGAGTCTCTCCGCAAGCTCATTGCTTTGGAGTAGCCGAGGATGCCAGCTGGATCTGGGCAGCTTTTATATTAGTAAATAAAATAAGTAAATAAAAGCTCTTCCATTAGTACCTTAGGGAAGAAGTGTGTTTATTGTGAAACACAGCCTCGAAGACTATGCATTGCATAAGCACTGTATGACACAGGCATTAAGAGAATGGATTCTGGGGCCCAACAGCTGAATTCAAACCCTACTACTACTACTTCTGTTTATTAGCTGTAGGACTTCTTAGCTTGGGCTGCTCTAATAAAATGCCATGGACCAGGTGGCTCAAATAGACATTTCTCACAATTCTGGAGGCCGGGAAACCCAGTATCATTGTGTCAGCATGGCTGCATTCTGGCGAGGGCCCTCTTCCTGGTTTGTGCACAGCCGCCTTCCTGCCGGCCCCGACCTGACAGAGAATGAGATCACCTCTCTGCTCTTCTCTTCATGGGTGCGCTAAACCCAGCAGCAGAGCCCCACCCTCGTGATCTAAACGGACCCTTCTTGCCTCCTGAAGGGGCCACCTCCAGATACCATATGGATTTGGGGGGAATGCAAACATTCATTCCACAGCAGTGACCTTAAGCATATATTTAAGTTCTCCATGCATAAATCCTCCCCTGAAGAACAGGTAATATGAGTAACCCCCTCAAAAGGGGTGTGATAATAAATGAAGTGGGCCTGTCACAGGCCTGTCACAGACTGAGTGTATAGTAAATGTCAAGTCTCCTTGGGACACTGCAGCGGTAAGCCTGCTGGGGGTGGGGACGTGGGGTGGGGGCTGGAAAATGGGCTTCCTTCATTTGTAATGCACTGTTTCCCCAAGTGGAGAAAAAAAATTACTGTGTGTGTTTTAAAATGTGATTTGGAGATATATCAATATATATGTCATATCAATCCAAGGAAACCCAGTATTTCACAGATACTGCTGCTTAATGTGAGGATAGAGTAAATGTGTAAAAGCGATTGTGTAAATAATTGGTACATGAGGTACTCAGAAACGGCACAGACTCTGCAGAATAGGTGAATGGCTGAAGTGTGGGGCACATGCAGAGGGGTGTGGCGGAATGCATTTTCTTCCTGAGAGCTTGTGTTTTTCCCACCCTAGGAAGAGGGACCAGGACTGGGTATTTTCTGGGAAAGGGTTAGTATTTCTCATGTTGTTAGATGAAACTTCAACCAGCTGGGTCTCACGTATTTATAGAACTAGCCCCCTTGATTACCCTCTGGGTGGAACTACTAAACTAGCAGGTTCATTTCTTTCTTGCCAGGTTTTTTTTTGAGCACTTACTGACTATTGGATTCTGCTCCAGGCGCGGGGAGGCAATCGTAGGCAAGTGAGACAAGGCCTCTGTCCTGGAGGACGGAATGTAAATAGTTCTGTGTGTGGATATATGCGTGTATGTGCTTTGTATAGAAACAGTCAATAAGAAAACACACACAAAAACGAAATTTCATATACCAAGTACAATGAAAATCTTAACCAAGGCAAAGTGATAGTGAATGGGAAAAATGGGTGGGCTATTCTAGGTAGGATAGTCTCTGAAGAGGTGACATTCCATCTAAAATCTGCAGGGGAAAAGGAACTGGCCAAAAGATCTGGGGGATATTTGAGGGTCTGGGAGTATCAAATACTAAGGGTGTGGATTGGCAGTGATTTGGGATGTTTTAGGTTTAGTAATGGGAATGGCGCAAAAAGAAGTTGCTGGGTTAAGTTGATGGTTAGATGGTGAAGGAGCCTTGTTGGCAATGTCCAGACATTTGCCCTTAATTCTAAATACATGTTGAAGCCACTGGAGGAGTTTAAGCAGAGCAGTGATGTGATGAGATCTGCTATGTTCATAGCTGCCTGAAGCTGCTGACTAGTCGGGGAGCCGGGAGAGGCAGGTAGACGTGCTCCTGGAGGGTCTGCAGTGCTCCAGGGGGTGGCGATGGGGAGACACTGGCTCTCCTTTCGTAGTGAACTGCTGTTCTCCCGGGAAGTTGTTTTTCTCCCACCCAGAATTCTCACTATTCTTACTTAAGAGTTCCTCTGCTTGTCCAAAACAAAGAATGCTCTGTTCGTCATAATATACACTGAGTTCGTTGGTGAAAAAGGGGGAAAGGGAGATGGAGTGTTTAAACTACTTTTAGGAGGTATTTTGCTTTCCATTTCGCCTTTGGGACCAGTTGAAGCCACAGTTATGTGGTTCTCCCGAGCCGTGGGGGGACATTAAGAATAATAAGGAGACTGGCTAAATGCTTTCGGCATTATGGAGCCATAATATACCACATGTGTTATTGTTAATTAATGTTGCTAGCCCACCCTTCTAAGAGCAGCCAGAAACCATAATGCCACATGCTGTGAATACATATTAAAACAATTCACATAAGTTGCTCTAGTGGTATTGGGTAATTGGATACTACTTGGGATACAGACAGGCCTGGATGCAGCCAGATAGAAATGACATCCGCTGTGGGTCTTCTTTTCTAATATTGCTGTGAAGAAAGTGCCGCCTCTCAGTGTTTAATCTGTGCTTCCCTGATCTGTGTTCTGACCTGGAAAACAAATATGCATTTAAATGTGGTGGGAAATACTGTTCTGTTTAAAAAAAAAAATCTAGTATTGATTAAGCAATTTGTATTTTTACTTTTCTCTCTGAATATTAAAAAAAATTACATACCATGATAAAGTTACATATTGTGTTAGTTTATCTTATAATTTAGCATAGGTATCATTTAAAATAAAAACTGAAGTATACAATGGGTGCTATTCTGCCAACTGATTTTTGTCAATTTCTATATAGTATACATTTATTTAAAATAGTATCTCTTGGACATTTTTCATGTAATTTGAGGTTGCCAACCAAAATAGCCCAGCTGTTGAAATGAGTGAAGGACAGCGGGTAAGGATATGTTCAGGCTGAGCATTTATAACTAGTTTTGCCAGACTTTCTGACTTTTCAAAGGAAGATTGATGTTTGGATTCTTATGTGAAATCCTACAATTTTTAAATGATGTTTTTAAATTGTGTAGACTTAATTACGGCGAGAAGTATCCATTTTGTCTCTGACATTTATTTACCTTATTTTTAACATAATCACCTATTGATAGACATTTATTTACATCTAAAATTCGTGTTCATCACCTTTGTTATTTTCTTGCTGAAGTAAGCTTCTCTAGTGGAGGGACTGATATCCGTGAATCATGCCGAAGGGTTTTGTCTGGGTGCGAGTGTGCAACAGAAGTCTGAAGGAAACCAGATGAAGGGCAGATACGTTCAGTAACTGTAGGTTCACTGAAATATCTATAACTTTGACAAAGGAGATCCAGGTTTGGTAGGATCTGAGGCTTAGGCAATTTGTAGAGTCCTCCTTAAGACATGCAAAATTAAAACTGCCCAATTAGATATAGGGTCTTGGAAAGAGCCTTAAAGTGAGGGACCCTGAGATCTCAGCTTCATCAGCTTCTGAGTGAGGACAAGAAGAAATGGAATGAAGGGGAAAAAATTCTGAAGAGGAGAAAAGCATGGTTTGTTTCCCAGAAATTCATTAAGGGGTATTGAGGTATCCCTATACTGACATTTTAACAGAGATCATAACAATATTCTCTCTCATGGTCTTAAAGCCCTCTGTTTATATATTTTTAAGTAGTATTTTCCCTAAAATTTCCGTTACTTTCAAGGTTTCATAAATTGGGAGAATGTCAGGCCGAATAACTCAATTTAGAATATGAACTGCCTTCTGTCTAACATAAATACACTGACCTCGGATAGAATTTTCTTTCAATTACTGGAGACTCCAAACTCTGGTTACTTACAGTTTACACAAACAGATGAAACAGATACTGAACAAAGAATAGGACCATTCATGAAGCAAAGATTTTACATTATTAGCTTTTCAGTAGTCTGAAGGCCAAGGACCATTAGTATTTGGTATTGAACACCCACTGAAAGGACTAGGGATGGGCAGACACCCAGATTGCCTGAATTATCTTCAGGAGCAGTGAAGACCTAAAGATAGAAAGCAAGAGATAATGGGAAATTGGATAGCTGTTTATAAAATAAAATGACAAAATGGATAGACTGAAGTAAATAAATGATATTAAGCTCCAAATTGTTTGATTCAGCTTTGGTTAAAATTACAGTGAAATCAGAGACTGCTGGTTTTAGTGCTTCAGGAAGGCCCATAGAAGCTGTCAGAATGAGTATTTGGAAGACAGAAAGCTTTGACGGGGTTACGCTTACCTTTGTTTACAAGCAGAGTAAGAAAGAAGGTTAATTTCTGTATACACAGAGGCAGTGTGCTGTTAAGAGTTCAGACCTTAGATTCAAGTGCAGATTTTTTGCACCCCATTTAGCTGTGGGGACCTGGGGCAAGGCACATATCCTAAGAGTGAAAATAATAGTCTCTAAGGTTGTTGTGAGGATTCAGTAAGTTAAAAATTGTGAAGCTTTTAGAACGGTATTATGTACGGGTCTGTTGCTATTGGGATAACACAGTAGTTACTATCAGACATGTACTTTCTATCTTGTCATTGAAAAATTGGTTCTTCTGTTAACTTTTCTGTGATCTCAGAAGGTTTGTTTTAATTGTGATTTGCAAGCATCTTTGCCTCAAAAGTTTGACGCTATATGTGTTTGTTATTAAAGATGGCATTTGTTATAATACTTTTAAAGGAGAAAACTGTTTATTTAAAGCTGTAAGCTATGTCATAGGAAGCAGAACTTTCTTATCAACTCTGCTATAATGAACACATTGCCTGCGGCCCTACCTAACCAGTCCTGTTTCAATTTCACTTCGCAGTATGGAAGACTTAAGGATTTTCTTTCTAAGTTAGCAACATTACATGAAAGCATTTTTTCCCTCACTTCAATGTATTTAGGTAAAATTTAAAATAAGCATTTCTGAAAGATTTAACATCAATATAATATCTTGTTATTTCTAAAGCCATATGATAATTTCTTATGCAGTGGGTCTTAATTTTTTGGTCTCAAGACTCTTTTTACTGTTAAAAATTATTGAAAACCCTAAGGATTTTGTTCATATGGTTGTGTCTATTGATATTTACTGTAATAGAAGGAAAAAACAAGAAATGTGTAAAATGCTAATCATATAAAAATGACAGCAATAAACCTATTACACATTAACATAACATTTAAAAAACTAAATACAGTTCTAAAAACTGCCACAAAGAAAAATTATGTGATCCCATGAGAGGTATAAAAAGATACGGAACATATTCCAGTGGAACGAAGAGTAATTCTCTTAGGAAGTGACACATAAATAGAGGTTTGAACGGGAAAAGGAGGGAACCAGGAAAAGGAAATAGAACGTAGGAAGGCCTTAGGCAAGGAAGCCATTTGCTGTACATGTTTGGATAATGAAAGGCAGGCCGGTGTGGCTTCAGTACACTGGGTGAGTGGTCAAGAGGCTCACAGTGAGGCTGGAGACAGAAGCTGGGGTCAGGGTCATGCAAAGCTTCGGTGTCCATGCAGAGAAGTGGTGTTTTAATCTGTGAGAAGGGGAGTCATTAATAGGATGTAGGAAGGGAATAGTGTAGATGACATGACCCAGTTTGCACTTTTTAAAAATATTGCTCTCGTTACTTATGGAAAATAGACTGATGTATTGTGATGAAGAATGGATATGGGAGAACAGTTTAAAAAAAAACATTGTAGTAAAATATGCAAGATAATATATATTTAGGAAGCTGAACAAAGTAGAACTGGTGATTGGGTATGGGCAGTGCGCTCAAGGAAAGTGATTTATGTTTTATTTTTCTTCAACTCATCCATTTTTATCTAACACACGTTTTTTGTTCGTAAATTTACTGGAGAAAAAACGAATTAAATTGGACCATGAAGCAGAAATTCTGTGTTTGAGTTAGGGTTTTGGATTTGTTATCACTACCTGTGTAGAAACTTAGGAAGCATGTCATCATTCATTCTTTCAGAATCGTGGAATTTGTATATCCTGTACCATCTTACAGATGTTACCAAACTACACTTTTAAGATAAATTATTCTAAATTTTAAGGCTTTGATACAGCTATTCCTTGAACTAATATTTGTTTAGCAGGCAATGCTTTTATGCTCCCTCTGTTGCTCGTTTGATATTCTCTGTGTGCTTGGATAAAATGGAATCTGTCCATCATAACGGTAGCCATCCTGAGTATCCAGATGTTGGACAGTTTCTGCCAGGAAGGGAAAACAGCTGTTTGGAATGGGCAGGGAGTAGAGGATGCGGCAAACATGTCAAGAGTTTTATCAGGGGAGTGAGATGACAGTTGGTAGCAGGAAAGTGTGAGCAGACATGGGAACATGTCTGGAAAAAATCAATTTTGCTGTGGCTTAGGTGATAGCCTAAGACATTTAAAAAATGCTTTGTGTTATGGAATCCTGCATTTGTCTGGATTATCTATCCAGCCAGCCTCGTTTAAGTACAAATCATAGGATTAGCAGATTGTAAACATGCTCTGATCAGTGTATTTCAGTCTAGTATTATATAGACAAGCAGTACTTGAGAAGTTTTAGAAATGGTTTGTAAAAGTTTTTGTTGTATGACTCTAATATATTTGCGACACAGAAGTATTATATCTCAACTCCAGTGAGCACCTATCACTATTAAAAAGAATATCAGACATGTGATAAAATGAAACAGGTCTTCAGAGTTCTAGCTTTTCATTGAACTAGTATTTTAGTCTTAACTCTTACTTGTATTAGGGTTTGATTTTTTATCTCTGAGCTATACAGTTAACAAACAGATTTTACTCTTACAAAGAATTGAATATAGCTGTCCTGGAAAGGTCCTTTAAGGATTGTCTTCTCAGATTGCTCCAAAACTTTCTTCAAATTGTCGACAGTTTGGATAGAAAAATCTCTTGTGTTCTTATAATGTATTAAAACCTAATATAGTAGGTGTTCTCCTGGGCAACGGAGCAGTATTTTCTCCTTTTTATGGTCTAAGCTTTTAGTTGGCATTCTGACGTACTGTTTTAGTCCTGACCTCCCTTTGATCACTGTGGACCCCACACGGGAAATAATTTCTTATTGCCATATTGACTTACAGAGATGTGCTTAACATGGTACGTGTTCTGGTCATTTTACTACGATAACATGTGCCAAGTACTGGCAGTGTATGTCTTTATTTATCCTGGTAATTAACTCGGCCTTTAAAAAGTCATTTCGTTTTAGAAAATCAATTCAGAGTGACTCCAAAAATTATTCTTTTTAATTGTAAAGTCTTTAAATGTTTTCTTAAAGATTACCAGGATTTTTATGACCAAGTCCAGACATTGTGTATGTATGCAAATGGAGAAGGATTGTGGAATAATCTTTAAATATTATTTACTCCTGTTTCTAAATGTTGCCAACCAACATGATTGCTAGAATGGTTCATTTTAATTAAACAGCCTATTGCAGGCATTTACTATATAGATTCATCAATACTTCAATAGATGGGGAAGGCAGATATTCCTTGCTTCTTATGTCCATATTTGACCGTGGTGCTACTTTTAGAAGCTTTGTGAGGTCAGGCAGGCTTCTCAGAATTCTAAAATTCTGATAAGCACAGGTAAAATATTTATATGTGTTTTAAGAACTCACACATAGGGTGCTATGATTTTTTTTTTGTTTAATCCTTGCAAAATCAGATTAGGAAAGGAATGCTGGACTCAGATGTGCATGATTTCCAAGTTCAGGCCACAATTTAGGAGCTATTTCATCTTCAGTGAAGTGAGGTAAATCAGACTACTATAATTTTTAGTAGTTTATGAGCTTTTATGTTGTTGGCTATTGTTTGATTCTTTTTAAATCTTCTTTCTAACCAAACCTGATGTGAGTTTGCCAAGTAAGAAAAAGATGGACAGGCAATCTTTGGCCATCTCTTTGTAGTGAGGATAGGGCCTGGAGTGTCACCTGCTTAGTCCACCTCATCTTCCTACCCACCACCACCCTTTGAACCTCTCACTCCTTGAGATACTTCTGCACAACACCTGTGTTCCACATACTACAGTTGCAAAATCCCTGGATTACATGAGCCA
This sequence comes from Phataginus tricuspis, assembly GCA_029783875.1. Classification (NCBI taxonomy): domain Eukaryota; kingdom Metazoa; phylum Chordata; class Mammalia; order Pholidota; family Manidae; genus Phataginus; species Phataginus tricuspis. The sequence goes on from JAQQAC010002837.1 coordinate 104,083,839, forward strand.
TCCAATTTTCAACTTTAAAAATCTTTATATTTTAAATGCTTTCAATTAACAGCTTAAAAGGGAATGTGGGTAGACATGCTTTTGAATGATGGTATTTTCAAGTTGACATGTTTTCGATTCTCTTATGTGCCTGGTAGTCTGAGCAGTACTCATGTGCTAGTTAGGCGATCACAATCAGCTAATGGGCTCTTAAAGGGATGTGTTTGCAAAGAGCAGGAATAATTCCTTGATGACGCCTACAATAAAAAAATCTGGCTCACGGATGCTTTCTTATAAGACATGCATTAGGGAGGTGCTGTGGTTAAGTGTGCAGAATGTCAAAAGTGTTTGAGATAACCCTGCCCTCAGAGGGCTGACAGTCTTATTTGAAAGAGACAGTGAAGCATCTGTTGGGATCTGTTGGAAAATGGGTCCTTCCCCATCCCACATGCTTCTGGTGGAACTAACAGGCTCACCGTCCTGTCTGCATGGGATGGGTACTTGACTTGAACCTGGCCAATTTTGGTTTCACAGCCAGATGCCCTAGTGATTGATCCATGCTGCTGCTTGCTGTTCCTAAGTAAGGCTAATCAGAACCTTTCCATGAGATTTGATGAATGAAGAGAGAAGGCTCGAAATAAAAAGCTGTTGATTTGGGGTTTCGGAGCCTACTCATGGAGGAAGAATAAGAGGTGAACATCAAAGATAATCAGAGACAAACAATTTAGAGATGGAAAGAGGAGATGGGGGAGAGAGAATAAGAAAGGTGTGTACCTTGGCCTGAACTGGCTTGATGTTCTAGCTTTTAATGCCTACTTGTGAATGACCTATTCTCTACTTGAAGCCAGTGTGATTTACTTTAGTGCCATCTGCAACCAAGGGGTCTTGAATAATAAACACCAGAAACCACTGAAGAATACAGAGCTGGTATATAAAGTGCTGTGTACTCTGAGAGAGACAGATCTCTGTTTTTTGTTTTGCTTGGGGGTTGGTGAAGTATCTCAGAGCATTACACAAGTGTTCACCAAACACTAGTCTAAGGGCTTGTGGGGTTAGAGATGTGCCTGCGGATGGGCAAGTGCCCCACTCTGCAGAGTTGCCAAGCACGTACTACATCCTATTTTCTTGGAAAATCATTCATGTTCAGGATTTGCTCCACCACTTCCTTTTTTCCTTAAGTCTTTTCTAGATTTGCATGTCTTCCAGTTCAACCTAGTTTCTTGTATGATCCTTTTTAGCCCTTACTCCAGTATGTTCAAGACCATATTTATTTTCCCAAACTAAATAGTTACAATTACTCTTCACATGGTGTTTTTTCCTCTCGTTCTTGGTGGTTCATTAGTTTTTTTCTTTTACTTCTTAAAAGAGACTTGATTGGCTTGAGTGATATTTCCACTTACACATCTGCTATTATGGTCAAGAGGTAAGACTTAGAGGTCTGCTATAATGTACATGGGCCAAACTATTTAAATCCAAGACAAAGTCCAAACGTTGTTTTACACTAAGCTGCCTTTAGTCCTTCTTGCTGATAAATGCCAAGTGGCTTCTTGGCTGTAAGTCCTTCAGAGCTCAGAGTCTCCTTTTCTGAATACAAAGGTGTGGCTGGAGGCCTGCCTGTGGCTGGTTGTAAATATATACCTCAAACTTTAAACCGGTTTCTGTTGGTGGCCCCAAAACCCCAGGGGATGAATGTAAGCTAGAAAGATGGCACAAGTTTGAGGGGAAAGGCTTTCTGCCTAGTGCCTGCAAGGACAGCTTAGGACAGGTAGGTGGGGAAGAAGGTGAGGTCTGATGCTGGACATGAGCAGATTGTGACATTCAACTGGGAAGGGCTAAGCCAGTCTGCTATTTCCTCAAATCAAAAACGTAATGAGCACATGAGAGCATTCTCTCTAAATAAGTGTATGTATGTGTGCATATACATATTAAATATACTATTATGCTTGTAAATACATATTTTGGCCTCATCATATGAAAGATGAGTATCAGCTCAAGCGTAGATGTCTGACAAGGATATGAGATCTAAAAGTTTGTGGAAGAAACTAGTTTGTAGAATAGTGTTTAGAAATATGGGTTTCTCCAGTCAAAATGCCTTAACCTCATTTGTCTTAAATCTTTATTGCTTTCTGACCACACACCTCTAAAAATCTCAGTTGCTAGTGATGCCATTATAATTACTTTGATTTATCCACAGTACATGGACAAAAGTCTCAGAATAACAATGCCAATCTTACCATGAATAACATAATTGCTGTGAATAGTATAGGAATTTTTCTCCAAATCACCGTGCTTTTAAATAAAGTCATTTGAAATAGTCCCTCTGTGAATTCTTATGACACTAACTGGATATGAAATTATGTTCATTTGCCTATCTCACTTTAAATTTATAGTGATTGTTTTTTTAGACTTAGTTTTGTCTTGTAATTATGTAGAATATTTACATGATTCCAAAATCTAACAAGTATATTTGAAGAAGTCTAATTGCATTCTCTTTCCTTAACCCTCTCTTCCTCTCATAATTTTTAATGGCTTCTTAGCCTACTTTTAAAACACAAGCAAATAGATGCACAGAGTTGTATATGTATGTGTGTGTGCATATACTAGTGGACATACACATTTGTGTCCCATCCTTTTTATTTATTTTTGATAAGTTTAGGATACCCTGTACAATTTTCCCTGACTTTGTTTTCCATACCAAAATAAGAGCACTCCATTGTTCTTTCTAGAGAGATTTCTTGTTTACAGTTTCATAGCACCCCATTGTGAGGCATTTATTCAATTCATCCCCTATGTATAGGTATTTTGATTGTTTCCAGTCCTTTGTTGTTACAAATAATGCTGCAGTGAATAGCTTTGTGTATGCATGTTTTTGATCTTTGCTAGTAAGTCTTTTGGATAGATCCCCAAAAGTGGAATTTCTGTGTCAAAGGAGAAATTCCTACGTAATTTTGCTAGATATTGACAAATTACCTTTCATGGGGTTTGTATGTGGCACTTTCATATCAGAACTGTATGAGAATTTCTATTTCCCCAAGTTTGGCCACTATACAATGATGTCAAACTGAAAGATTTGTGTGTCTGGTAGATAAGAAATGGTATCTCAGCATACTTCTAATTTGCATTTCTCTTCTTAAAAGGAAAGTTGAATGAGTTTTCATATGTTTAAGATCTGTTTGCATTTATTTTCCTGTGACTGGTCAGTTCATATCTCTTAACTCATTTTTCTGTATGTTGACCTTTTCTTCTTAATTTTTAAAGCCCTGTATGTACTGGGGACTTTTGTTTCTAGCATAAGTTACAAATATCTTTGCCCAGTCTGCTTTGATGAATCTTTACCATACAAATGTTTAATTAATCACAGGTATCTTTGCCCTTATTGCCTCTGAATTTTAAACCATAGTTAGGAAAGTTATTGAGAAATTCGCCCATGCTCTCTTCTAGTATTGATTTCATTGCTCATACTTAAGTATTTGATCCATTTGGAATTTTTTTCTGGTTTAAAATCTAAAGAATGGACCTGGTTTTATTTTTTATGCATGTGACTATCTGCTTATCCCAACAGTGTCTATTAAAAACTCCATTTTCTCTCCAATAGTTTGAGGATGCCATGTTTATCATATATTAAACACTCAGTTGGGTTTACCTCTTTTTAAAGAGTGAAGAAACTTTTCTAGAAGACCTATTTAACAGACTTGCTCTCACTTCTTGTATTGCCAAACACAACACCACATGCCTTTCCTAAACCGATCCCCTGCATACCGATCCCCTGCATGCAAAAGGAATGGGATTTCTGCTGTTGGCTTAGCAAGGAGTCCAAGGCTCTCTGGGGGAGGATGGATCGCCTAGACTAAATTAGAGGTAGCTATGTAAGAGAGACAGGTGGAGGGAGAGATAGGGATGGATAGCTGGTTGCCAGCAACATTCTCCTTTCCATACCATAAGCTTCTCAAGGTCACAGAGTTCTGATGTGACTCATGTCCCTAGCCACTAGCGCAGTGCCTGCACATACCACGGTTGTGTAAATGCTTAGCAAAAACTGGGTTGGGTCAGTACTACTATCTGTGGCTTAATCATCAACTAACTTTTTTATTTTTACAAGCTAGCTATACTATGGCTGAAGTAAGATATTTACAAATACAAGAATCACTAGGTTCATAAGGCCTGAATAAGCTGGATAAACGTTTTAGTATTTTTGAATCCTGTTTTGAATATTGAATGTTCTACATAAAGTGCCTTTATTCTGAGATTCAATATATTTTATAAACAATCTTTGTCTCCAAGTTGAAGTAGATGGAAAGCACTAGATTGCAAATTACGTTAGAATCAGTGTGTTCTCTGTCACCTCAATACCACCTAGCTTTGTGCCTGAAATGTTGCTGTTTTTTTCTTAATATTTTTCCAATGAATGAATGAATGCTATCTCCATTTTATAGCCAGTCATGGAAACTTAGAGCTCAATGGCTCTCTCATGTCATTCAGCTAAAAGAAAGGTCTAAAACTTTTGCATGCACAGAAATCCATTGCCCTAGTGATTATATTCTTTTGTGTTCTCAGAGTTATACTTTTATAGTCTACAAACCTGGAATCATACTGTTGAGAAGCCAAGCTTTTGTGGAAAATAATAACCAATGCTTTGAGAAGATAGAGAACTATTTCTTAACAGAGATTGAAAATACATAGACTGTCTATAAAAGAAGGGGTTTATTCTTAACATGTGACTAATACAGAAAAGAAGCTAAAGTTAATTTTAGAATTACTCACCATATTGACTTCTGTCTCAGCTTCTTTTCCCATAATGTAAGCATTTAGGATTTTTTACTTCTTAACCATCCTAGCAAAGCTTGACTTTTTTATGATGTTTCAATATCAACATGAAATTTCTGAACATGAGTTTACAATTTGGGATAAGTGATTTTAAAGGACACTTTGCTCACCTCAGACCTGGCAAAGGATAAAGAAAAGTTGTCAAGTTCTGAAAACCTGTATCTCTTAATAAGCTTCTCCAATAAAAAATGTGATTAAAATGTTTCCTAAGGTTAGGCTTTTGCCTGGGCAGTTTGAATTTCCTCAGCTTAACACATTGTCAGTGTGACCTGTCACGCTTGGCTTTGTCAGCAATCCTGTACCCGGATTAAGTGTAAATGTATTTAAAATGACAGATTTAAATGTATCCCAGGACTAGAGAAAGTGCTGGTAAAATAGAAGAGGTAAAGCATTTCTAATGAAAACATAATTGGCAAGTACTTACCAGCTCTGATCGGTTGCCTCCGTGTTTGTCGGACATTTATACTCTTGTCTCTTGCAGTTTGTTCTTACCAGCTCCTAGCGTCCCCCAGGTGTGGGATGGACTCTAGTGAGAGAGCACACTCTCAATTGTGCACAGAGAATTTCAAATTTTTCTGCAAAAGGAGGGCAGCCTCTGTTCTAAGAAGTCATTACCCTTACAATAGCCACACCATCTGTCTTGAGTTTTTATCTTTTGTGTGCCTAACATTTTTCACGTGTTCCCACCATAGTGCCCAAAAAACACTGCATCAAAAAGACTTTTTTTTTTTATGGGGCAGTGAATGGAAATTACGAATGGATACATTCCATAGCTTTTTGACATTTTCTAAACTGTTGTACTGATTTTCTTTTGTTTTTTTTTATAGGTATTTATGGGTATAGATGCACACAAACATATATTCACATGCCCTCTCTCTCACACACACACACTCCCTGCTTACCTACCATATTTGAGATAGCACTTCGCTGGACAAGAAAGTAAATCTGGCTTCCCTAGGTGTGTTCTGGGATTCTTAATTTGTTTAAAATGCTTTTGTCATTTATGTGTCACTTGTGGTGTGGCTGTGAGTGTGTGTTTGGGGGGGAATACACAAATATTCTGTTGAGGTGGGTCTCAGGGCAAGGATGTTTTTCTCCTCTTTACTGAGGTAAGAGTTTCAGTGAAATAATGAAAATACATGTGAAATTAAACTGGAACTGCAATTGCAACTATTAAAGGTTCAGTAGTCTCCAAATTAAATTAACCACAGTATATGTTGTGGGGATTCTTAAAGGATTTAGTATTACACACACACCCACAACTGTACACATTCAATAAAGTACCCTCCTGAAACTTAAACTGTCCACTTAGAAATGCTTACCGAGCCTGCATTTCTCTTAAACAGGATAATTTAATGGCAGAAATGCCTACCTGTTCTGCATTCTTTTAAAGAATTATGCTAGTCATACAAGAGGTTGATTGATAAATTCATTTTGTTCAGCCCTTGCCTCCTTTATTCCTTAGAGAGCTTAGCTGTAATGGATTAGGTTTAATTCTTAAAGTCTTGGGTTGTTTTTCTGGCATGTTAAGTTAAAAAAAAAGGCAAAAAGATTGTGCATTTGGCAGTAAATCATGGCCTGCTGGGAAAAATCAACCCTGCCCAGATTTGCCAGGTGGCCATTTGCAAACTCGAGTAACTCTGGAATCTGAAAGAACCACTTTCCCTCTGAAGCTTACAGTACAACTTCTCTAAAACATGGGGGAGCACGGTTTTTAAAGCAGAAGCACTGTTCTTGGAAGCAAACAAGGAGAAATGCTGTGCACTCTTGATTTTAACAACAGCAAGAAAAACAAATCCAAGGGAGAAGTTCTTGAAGGAACTTCTTGGGCTCGCTCACTTTTTAAGTATTATTTTAAGACGTAAGTTTTAAAAGCACAATTTCACCAAAAATGCATAAGTACAATCATGTAATTCATGTATACATATGCATACACAAACACACGCACACCCCTGTGTGTAAATGTGTGTATGTATTTCTGGACCTTCAGTGCCTTCCTGGCCCGCATTTACTCAGTACTCTGCTGTTCCCATTCTCCCGGCCCTGGCCATCCACCACCACCAGCCTCTCACAGATTATCCTTAGGGAACAAGCTCCTTTACAATTCGCCATTTGCTGTGCTCAAATATTACTTCTTAGGTGGCTGAATCTCTGAGCTGCCCACGTCTGGCCATCCTCTGGCCATAGTCTCAATCCTTTTACCCCTACGTGCCACATAAAAGTTGTTCTCCATCACTTGTGCTGAAATGTGAGCACTCTTGGGAGGTCCTGACCCATGACTATATTTTTCAACACGATAATGTTGCCGTATGCTATGTGTTATATATATATGCATATGTGTGTTTACAAATACATATATGGATCGTCCTGGTCATTGTTTCACAAAAGTGGAATTTTATTTATTCTCTTCTCTCAATGGGCAGACATGCTGAAAAAGTAACAGTCATCATATAGCTGCAGAGAGCTGTCCACCTAAAGACACAGGCACATCACTGAAGTCTTACTTGACAAAACCACTCTATTCAAAAACAAGCTTTCAGTAATAAAAACTATTGGTGTGATCTGGGGGCAGGAAGGTCATTTCAGGTCCTTGAAATATTTTTAAGAGAGATAATCTTTGCCTCTTGGAGGTGAATATTGGTGCCTTCCATGCCTTCATTGAAGAATGTTAATTTTATTATCATGAGAAATTGTTTTTTGAAGGAAAAAGTATTTAGTGAGGATGAAGCCTCTCATTTACATCATGTCTGAACCTCGCCAGTTACTTTTTGAATTTCATTTTAAAGTATATGAGTTTCTTTACCATTTGGGGGTTATCAGTTTTTTTCTCTTTGTCTTTTGAGATAATCGTAGATCCACAGGAGTTGAAAAAAATGTAGCCGGGTTGGGGGGGGGTCCCATGTGTGCCTCACCCAGACCTTCCAGCGTTGGTGCTGTGCAGAGCTGTGGTACCGTAACCGAAGTGAGGGAATTGTCATTGGTGTGATCCGCAGAACTTATTTAGTTTGCCACTTACAAGAACTCATTCATGCATAGTTCTATTTGGGTTATTTTTTAACTCTAGTACATGAAACAAATTCTTCTGTCATTTAAATTCTAAGGTCCAGATTCATAAATGAAAGTAGGTGGAATCGAGGTCATGAAAAAAGAGAGGCACTGGAGTGGTTTTCTGCATGATACTGTAGAAGGCATTCTCTGGGTAATGTTTAAAAAAAATCAGGTGCTTCAAGGATGGGATGGCTCCACACAGACCTGCATGAAGGCACGGCTTACATAAAATGCTCTCTCAAGATACCACAGTTGCCTATTCTTGGCCTGATGAGAAATGGAGTTCATCACTTTTACAGTAGGCTAGTGGCTACTGTCTCTTATTTGCAAACGAAATAAATAATTGAGTACCTTGAGGGAAGATATGTTCTCCTGAGTATAGTGACACCTGCTGAGATTGGATGGATTGTAATTTCATAGCAGCCTATGCCTAAATTAACACATATCCACAGTCAGACAACCATTGCTACTCTTTAGAAGTAATGTCTCATGTACAACTGTGAATAAGTAAATGAGTGCCAACTAGCATCTGATCACATGCCATGACAAAGAATGTTTACTTGAGCAGCAGCACGTCCTTTTTACAGATTATCTTGGGGGTCTCTAGTACATGAACAGACACAGAAAAGTGAAGGCAAGGTTGCTTAAACCCTACTGGAAATGTAGCCTGCAAATACTGTCACATAAATGGTATTTAGGGACTGACCACAGGCCATAGGAGACAGAAGTCTACCCTCATAGCTCATTTGTCCAACTCCTTTGTTTTTATTGTAAGTAAATGTGGTCCAGAAAGGTGAAGTGATATCCTTAAAGGCACAAAGATAATTAGTGACACAGTCTTGACTATAATTCAGGGATTTTTTTCCCCTGGAAATAGCCCTTTCCACTGTAAGATAGGGGCCAATTTCTTCTTGCTGCTGCTTTTTCTCCTATGCCTGGCAATAAGTGCTCATTTGCACTGAATAGATGAGTGGATGGACAAAGGGGTAAAGAAAGGCATCTTAGGAAATAAAACTGAATCAGTAGCCTCAACATATTAGATGTCAAAGCGTTTCAAAGGCTGGCCCATTTTTAAGCAAATATGATTAAGAATGGCATAGCATTAAAATAGGTCATTCTATTATTGCCTTAGGTCACATTTTTGGAACCTAATTAAAAGTTCATTGACAGACAAAAAAAAAAAAAATAAAAGGCAGCAAAAAGATTCTAATTCCAGAAGAAATACACTGGTATTTCAGTTTAATGCTGTCCTTGAAGTTCAAACTATGCATGCCAGACAGAGATAACAATCTTGTTAGAAAATCATTTTCACATTTTCATGATTAAATTTACTTGTCCTGGGTCCGTTTTGTATAAAAATCCATTTTGTTGAAGTAATTTTGGTAATGTGTAGCATAATTCCAGTGATAGATCCTGAAGAATGTCAAGACTAAAAGCAGATCGTGACATGTTAGGGAATATTATGTTCTGTTCCATATTACCTACAACAGTACATTGAACAGGGTAGAATTCATATAGCTTGTTAGGCCACTGTCAAAGATCCTGAGAGTTTAGGGAACTTAGCTATTATTCCTCAGTTTGCAGATGGGGAATAGAGAAGGGGTGTTGATTAATGCAATGCTGTTGGTCATGGGCCCTCATTAGCATCTCAGGGATAGTCTATCCAGTATTTCTGTCTCCATGGCCTGGACCCAGTGCTGTCCCCTGGATGGAGACCCTGTGTCCCTAAGCCCTTCCCAGGCATCCCATCTCACCTTGTCTGTGTTAAATGTGACCAGTTGCTTCTTTCACTCATTATCCCATGAGGCATTTTTCTGTTTCACTCACTATCTTTGCCACCCTCTTCTGGAAATATTAGTAAGGGGCTTAAGATGCTCAGTTAAGTCTTTAGTGCAATAAAAGAGTATTAGTATCCTTCACCCAAATTAAAGCAGTGTGTATTTATTGTCCCTTGGTATATTGTTTCACATTTTTAGTCACCTGTGTCTGGCATCCTCAATATAAAATACAAGAAAAATTACCTTTCTCTTTATTCTTTTCCTAACGCAGGGGAAGAATGACTTATTGCTTGGAGTTTTCACAGATTTCTTCTTAATCCTTGAGTGTTTTTTAATTCATACTTAAATGTCTTTTTGCTGCGCTTGAAATTGCATGACATGTTTTAGAAAGTCACATACATCAGGGCAAAAATAGAGCAAAATAAAAAATCTAAAAAAGAACAAATAAAAGGAATCCCAAAGGCCAGTTTTTGGAGAAATTGCAGAGCGATATGCTTTTCCTATCCTATTTTTCTTACATGAATTCTCTTCCTGTCACCCCTTTCCTTGCCCCCCCTCCGAAGTCTAGAGGCATTGCACATTTGGAGTACTCCCTTTTTAGGACCCACACTTACATGGCAATAAAATGAGAGGGTGGTCTTTCCATTCCAATGATTCCCAGAGATCGTGAGTCCAGAATGTCTACAGTTGCTGCTGGACTCATTCAGAGATGTTAATTCAATTTAATGTGTCTCACCTAACTTTAAAAAAAAAGGGCATTCTACAAATAGGTGATGTCAGAAAGCATCACACATAGTAAGAGCAGATACAGGTTTACAAAAACGTTATGATGTCACTTCTCCATATGTGTCTTAGATGCTGATGTAAAATGCCCTTCTAACCATGTGGCGCTAATCCACACTCCCGTTCAATGGAGTGGTGAGTCAGAGAATGAACACTAACTCTTAACCAAAAGGAACTCGTATCTAGGCCACCTTGGCCCACTACCAAATGCAGGCCAGTGATCTCTCTGTGAGACTAGGAAAGAGGAAGCACCAAGCCTTTTCCGTGCTAACAGTAGCAACCGCCAACTCCTTTAGAAAACAATGCCTTAACCTGAACTTACTGAAAAGAAGTAAATGTTTTAGACTTCCACATTCCCCATTACCCAGGAGGGAACTGTTTTAATGAACTTGTGCTCCACGTGGTTTAAATGTATAATTTTGTTCTCTGCAGTAAGACTGCTGTAGTTTATGAAAAAGCTTTCATTCTTTGTGAGACACTTTGTTACCTTTACACCCATGCAACTTTGTTTTTCAGTGATTCTCTTGAATTTTTCCATCCAAATGGGAAGAATTTTCCAAGAAGTTACAAAAAGAGACTGAGAAATTTAGTAGGTTAGTTAGGAAGTGGCGCCAGACCTGAGCCTCAGCCCTTGGGTAATTCTCATCATAATAGGTTGACAATGATGGTGTATTGAAGGTGGTTCTTGGACAGACAAAAGGGAAGAACATTCTCAGTCCTAATGAACATTCCAAGCCTGTTACATGTGCAGGCATTCTCTCTGGAATACCAGTAAGAGAAAATTAAATCAACTCACGACAGCTATCTTGCATATCTCACCTGGGAAGGTGTGCATGCCGTAGGACAGGCACTGCTTAACATTAATCAGCCTCCCGAAGTCATTACATTCACAGGGAAGTGTAATTCACATGTGATTACTTTTTAATTTACTCTGTAATCACATTCCAAGTGAACGGGCCAAGCTTAAAATGAAATTTAAAAGTCAAATACTGCTTTGTATGAGGAATTCACAATTTTTATATGCACTTAGGTTAATAAAGATTTTACAATAACCATTTGTGACTGAGCATATGATAATTTTTTGATGAAAGGTAGTGCCATACCTTAGATAAAATGTATTTGATTTCCCTCCAAGTACTCAACTGGGCCCAGCGAGTCTCAGAACTGTACTCTTTGCTGAATTCCTGCCTCATCTCAACTTTATTTGAAAAAAAAAATCATCCAAACATTCCTCAATCCCAGATCTGAAGTTTCAATGAGCTAATGTATTTTTAATTTGTACTGTGCCTGTGAAGCGTTACCTGTTTGTTTTATCCATCATCAGAAAGTGTGTACAGACCTTAGAGTAACTGACTTGAGCTCACCAATGGGAATGCCAGTGCCTGCAGGAAGAATCTTCATCCAGCAGTGTGGCCTTTCAAGTTTATAAAGTTGCAACACCGCGGTGTTACTTTCACAAGAGATTTTTGCCTTGGAACTATAGGTTCAAAAGCTTGAGACGAGCTAGTTGTGGGTAGAAGAGAATAGTCTGTGTTTTGATTCATCAGCCAGAACGAAGGTCAATGGACAGACATATACAAAGAACTACAGATTTCCAGGCAGTACAAGGAAATTTTTTTTTTTTAATCATTTGGCCCTACCTGGCATTGGACTAAACAATCTCAGAAGTACTAAGATCTCTTTCCCAAAAATATCCAAAAGCTGGATTACGTTTTCTAGGGAGTCTGTGTAGTGTTGCCAAAAATCACTTATTTAACTGTCAGGTTTCAAGATATTTGTGATGTCGTTAGTTAACTTTACTATTTTTGCTTTAGCTCAAATCACTTTTAACTAATATAGTACTAAGGCATCGTCCTAAACACTGTGTAAGTATAATGAGAGGCAAATATGAAATTTTTTTGGTATTCACAGTAAAGAGAGGAAAAATAAACAGGTGCAGTTAATTGCAGTAATATATTTTATTCAACCCAATATATCCTATTATAATTTCAAGATGTAATCAATATAAACATTTTTAAATGAGGTATCTTACATTCTTTTTTCTATGCTATGCTTTGAAATCCTGTGTGTATTTTGCACTTACAGCACATCTCAGTTTGGACGAGTCACATTTCAAGTGCTCAAGAGCCTCGGGCAGCTCGTGGCCAGTGTACTGAGCAGAGCCGCATTAGGTATGGCATTCATGGAATCATCACTTTGCTGTGCGGTTATATTTCCTTAAACGCACACTAAATAAGTACACTGATTTTCAAATTTAAAAAAAGTTTGGCTTAATGAATGGAAGATGTATCATACTATGAGAAATGCTGACTTAAGTAAGTTTGTTTGCTGTCATCAATATACATGACAGATGGCCCTCCTGTGCACTGGGCTCTGCATGGGTGGTGGTGCTTCCTGTGGCCCCTGGCACATAAGCCATATATATATATATATTGCTTACAAAAAAGCATAGCAGAGTTGAAGGGAAATGATGCTGATACAATCCTGCTTTATGTATTTTTTAAAAACAAAATGTTTAGTATATATAGCATGTATATACTATACATATATATATCATGCATGTGCACTCACATATATGCACTATATATACCATGCCACTATTGTTAATGAGATTAAATTCCTTCTTATCCACCTCATAGCTGAGACCAGGCTAGTTGTAACACCTGGCATAAGAAATGAGAGTCTCTGGAGGTCACATACTGCCATTGCCTCTTCCTTCTGCACTTCGGGCTGGTGTGTGATGTCTAATCCATTGTGGTAGATGGAATAGTGGTGCCCCAAAGATGGGCACAACCTGATCCACAGAACCTTGGAGAGGTACCTTACAGGGCAAAGGGTACTCAGCAGGTGTGGTTTCAGTTAAGGACCTTGAGGCAGGGAGGTGAACCTGGATTAGCATCCTTGGAAGTGAAAGAGGGCGGCCAGAGTCTGAGCTAAGAGACACCGCAGCAGTGGAAGTGGAGATGGGGATGACGTGCCGTGAGGAGGCCTCAGCATACTGCGGTTGGCTTTGAAGACGGAGGCATAGGGGCCACAAGCCAAGGAGTGTGGGTGGCCCTGAGAGGCTGGGTGAGTCGAGAGAATGGATTCTCCCCTAGAGCCTCCAGAAGGAACACAGCCCCACTGACATCTTACCATAGTCAGTGAGACCCATCTTGGACTTCTCTGGAACTGTGAAAATTTGTATTATTTTAAGCCAGTAAGTTTGTGGTAGCAACAGAAGTCCAATACGCCCATGCTAAGCAATAGGACAATGAAAAATGCATCATTTCCAACCACGTTAGGCTGGAAAAGGAGCCTCTTCTTTCCCACCCCAGTCAAGCAGCTGTTTCCCTAGGACACCGTCCTAAACCATGTTGGCTGAGATGAGGGCTGTCTCTTTGCCTTCTTTGTCCCACTGTTGTCAGTGCTGGCCTCTGACAGTGCATTTATCTTACTCATGTGATCATGTGTGGAAGCCTGTCTCCCCCGGACAGTTTGCAGGGCTAGGATTTTGCATCCCTACAGCCAGCCCTCGATGGAGCTTGTTTTTAGATGTGTTGAGTTCCTCAAGACTTCGATCCTACCCTTTAATGAAGGGGTCTGTCAGGTGCATGGTCCTAGGTACGTGTGTTCCTTTTCCATGGCACCCATGCCCCTGTGGCCCAGGTTGTCCATTTACTCTCTGAAGTCATCTGAGGCCCTCTTTGGACCTGACATTTGTTAGCTCTTTAGCCAATTAAATACCACTAGTGTTTTTTATTTGGGGGGTTTATTTTACATATGTATTATCACTTTGCAGAATATTAGTAGGAAATTAATGTCGAGTCTCATTGTCTACTCCTCCATCAGACTGGAAAGACATGTGTCTGAGGCCTCTGTGGTGTGAACATTGGGTTTCAGGACCCACTGAGAAAAAAGGGTCCCCAGCCCAGCTGTGTCCACAGGGTGTGGCCTGTGGAAGGCCCGGTCTCAGCAGGGGTGGTCCCTTATCTGCTCACAGGCACGAATTAGGGTTTGAACAGGATTATGGTAATTCTTGTAAAGTATCTAAGTGTATTCTAAGTATTCATACCTTTGAAGTATATTTTGTTATTTATACTGCTAAAGGATCTTATGCTTCAAGAAGTGTTCATTTTCCTTTTGAGTGCAGTCTGGTGTTTATAATTCTACTTTTTAAGCAAAACGTCATTTGCTTACCTTGTGGTCATCCTACCCCAGTGTCATTTAGGAGTGATTTAAAAACATATACGTGTTGCTCTCCCACAGCAGCTTCAGCAGGAATCTGTGTAGGTCAGTGTTACAGAGTTCACACAAAAGAAAAGCAGTCCTTTGAAAAAGCTCCTTGCTGAATATGGTTAGAAGTCAAGGTGAGGCAAGCACATGCAGTTTGTAGTGTTGATCAGTTTTACATTGATGAGTGGTGGTGGAATCAAGCAAGAGAGTAGGACTTTGGGTTCCAGAATGGAGATAAATAAACCCAGATTGAGGTCCTGACTAAGTAAGCAGCATGCAGAATCAAGATGGCAAATATGTGACCCAGGGCCCTACTTCCCCTGGCTGATTGAACTTGGAAATTGTGCCTCACCCTTGTACATGGCCTTTGAGTCCTCTCAGCAAAGGCAGCCTCTGAATTGCTCAAAACTGACCATTCAGTTGAAACCTGTTGCTGTTGTTGAGTCCTTTGTGTGCATGAGAAATAATAAGAGGCAGGAGCAGAAAGCATGGAGGTTCAGGGCAGAGCCTCTCATGCAAGTGGAAGGCAGGTTGCTCTCCAGTTCAAAGGGTCAAATATTAGGAAGGCATGTGGGAATTCGGAGGACACAGATCCTAGAGGGCAAAATGAGCAGTGTGGTCAGAGGCCTGGTCAGTTTGAGTCACTTCATCCTGGCATAGACCTGCGAGGCTGCATTTCTGACCAGCTGCAAGATGATATCAACACTGCTGGTCCGGGGACCACACTTTAAATAGCAAGGAGAGAAAATCTGGTCAAGGCACTAATGCCAAACAGCACCGTTCTCAAACTAGCCTTCCATTTGCACCGGGCCTTTCCCACGGGGGCCGGGGCCACTGAGCGAGCAGGTCTGCCAGAATCTGCAGGAGATGCAGGAAGGAGGTAGCTCCCAAGCAGTGGGGTGCTACAGGTCAAAAATACAGTCATGAAGTTCTTAGGAGCCAAAGTACCTCCTGTCGTTACACATTCATTTTCAGATAGTTCCAAATTGTTTGGGCGTTGCTTTTTCCTCACACTGCTGTCCTTTTTGTCTTCATGTGTAAATGTGGGTGGTACTCGCCATTTTCTCTTCCACCTGCTCCTGCATTTTAGGCCCCTCTTTATCCTCAGAGCATTCTTCATTGTCACCTCTGTAGATAACTCTCCTAAGAGTTCTCAATTGGAGTCAATTAGTAAAAAGTCAATCAACCTAATTTAGTCAGAGATTACATGTAGGATTTTTAAATGGCTGGCAGTACTCCAAAAAGCTTCCCCCCACCCAACCCCCACAGACTCCCCGTTGGCACTTCCACTGAATGTGCTGTTAGGTCACAGAGTATGTTTAAGGATCCAAACACAAGAATTCAAGGTGGGCTCCATGAGGAGCTAGAGCCAGGATATGGAAACCTACCAGGAGCACAGGCAGCTGTTCCAGGGGCCCCCTCCCTCTCTCCCCATCCCTCCCAGATGCCCTCGTGTTTTCTTGTCTCTCCTCGCCGTGTGCAGACGGGCTGCCTCAGCCTTCTGTGCAGGGGAAAGAACACAGAAGGTCGCTTACTCAGCTGGTTCTGCTCCGAGCCTCACGTCGTCTCCCTGTTCTCTCCTTTTGAATGTCCCCTGGAGGGCATAACCCAACCCAGCCTCTGCGCTGATCACACATGGGTTGGATATCTACCCACGGCCAGGTGTCCACCCACAGAAGAGAGGTAGAGTCACAGAGCACAAACTCTGCATCCATCTGGGAGGTAGGGAGGCGTGATTTCCTTACCTCCCAAATCGGCAGATGGTTATTGAGCTCCAGAAAATGTTGGTGTTGCATTTCAACTGCATCCCTTTTCCTGGGACCGTCAGTAAAATGCCTGTGTGTGCCTGGTTTAGTGAGGCATCTGCCCTGCTGCTTTGCTTCCATCACTTTGGCTCGTGGGCACCGGGGCCGGAGCTCTGCAGTGCACGCCATCATGCTGTTTTCTAGTTTATCCCTGTCTGACCCTTCATGAGAAGGAATTTGTTTGTTTTTTTTCTTGTAGGATACCATCTCACTTAAGCTAGAATAAAGCTATCAGGAAGACCCTAATTCCAGGAAACAAAACAAATCCCCAATGAGATCTTAGCTTCCAAGGAAGGGCCTCCCAACAAGAGCAAAAAGAAAACTTCAAAATCTTCCTTAGTATTTTTACTATTACTATGTTTTGTCCATTTTTAGAGTCATGTGCTCCTCACCTTTGACCCCCCCTTTTCCACCTTTTTTCTTTGAGTTTTCTTTCTCTCTAGTTTAATCCCACTTTCTGGCCATTAGCCACTTGCATGTGTCACTTCTGAGCAAATGATTGCACCCATCTCAGAAAAGCAGATCTGACTGTTCTAAAGGAAACAAAAATAGGACAAGAAGAGAATATAGGACATTATTTTGGTTCTGTGATGTCATCAGTCAATCACCGTCAACATTTCCAAGTGGTGTTTGCAGCTCTGTTTAGGATTGTGGTATTTTGACTGGCTGGCTTCTGCAGGATGTTTGGGAATCATTAATTCTTCTCAAAATAGTTTCTTCCCACTGAAAGCAGCTGACTTAAAAGAAACACGTTTCAAAGCCAGGTGGGAGCTGTCATTAACTGACCCAGAATCGGGTCAGATGGATTCCTGAGGAGAGAACATATCCTTTGGTCCTTTCTATGCTTTTTGAAGTTTGGCGAGGGCGTGGCTCGATGCACACATATCTTCCACCTCTAATTAGCAGTTTTGCTAACCAAGTGCTGGAACTTAACTAACCAGCTCCCAAGAATGCAGAATAGTTCAGAGTTTAACTTGCATCAGAACAACTTTTTCAGTCCTTAGCAAAGTACTTATTCTTTTGAAATGGAAAATCTGTGGGTAAATGTCAGAGAGCTGGAAAACTACTAATGTCATTTCTAAAACATTCACCTTCCATTAAACCCCAGTCTCAACGAAAATCTAGTCAATTCAGTAATGACTTCATAAATAGGTAAAAATGTCGAGACTGGTGTTTACAGGCCACGTCTTACAATAACGCATCAAGTGGCGGGGATCTAGAAAGGTTATGCTTGTGTGGTCATTTGTAACCTACTGACAAGAAGGAAGGGAAGGCGGACATGCAGAATTGTAGCTTTCTGCAAAATTGCCCTGAAGTGTGAAACTAAAACCCTCAATGATTGGCTGTGTAAAGATTTCAGTAAATGATTCTCCAATTAAACCATGAAACAAGTGACTTTAAGCAAAATCACATTGCTGCATGTAATTTATTCCCTGAAATGGAATTTAAAAAATAAGATGAATAGTACACACACACAAAAACCCACAACAAAATCTGAGATCTACTGGGTAATGCAAGCTTTCCTTGCCCTTTTTTGCCTCCTTTCCCCCACCTCCATCTTCTAAACTGAACACCTGCCAGATTTTGTTTTGTCCTTTCATTTCTTTGACTTTGAGGAAAAAAGTCAGAACTGATCACAAACTCCATGTTCTAACAGACAGAAGGCTGTAATTGAGAGTAATTCCTCTGCAATTTTGTAGGCAAGGGCTGTTTCGGGCTGGCTTTCCAAAGCTAGGCTAGGAGAGAAATGCTGGTATTCTGTAAGGGAATCAACTTTATTCACTGGGCTGCAGATCGTGTCTGATTTTTACCGAAATGCAGAAAGTTACAGCACTCATATTAGTGTCCTTCTTTTAGGTGAATAGAAGCATAATCTGTTTTTAACATCTCCCGGGGTCCCTGAATTCAGCTAAAAAATTTACTTCGTGAGAGGGAACCCGGAAAAGTCTCCTTTTGAAGTTCTGCATTCTCAAGAACACTAAATGGCTTACTCTGACTTCTTTCTCTGAGAAGTTGGCATCCCTGTTGAAGACTGATCTTGAGATGAAGAACACATGTTTGTCTTTAATGGGATTAGATGTGGTGTATTACACCCTAGTTTGGTAACTACTGTGATGTGATTGAGAAATATTTTGGAATTGCTGAGTTGATTTCTTTATAAAAATAGTTGTTGTCAAAATTGGAGGGGTAATGAAGACACCCCTTAGCTGTTCGAATGAAACTGAAAATCTATGTCATGTCCAAAACTTCCACCATTCCATGAAGGGTTTGAGGGAGAGCATGTAATAAAAGGAATCATTCGGAAGAAAACTTACACACACTGAATCCAATTTAAACTTCTAGTCACATCTAAGTTTATGAAATAGTCCATCTTTCAATTAAAAAATAAACTTCCCCAAACGTAACATGTGATAGGAGCCTGTCAACATCTACAGTATAATGTGTTCATTTTTACCAAGTCAAAAAGTGGTGTAGGAGAAGAAAGAGCTGGCAAATAAGGCGGAAATATCTAAACTTGAAGGATCTGAGTCCTGTTTCCCTTTCAGATAATGAGATAAAATGACGTTGCCAAGCCCCTGTAGCTCCATAGATGCATGCTATATTCTGATATTCAGTGGGTTGTGCTACTCTGAAATTAGAAAATGATGTTGACAAAAGATGTAAATGGACTGGGCCATGTCATTAGGTGTGGAAAATGTGCTTGGATTCTGCGATGCTCCATGCAATTCAGGTACACTGCTTTGAAAATATGTGGGATCGATTTCACAGGTCACTTTAAACAACCTCTCTTTTCATTATTATTATAAACATTCATCCTAGACCTGTAACTTATAAAAATCCCTAAATAAATAAGTAGTATTGCGATGAAAAAAGCTCAATTTGAACCACAAAACGAAGGAGTAGATTACCAGTATGTGATTAGTAAGCCTGAATTATACTGGATTGAGGAGAGACATGCAAATGAATGAGTTAAATTAGGAACGCAAATCTCTTCTTAAATCAGCATTTTTGACCGTCAGAACCTGGACTAACGTGCATTATTCTTAATAGACTGTGATTTGTATTGAAATAGGACAATAAATCTGTTTATTGAAATTTATTTGCTGCTTTAGGATGGTGGTTCTGGCTTTGCGCATGAGCAGGGTGAATATAATAGTCACCACTGGTCATTCAGCAGGATGCCTGCCATTTTTGTAAGTGATCAAACGCACTGTACAGGCAAAAGGCTACTTAACGTTGAGGGGGGATCAGCTTCTGCATTCACTGGTTTACTTGCCAGGGACTCACAGGAAACCCGTAAAGGCTTCTGAGGACACCAGCAATGGAATAATCTGAAAATCTTCTCCTCCGTGGCCTAATTAACAAAAAGCTTATAGACTTGGGTCCTCAGAGTAAAATGTCTCATCTGAACATCAGTCTTATGAACTTCATTTGGTATTTCCTGTGAAAATTACATTCATCGTTCATCTCACTTTTACTCCACAGAGGCAACTTAATGACAGGCTTATGATGTGTTGATTCCAACTTGACATTAGGGGGTTTCACATTTTCCAGGCTGACTCCAGTGAGGGGCTTTTGGTTAGGTAAACATGCAGGAAAAGAAATTGAAAAATGCATTATAGTCTGCACCATTGGGTCCTCTGCAGACTCTTATGCAAGACAAAATGGTGCTTTGACTTTGTCATGCTTTGCATGTTTTTAGCAGGCTCTAATCTCTTTCATTTCTTTTTATAAAGTACTCTTGAATTCTACATAGACATGAGCTCAGTGAACATAATGATGTAGCTTTAATGACAGAAGCACATTAGGTGTTAGAAAATAAAGCTCCCATTAGAATTCAGGTATCTCACACTTACTAGTTTGAGGCAGTATGGAATGTAGTAAAGAAATGATTATATTTGTTTAAAGAATATCACTCAATCCATCTATAATCATGGGGAGGGCATTTCCCACCCCTTTTACAGCTCTTCTCTAATGCCTCTTCCCTACCTGTAGCGTTACCAGTCTATCACCTTCTTTCCTTGTTACCAGAGAAAATGAGGCCCATCTATACTAGCAGAGCATTAATCAGTGATTATAAGTCATTGAGGAGATGCAGAACACTCTGTGCATAACCGAGCTCCATTATGATCATTTTAACACTGTTGGTCTGACCTGCCATTATCAAGGCACTCTTGGCTTAATGGTGAATCTTGCTTTCTTGGATTTTTCAATAGTGCTGAGTATTTCTTAACAGTTAGTCAACCCATACAAATTCAGTCAACTGATATTTAATAAATGTGCAAGGGCAACTCAATGGAGAGAGGATAGTCTAGTAAAAAAATGCTAGAACAAATAGACATCCACATACAAAAATATGAACCTATACATAGACCTTGCACATGTCATAAAAATTAACTCAAAGTGGATAATAAACCTAAATATAAAATGCAGAACTATAGAATTTCCTAGAAGAAAACATAGGAGAAAAAGCTATGTGATCTTGGATTTGGGGGTGAGTTTGTAGATGAGACACCAAAAGCAGAATCCATGAAAGAAAAATAGGTAAGTTGGACTTTATTAAAAATCAAAAGTTCTCCTCTGCGAAGGACAAAGGACTTGTGTGTTACCCACAACAGAGAAAGAATCGTAACAAGAGCAAGGAAAGCCACAATTAGAAAACCAGCTGAGAGGGCCTGGAAGCAGTGACACCCTGGGAGCAACAGCATACCTAACTCCCAGTTCTAGACTTTTTTAATGCCACTTTCCAATAAAAGGAACCAGAGCTGCTTGGAAAAAATGTCTCATTCTAGGACAGTGGCAAGAAATACAAAAGATGAGCCTTAGAGCATTTTATAATGCCAAGAGGTGAGAAGGTACTCAACAAACGAAATCAATCCACAAGAATTGGGGCGTGTCAAAGGAACACAGAAACTGTCTGGAAGAGCTCCCAGTAGCCAAAGATGGATCATTTTGAGCAATAAAATAAGGTAGTTTTGGATTATAACCCAAAGTGTAAAAGCAATGATCTATAAATAGATATATAAGTAAATGATTGAATAAATAAGTGGGAGAGCCTGGGAGATCTGTGCAGAAGAATTCTACATCATTTATGTAGATATTCGGCCCTCATTTGTGTAGATATTCGGAGCCTTAAGTGTGGGTTACACATATTGTGATTGTTGAAAGAGAACAGTTGGAAAGAGGGAAAAGGAATAAGTTTAGAGCAAAGAAACCTGAAAGACACTCCCTAAGTCAGGAGATCATGATTACCCTCAGTAGTGAGCCACGTTGACAGTTGGTACCATTGACGATGGTGTGATGAGTACAGCACTCTGCCTCCGTGGTCTTCCTCCCAAAACACCATAACCCCAGTCTGATCATGAGAAAGTCATCAGACTAATCACAGTTGAGGAATACATTGTACGAAATACCTGGCCTCAGAACCTGTACCCCCTTCAAAACCTTTAAGGCCATCAGGAACAAGGAAAGGCAAACTCTCACAGCCACCAGAAGCCTTAGGAGACATACAAGTCAGCATTAAATGTGGTTTCCTGGATTGGATCCTGGAACAGAAAAGGGCATCGAGTTAAAAGCTAAGGAAATCTGAATAAAGTATAGATTTTAGTTAATCATAATGTACCAGCAGTAGTTCAGTAGCTGTAATAATTCTACCATACAAATATAAGATGTTAATAATAGTGGAAACTACATAAAAATAGATAATTGGAAACTGTGCTATCTTCAAAAATTTTTTGTAGATTCAAAATTATTATAAGGTTAAAAGTTTATTTGAAAAAATGTTGAAATGCTTGATTAGGATCAGGGTCTGAGGTCTAGAAGGAAAGGTTTTCTTCTGATAAAAGTGATGGGACAGAGGTGGACTTGGTTTTGAAGCAGTGTTGGTAAGGCAGGGGAGTGTTAGAATCATTTTGTCAGTTGTTTTGCAACTTAGAAGTTATGAGGTTTTGAAAAAAATGTGACACGGGGCCCTTGAGCCTTGGATGTGATTGTTGCTGAGTCCCTAGTGGAATCTCTCTGGTCACGCCCGTGGGGGGCGTAGGTGTGTCTGATTTGCTTGAGGGACAGATTTAGTTAAAGTTATTAGGGATGGTGTTGACCCCAAATGCAACGAAGCACCTCCAAAATATACTCCCCCCAATTTTCTTGTATATTTTACTTTTCACCTGGCTGGGTTGAAGGTGATACTTCATAGGAGAGGCTGTGAGAGAGACAGGACTACTTCCTTTTTTCCCTTAAATGGGAAGAAAAATTGTCATTGATAGGATCTCTTTTGAAAGAGAAAAACCCTGGTCAACATTTTCTTTGATTTTAATTTTCTGCTTTTTATCCCCCTCCCTCACACCCACATTCATAAATAATAAAAAAGGAGGACCTAATGACTCTCCTGGGCAAGTTTAAGAAAGTCAACCAAGGTTTTGCGTGTTGTAATTCGGTTCAGCTGAATGTGAACACGAGCCGTCTGCTGAGTGTCTGTCCCTGGCTAGAGGCGCTAACAGGCGCCGACAGACTCAGCAGGGTGAATCCTTGGCTTTGCCTGTATTGTGAGACCCAGGTGACGCCACCTTATAAACTTGGAGGAACCCAACTCAACCAAACATTCTTTTTTCACGGGGGATTTTGTGTTGCCTTCTATCTGTACCCTTACATATTTCTGGGCTGTTGCTGTTTTTGTTCATTGTAGATACAGGAGGGCTGCGGCATGGACGTGTAGGGCTGCTCAGACTTAGGCATATGAGGAAAATAACAGCACCTAGAAAACAGTGAAAATCTACGCATCAAGGATAGAAAACAGTTCAAATTCCATTTGGAGTGAGATATGGAATGAGTTAATAAATAACTAACTAAAATATGAAGTCTCTAGCTGTCAGAATGAGATCATGTGGTAATTCTTTATAGGGTGTAAAGAGCTATGGAAATAGAAATTAAAGTCAATATGTGCTGAAGAAATGCTTTGGAGCATTTCAGCTTGTTAATGTGAGACCAAACCATAACTGTATCAAGGTTTAATTCTCATTATTACAAAGAAACTTTGTACTTATTACTATGTTTTTACCAACACTCTAACCTCTGTTCTTTTCTTTAAATGGCTCTGGGGATGGTTCTGACTTGAGAGTGGGATTTGTACCCAAGCCTCTTACCTCTAGGCAGTCTCCATCTTTAAGATGAAGATAATAATCTGTACTCTGTAGAATCATTGTGGAGATTAATCATAATCTTCGCAGAGCTCTTTATTCTGTGTTTCACATAGATGCTTGGTAAGGATTGTCAGCATGTGACCGTGTAATTCATGGTAGTTTAAAAAGGCTCATTTTTCTTCCTAAATCATATGTGAAAATAAGAAATAAAATGCAAGCCATCAAATAAAACTATATGCTTAGTTTGTTCAAAATATGTAGATCACTTTAAATTTTGTAAATGCAATATATATATTATGCAATACCAGGGTACCCGATTCTCTATATGTAATCTTGCCATCTAGTAATTTAAAAAGAGATTATGAAAATGATGTTTGGTTTACCTGGAGGCCTATTTGAATTCCAGAATCTGCTTTTGGTCTTTTATTTAGGTTCAGAAAAATACATGCTCATTCGTTTTTCTGAAAGAGTAATCAATACTAAGTGAGAAATGACCTCATTTTTACATAATATGCTTTGTTTTCCTAACAGAATTAAAAAAGAAAATATACATTATTCTGAATGTCTAAGACAAAAAAGGAGTTGAAATCATAAAAAAAATAAAGAAGCTGTTAGAGGGAGTACTTCAGGACATTTCTTGCAGAATAGTAAAATAGCCTTTGGTAGACCCAGTGTCTGCTTGATTTTGTCTCAGTGAAAATTCCTCCCATTTCCTTTTCATGTTAGTGAAGGACTGGTATTGGGACAAAGGTGAAATGTGGAACAGCAGGTGACTCTTAATTCTGACAAACCCAAATCATTCTGTCATGTTTTAATGATTCTGCTGCAGGTGTGGAAAGTTTTCCCTTCCTCCTCCTCATAACTTCAGCCTAAGCACAAGTTGGGTTATTTTTATTGCCAGAGCATAGTAGATTTTTCTACTTTTTATTTAAAACTTGACTCACTCCTGCCTCCCTCAGTCTTCGCAGTTAAAAACCACTTGAGCGTCATCTTGCGCATTTGCTATTGAAGGGCTCAGAGTGCTTCTTGGCAAGTCTTCGTGGAGTGTGGCTGCCTCAGCAGCACTGCCCGTCCCTCTCTGGAGGTGGCTTTTCCCCGATCCATGTGAGCAACTGCTGTGAGGTCTCCCCTGGCCACGGGCATGTGGTGGTCTCCAGGGAAGACTTGCACCAAAGGCAGAACTGTGCCTCATATTCCATCTTAAACGTACTTGGCCGCGTGAATGGGGAGGGAGATTTACTGGTGAGTTATTGGAAAAGCTGTTGCTTTTCACATGCCAAGGAAAACAGAGGAAACTGGTGCAGAGTGATTAAATGTCAGGAAGAGATGAAAGATGGCTTGGGTTTTCTTAGGGTGCTAGACTCTGGTTCTAGCTTGCCTGTTTGCCTGGCATTAGGTTTCTTAAATCTAAAGAGATCGGTTGCCCATTTCTTTCCACCAAAGAAACCTGTACAACAACCCAATATTGGAAGTTCTGCAGCTGCATATTTTTCATGGAGCTCTCTGTCTTGGCAGAAAGGCCCTGTTCTTTAAAAAATGGCATGTCCTCCAAAAGCCTCATGTTGATTGACTTTGGCATAGGCTAACAAAGACAAGGTCACAGAACAAATTAAATTTTCATTTGAGTGATTTAATTTCACTATAATAAGCAGTTGGAAAACAGGGAAAACATTAGCACTATTGTGATGTCACATGGGACAAATATTTCCAAATGGTTTAATTTCACAGAAATCTGCATAGGGTTGAAAGATGACATGTGTGTGATACAGGAACAGAGCACAGGCCTTCAAACCCCTGCCAGCTCTTGACTGTGCGATCCTGGATGAGCTGTGTGCTCTTCCTGCACTTTGGTTTCCTCTCATGCATCGACACATACCATAGCATTGTGATGATTTACTGAGTTTGAAAGGCTCTGATGGAATGGGGTACCACACGGCAGAGAGCAATAAATGCTGGTTCTTTCTCCTTTATTGTCCTGCCCAGGAAAAGCTAATTCAGAGAACTTTTGGTCTCCTCTTTTTGCATGCCTACCATGTGTTAAAACCTTTATAGTATAATTAGCTTCACAGGGTCTCAGTATTTCCTAAAGTCTATTTTATGGGACTCTGGATACACAATGATAGTTGGGGTTTTATAGAGAGAACAAAGGAAAAGTGGTTCCAGGCCCAAACACTTAGGGAAAATGAATTCTCGGGGCAAAATCAAATTTCCTTACCTGGGTATTTGTCAGAGACTTTTAAGCTGCTCCTGCCATGGTAAACATCCAGGAAGGGAATTTAATATTTGAAACTGTGCTACCTTATTTGATCTGTGAAAGCCCTTCTTCAAGGTACATCTGTGGGGCGAGAACTCTGAGGAATAGAATGTGTATGTGTGTGTGCGTGTATGTTGGGTAGGGGGTACTGTGTGGTGGGAAGGTTAACTAGTGAATGAAGTGTTACTTAAAGTTCAGCACTGATGCGTTAATCTGACTTGATGTATCTGCGCTTCCTCATGCTAGTGATGATTTTCCCCTGCTAACCCACCTGGGAAGTTAACAGATCTTGAGAGAAAACAGGCCACTTCAGCACAAGGGATGTACACAAAAGAATCAAGCTGTGTGTCAGGCACTAATTAGACCTGGATACTTCCTCAATTCCCTTAAAACTTTCCTTAGCAGAAATTCCTTCATTCACTGTTCTATAAAAAAGGTAACGGAGGCAGTTCATGTTGCACGTAAGTTGGGCGCCCCAAGGCTACAAGTTGTTATGAAAGTGATTCTAGGCCTCCATTTCCATAGCCATGACTTTGGCACTGAATCTCACTAGGCACTTTCCTCTGTGATCTTAATCCTGCCTAGTTACCAGCAGGTAAAAATTCTTGGGGATTCTAATTGCACATCTTCTCAGATGCACTGCTCTGACCCAGTCCCTTACCAAAATGTGATTGTGACAACGCACAGGAAATGACAGTATTTTCATGGGAATCCTTTTCAGGGGGTAAAAGTCTTGATGTAGAAGTCTTTGCCTGAACCCGAGAGAGAGGTGAGTATCACTTGTTTGGGCATAATTATATCTCAGCTGACACTGTTGAATGCACAGTAATAGTAATTTAATACCTTAGGACGGGATTCAAAAATCCCTCACCCCGAAGTGCAAAACAGCAGTGTTGAAGCTGGAACTTTCAATAAACACCTTCCTCTATGGTGTGTTGCAAGAGAGAATTTGTCTTCTTTCCCTGCCTGGTAAGCCTGTTCTGTTTTGACTGACTGCTATGTGAAGGGACTGCTATGTGAAGGGGCTTGTACTTTGTTTTCTTTTGTTCTTTTATTTGAAGCTACAGTGTTAGGGGGAAATTGATTGTAAGAAATTCCTCTGAGTTGGCAGTATCTGTGTCAATATGCTGAGTTTTGCCTCAGCTGGTTGCGCTAGTATGTTTGTCGGACATTTTCATTTTCTCTGCATTAAGTAACTTGCTGCCATCAAATTCTAGGTCACATTTGCCTGGCTTTGTTTTGTTTGGGTGTTGGCTTATTGTATCATTCTCCTGACCCACTTCTCCCTCCCCTCTTTTTAATTAACAGCAGGTATTTAGTTTTATGTATAGAATTTCTAGGTCCTAGGCAGCATGGCTATAATTTGTAATATAATCTGTGATTTTTGCACATAAGTTTGCAAAGGTCCTGGCGACCTCCTCGGGCATGCTCTCTCCCTTCTGATTTTTCACAATTTTTTTCCCTGAGAGCATCCCTTCTCCATATGAGCATTTTGTTTTCCTCTTCCTATTTTATTTTTTCCTGCTCTTTCCTGTTTCTCATCTTCTCCTCTGGGTTCCCTGACTTACTCCTTGCTTTGCCCTCCTCACTTCCTTTCCGTGACCTCTTTCCTCCAGTTGGAGGAACCAGAGAAAGCATTCCATAGTCATGAGGGGTTCCCATTTCTGAAGAACGGATTGTATGGCCTGACATCAAAGGCCATTGCAGGACTTCCAGTGACACACAGATGTATTCTAGGGATAAATCCCACATGCTTATGGTGGATGATACTTGCAGTGTGTTGTTGAGTTTGGTTTGCTAGCATATTGTTGAGGATCCTGGCATTTATATGCATCATGGATATTGGTCTGTAGTTTTCTTTTCTTGTGGTGGTGTTCTCTGGATTTGGTATCAGGAAAATGCTGGCCTTGTGGAATGTGTTGGGGAGTGGTCCCTCCTCCTCAGTTTTTTTGAAGAGTTTGAAAAGGATTATAATTAAGCCTCCTTTGAATGTTTGGTAGAATGCATCAGTGAAGACGTCTGGTCCTAGCTTTTGCTCTGTTGTGAGGTTTTATGATTACTGACTCAGTTTCCTGACTTATTATTGATCTGCTCACATTTTCTATTTCTTTGTGATTCAGTCTGGGTAGGCTGTAAGTTTCTATGAGTTTAACCATGTATTCTAGGCTTTCTGGTTTGTTGCCATGTATTTGTTCATAGTAGTCTTTTATGATCGTCTATATTTCTGTTCATTCAATTTTAATGTTTCTTGTTTCATTTCTGAGTTTGAGTCTTCTTTTTTTCTTAGTCTAGTGAAAGGTATGTCAATTTTGTTTATCTTTTAAAAAAATCAGATCTTAGTTTCCTTGATCCTTCTATTGTTGTCCAGGTCTCTCTTTCATTTATTTCTGTTCTGATCTTCATTTTTTCCTTCCTTCTGCTAAGTGCGTCATTTGATCTTTTTTTTCCAGTTCCTTGAGGTGTAAAGTTAGGTTGTTTATTTGTTATCTTTGTATTATCTTAATATATGCATTTATCACTATAAAATTCCCTCTAAGAACTAAGTTTTTCTCTTGTTGATTTCTAATTTCATACCATTGTGGTGGAAAAAGACACTTGGTATGATCTTAATCTTCTAACATTTACTATAATTTGTTTTGTACTAATGTCATCTTATTAGTTGTTTTTTGCCTCTTTCATAATTTTCTTGTTCCTTTGTTCCTCTCTTCCTGTCTTCCTTTGTGAATTGATGATTTTCCATAGTGATACATGTTCATTCCCTTCTTTTTATCTTTTGTGTATCTACTGTAGGTTTTTGCTCATGGTTACCTTGAAGCTTGTATAAAACATCTTACAAATATAACAGTCTATTGTTATCCTGATAACAGTTTAACTTCAATTGTATAAAAAATCTCTACCCTTTTACTCTCTTCCTTTCATGTTTTTGATGTCAGTATTTACCTCTTTTTGTATTGTGTATTCATTAATATTATTGTAGCTGTAGTAATTTTTAATACATTTCTCCTTTAACCTTTTTGCTAAAGTGGTTAACACACCACTATATTACAGTATTAGAGTATTCTTATTTTTACTATATATTTACCTTTAGCACTGTGTAATATATTTTCATGTTATTAACTAATATCCTTAAATCCAAGCTTGAAGAACTCCTTTCAGCATTTAGTGATGTCCTAAGGACATATAGGTTTCACCCTGTTGAGTCTGGAAAACTGTGCATTTCTTATCTTTATTATCCTTTGTGGAATATGTAAAATAAGCTGCTAAGTTTGTGTTTGCTGTTTGGCCTCTTTCTTTTGAGATGTGCTTTGTAATGCTGCTAATACTGTCATTTAGACCTTCCAAAGAGCCATATTACTGAGTAAAAATAATTTGGTCTTTTTGTTTAGTATTTCCTTTTCCCCTCTCCTCCCTGCATCCTCCTACTTCTAAGGTATTATGACTAAGGAGAGCTAACGTCTAATTATGTTATTATATCAGGGACTGAGGTGCCCCATAGCAAAGACTCAGAGCCCAGTGATCATTTCCAGGCTTATAGCAGGAAGCTGACCCTACTCAAAATTTCATATTCTCCTCTTCAGGCACTCAGGTAACATTAGATTTATGTTCATTACAGCAATGTGTCTAGCTTACTTTGCATAATTTCAGTATCTAGACATTCAGTGTACTGTGCTCTGATTATCTAGATTCTAAAGCTTCATGTTAATAAATATCTAGCTCTGTGGGCAAAGACTGGGATTTTATTAACATGTGGCATTAACATTGCTAGGCTCTGTGGATAGGTTGACATAGTGTCATTGTTACAGAAGATAAAATTTGAAGGAGCATTTGTGGAGCTGTTCACAATGGATATTAGAACAGTAGCTCAGAATTTTATGGTGATTTAATCATCATTTATCCCCATCCTCTCATTCAGTCAGTCAACTCATATTTCTTTAAGTTTACTGTATGCCAGGCACTGTGTTTTCTGCCGTGGTGATTCAGAGGCAAGAAGAAGCAATGACAGTAAAGGAAAGTGAGTACTGTGAAGGAGGAGAAAAACGCAGGTCTGTTCCACAAGCCTGCAAACTGAAGCTGCTCAGGGTCCCTGATTTGGCTAAGGCCCTGCTGCCACTGTCTTGAGATTCTTAATAATTTGAGCAAGAGACCCCACATTTTCATTTTGTACTGGGCCCTGCAAATTATGTAGTTGGTGCTGGAACAATATTGCAGTAGGATGTAGGAGATCAGCTTAATCCAGGTGTGGTGGATTTGGGAGGCATCCTGGAGGAATTAACATCTATGTTGAGATGTGTTGTTCAAATAAAGGAGAGTGGCAGACACAACCTCGTTACAAGCTCTAGGTGGGTACAGCAGAGCAGGACTCCTAGTGGTGAGTGTTACCAGCCCATTACACCTACATCATTTACTGTCTCACGGACCTACCCTTAGAGGCCACCAGCTTTTACCATTTGATTTTTCTTCCTATGACTGTCTTTCTTCAGACAGGTATCTATAAGACTGATGAGGCTATATTATCTGACTTTCTTTATAGGTAGAGGCTACAACCTAAATGTTGACAGGGGCCTATTGGGTGACACAAATTAATTAAGTAGGCCTGCAGACTCTGTGACAAACTGAAGAGACTTTCTTCTTCCAGGAGTTCAGAGCACCCTTCTTCTTCCTTAGCTCCAGCCAACTGTGGCCAGAATTTCTAATATTCCAAAAGAAAGCAGGAAGTCTGTATCTTTATGTGACAATTTC
The DNA here is from genome assembly GCA_029783875.1 of Phataginus tricuspis. Lineage (NCBI taxonomy): Eukaryota > Metazoa > Chordata > Mammalia > Pholidota > Manidae > Phataginus > Phataginus tricuspis. Next base: position 104,114,404 of record JAQQAC010002837.1, read on the forward strand.
TCACTTTGTATCAGCAATAATCTAAAACATTCGCACATACTGTGGGCCACACGAAACGTGTCTGTTGACCACATATAAACCTCACCACCAGTGCATAAACCCCTAGCTCCTACTTCTTTCTAGGAGGAACTAGAATGTTTCTCCCACTTCTCTACAGATCTAGGCTGCTTCTACATAGAGTTAATTTCTTTTTTTTCCATTTTCATTTTCAAAAGATAACTTTTACTTCAGGTCTGGGAGAAACCTCTTAAGTAGGTTAGTGGTTAAAAGCATGGACTTTGATGTCTGATGCCACATGCAAAAATGAATCCAAAATGGATCAATGACTCAAATATAACAGCTGAAATCAGGCAACTTTTATAGAAAAACAGGAGGGAAATCTTCATAAAAAAAGTAGATAAATTGGACTTTATTACAATTAAAAACTTTCATACTTCACAAGGCACCATCAAGAAAGTGAAACACAGCATACATAATGAGAGGAAGTATTTACAAATCACATATCTGACAAGAGTCTTGTATCCAGAATATATACAATACAAAAGTAAGAAGACAAACAACCCAAATAGGCAAAGGACTTAAAATAGACATTTCTCCCAAGAAGTTACACAAATGATGAACAAACATGAAAAGATGCTCAGCATAATTAGCCATTAGAGAAATGCACATCAGAACCCACTAGGATGGTCATAATGAGAACAATAGATAGTAACACATGTTCATAGAGAAAATGGGACCTTTGCCACATAGCTGGCAGAAAATAAAATGATGTAACTACTATGGAAAACGTATTGGTGGGTAGCTGTGTGCCGAGTGAGCTCCACATTTTCCCATGAATCTGGCCGACATCATTTTGGGCACCCTTCCCGTTTAGCTGAGGAAGTACGCTGACCCAAAGCAGTTTTCTTATTTGGCTGACATGAAGCTAGGGATAATATAGGTCACCCAGGCACTTCTACCCTGAGTTCAAAGAACCCTCCAGCCATGTTTCATGTGCTCCTGGAGGGCCTTGAAGCTGGGCAGTGAATAGCATCATGCAGCCCCAGGTGTCAAGTCAGTGTGGAGGGTTTGATGTCTGCTGGGGTGTGTGGCTCTTTTACCCAAGAGCTTTGAACAGGACTCACCAGAGCGGAGGAGAAAGGGAGAATCTGCAGAGGCTTGACTGCTGTGGCAGGAAGGATATCAATCGTTCCAGAAATAACCTTCAACCTCTTAGCGGCGCTGTGTGGTACCATTGATAAGTCACAGGATATATACTGTCACCCAGCATAGAAAAGCTGACATTGATGAAATGCAGGATAACGTTCCCAATCTCACCTTTCAAAAACAAGGCTCTTCCTTTTTATTTTATCTTCCTTGTGAGTGAAGTCAGTATTCTAAACCACTCTGAATTAGAGTTTCTTTCCTCCTCCCTCAATACCCCCACCCTGAGCTGGGAGAGCTTTGGGCAGGAAGGTAGTAGACATCTGCTACTCTAAGATCACTTGCAGAGGGGACTCTTGTTTGAGTCCTGAGGAGATACGCCCAAGAGTGGACCTTCACCTTGGAGTTGGCAAGCACAGATCATTAGCTTGCTGGTTGGTATTGGCAGGGATCCATCGACGAGAGACTTGCATAATCAGAGTGCTCGTGCAAACTGTTAATAGACAACGTACTTGAAAATGAAGGGTAAAATATGCTCCATGTGTTAGGTTAATTGTATCAGCCCAACAGGCATAGATGAGGGGTGGAAGATATCTCTCTGGAGAGATGAAACCTGTCAGTCTTTTGACTCATTCATTCTTCCAATGGGATTCTTTCAAGTGTTTATTTTCGGGTCCCCACCTGAACACCAGTGAGTACTGCATAGGAATTTTTGGAGCCTCTGGGACCACAGTGAAAAATTAATTCCTTTCTGATCAGCTTAGAAAGACGATTTAAACTTCTCTAAATGTTAATAGCTAGAGTTAGACTCTGAGGCATTCTCCATTTCCATGGCGTAATATGCAACAGGAGAAAAATGGATTTTCCATGAAGTTCATAAAGACTGCACAGTTCATTCACAAAGAACACAAAATTGTTCCTCACAAGGCAATGACTTCCTGGCCTTCTTCACAACTACTGCAGTGTCCAAGTGCCCTTATGAGTCCTGTGCCTATAGTTCAAGTGGCTTATTCTGGCTGAATTACCGATTGGCCATTACTGAGTCTCATGTTTTGGTGGTAAGAGTCTAAACAGCAAAGGCAAATATGTATGTATGTATGTATCTATATGTACACATATGTATGTTTGTATACACAGAGATACACCGAGACTGCCTACTAGAACACATCAAAGAGGTGCACTACAAAGAGTAGCACACGATTTATTCTGTCGTTCAGCATATGCCTATTAATCCCATATTGGTGGTGTTTCAGGGGCTGGGGATCCGATAGGGCTTCTAGTGAAGGAGGCAGTCCCAAAACACTTGAATGTATGTGCTGCCGGTATTCATAAATAGTGAAAATAACACAAAACAACTTTGGGGGCAGGAGTGACGCGTGAGTGCACTTTTAGAAAGGAAGGGAAGGGGCCGTTTGAGCAGAAATCCAGCAGAAGTGAGGGCCCTCCCACAGGGGTGGCTGGGGGACTGACCCCCACAGAGCAGGGATGTGGTCAGCGTCTGGGAGGAGAAGCGACTGGGCTCAAAGGAGCATTAATTGAGTGGCTGGGCTCTGGGCCACGGTGACAAGGTTAACCTCTCGTCTCTTGGGAGACAGGTACAAATAGTTTCCAAAGGTCCTTACTTCCTGCTCTTCCAAAATTTTCACTGTTTGTAGGTTGGCGAGGCACCTCCTTGAGCACCCCAAATAAAACAGAAAGCTAATTAGGCCGAGATAAAACAAAAATACAGTTTTTGACTTTACACTGGGGTAGAACTCAAGACATGAAGGCCTCACAATTTTTTCTGTTCCTAAATTGCTGACGTTTTAAGAGAGACGTGCGAGGCATAGAATCTGGCTCTGGAGGCCGACTGCTCGAATTCAGTTTTGCTGTTTACCAGTCCTTGTGTAACTTCACACCTTAATCATCTTTGCCTTGGGGCAATACTACCTTACTCTCAGGCAGGTATGAGGATTCAGTGAGATAGGCCATAGGCAGGGCGTACCCAGCGCTTTCCATGCAGGCACTGAACATGGGTTTGATATTTATTTATACTGAGGACAGTATCACTGAAAGCTTGAAACAGAACTGAAGATGAGTATATTTTCAATTCTTATATAATTGATAGAAAGTATTTAACTTGTACCTGGGAATAATTAGCCTATATGTCTGAACCATATGGATTTGTAACTCATTTCCCACATGCTGCCTCAAAAATGCATTTGCCACTCCTTATAGCCCTCTGGGATGCATCTCTTCTTATTACCGCATGCTCAGGTATTTCTAAATCATGTTTTAAACCAAATTAAGTAAAACTGAATCCTTGTAACAGAAACCAGTGTCTGCCCCTTCTGTTGATTCTGCTGATTTGTTGAAGCGTCATCATATTGGAAAAATAAGAGCCCACATTACAGAAGCATTTCCATGATGAGTATTGAGATAAATTGACCTTCTATACTTGCAAAGTGTGTTGTGCGTTTTACTGACTGAGCAGTAGATAAAAAGAACAAAGTGGATATATATTCCTGGACACGTAAAGATGCCCAAGATACTGAGGGGGAAAGTGGGTAGTCTGGTAGTATCTGTTTATGTCACACACACACACTCACACACTCCTACCCCCCTGACGTTGTTCACCAAGGAGATCTCTGAGGGGCAGTGTCTTCTGTATTCCTCTGAACTCTTTGGGTTTTCTACCAGTAGCACTCATTTTATGGTTTCTGAGTGTGCATAGTCCTCATAATTTAGTTCTCTTGGGTGCCAAGTTGGGGGTGAAGGAGTGAATTTCTTTAAGTAGAGAGGAGATAGGAGAGTGCTTTTCTCTTCTTATTTGGAAAAAGATAGGTATCATTTTAATGTCACTTCCTATCCTTAGTCTCCATTTTGTAGATCTGACAGGTTACCAAGCCTCTTGCAAAATATTTTGCTCTCCCAAGTTACTCTAAATAATGCCAGCCTCTAACAAGGTAGAAATAAAATCACTTATGACAACAGGCTGTGTGAGTCCTGCATTTCTGGAAGTGACATTAATGGTGTCCTCTACATGCGTCAGTGGCTCAGACTCACCCTTTGTTTCCATTTTTAACTTCCTGAGTAGGTTCGGCACTTTCCAAATGGCAGTGGTACAGAAGGCACCAGAGGTGTGAAGCTCTCGGTGGGTCAGTGAATACCTAAGTGTTGTGGTGTTGAGCCCAGGGCATGGAAATTCGTCATTCAGTCAATTCTACTTGATTGTGTGCTCTGCATGGTGAGCCGAGTCCCAGGCCCTAAGCATCGCCAACTTCTCTGGCAGAGGGGGTTTTTCTGGTAACACTGAGCCCCCGGTCTGCCACCTCTGCCTTTTGTAGCGTTCCTCACTCCCTTTTACTGCCATCTGGCTTACTTAACTCATTTAGATTATCCGTCTGACTCATGCCTATATTTGAGTTTTGGATTGCTGGCCTAAACTTCCTAAGGACTGGGATTCAGTCTGAATAAAACTTGCTTCTGGGCCACAACGCTGTGCAGCATTCATACAACTTGGTTGTTGTTTATCTGGGCTGTCTGCTTGGGAAACTGCAGTGTGATATGCCAAAGGGACCTAGCGAGAGGGGACGTATGAAGAGTTGGACCAGCATGAAAATGTACCTGGGCAGAGAGAAGGCTTGGCAAAGAGAGAAGTTGGCCTTAAATGCACCCTTGTAGCTTTAGAAGCGACTGCCCCAGAGTCCGGGTGTGAACGGGGTGGTAGAAGGACCCCAGCTCAGAGCTGGCAAGGCCCCCCGTGGGCAGTGAGTCAAGACCACCGAACATCCCTGTAGCCCAAATAATTGACTTGACAGCTTTATAGGAACATTCTCTCCTCTCTCTCTCTGTTTCCTTTTTTTTGACCAATTATTTTCAATAACGATGGCAAGTCGGCCTCTCCCCCTGACTGAGTTAGAGATTATAATGTCCAAAGGGCCTTTGTAATGTCTTCTGTGTCTTAATAAACCTGTCAGCCGAGGTTACATTATTTTCCAGTTTCCGTCCGGGAACCATAGGCCAGCGCAGCTGGGCAGAGAAGCCTGGTCACGGTGTGTATTTCCAGGCTGGCACCATGTGCCGCATCCCAGCAGCACCACGGCTGTGTGGCAAGACTTGCCAAATAAATCATGGGATGGTCTTTTAATTAGGACCCCAGCTGCCATTGTGGTGAGATGTCACACTGGTGTCCTTGTGTGCTGTTCGGGCCACTGTTAAAAACCCCTTTCCTTGTCCTTAGGCAGGAAGCTTTCCTGACGTACTGACTTAAATATGTGCTATCTGACCAAGCCCTTTTTAGGTACAAGTTCAAAAGGTGTTTGTTTCTCTTGGAATTCTGCTGTGAGCCAGGCATTATACCTGAGTGCCTGGTGTTCGGGGTGAGCAGAGCCGACATCATCCCTGCCCCATGGGGCTCACGAGTGAAGTGATTAAATAATACATAAGCAAGCACAGATTGATGCACCAGGTAAGGAAAGTCATTCCAAAAGGCTATATACCAGGGAGTCCCAGCCAGGAATGACTTCACCTTCCAGGTCATTTGGTGATGTTTGGAGATGTCCTTGGGTGCCACAGCTTAGAGGTGGCTGCTTCTAGCATCTGATCAATGTTGCTATCATTCTGCAATGCCCAGGCTAGACTCCACACCAAAGAATTACCTGGCCCCAGATGGCAGTTGTGCTTAGGCTGGGAAGTTAGGCTCAGGAACTTGGGAACTGGTCTGGCCTGGCCCGGCCCAGCAAGCAGGCTTCCTTGAGGGAGTTCAGAAGGATGGGCAGGAGGGAGTGAGGTGGTGGAGACAGGTGGGGAGGAGTTCTAGACGGGAGGACACATGCACTCGGAGGGGGCAGAGGTTTTGGAGAAACCATGGCTGGAGAATAGTGGGCATGGAGAGAGCTGACTGGAATGTGCATGGGGAGAGGTCCCTTGTAGGCCCCCGAAGGTCCTGAAGGCTTCTAACATAGGATGAGATCTAAGGTGAGTTTAGGAACTCTGGTGGACAAAGACAGATACCCACCTACCTTCAGAGGTGACGTTGTAGGACTTGTCACAGAAAAGAGCACACATTTTGGAGCTTGATGTATCTGGGCCTGCATCCCAGCTCTGTTTCGGATGACGGAGGTGAGTGGGCAGCCGCTTGGTCTGCCCAGCCCTCCCGATCAGGCTGATAATGCTCACCTTGCAGAACCAATGTGAGGAGCGGGAGACAATGCCTGTACTGTGTCTCCTGCAGAACTTTCCACTCTTGTCTTCAGCCCTGACCCAGGCACAGGATCTTAGCCAAAACCTAGAGAACTGCATAAGAAACTGGAATTCTCTTTATTACAGTGTTTGTTTGTTTGTTTTCTTTTTAGCTCTCTGGGCCCTGCCATATGGATGGGTTGTAGTGAGCTCAAGTCCTTCCCTCATAGGAAAGACCGTACTGGGTTTTAAGGGTGAGACGTTTACCTTAGTTGAAAAGCCCCAACATAATTCAGGTCTCCCAGTACCTAGGGAAGCTGCAGGAGGACATTCGAGTTTAGGGATTTACTTGTGAAGTATGGTTTAGAAATCTGTAGGGAAGAATATAGCATACTGGCTCACGGCCGTGGCTCTGAGTCATTCCTGGGTTCCCATCCTGACTTACTAATTGCCATTTCTTTTTAGAAAATTCTGCATCAATGCAGAGGGGAAATATGAAGCACATCTCATAAATTTAGTGTTAGGACAAAATCAAATCATATCTCTGCCCTGTAGCAGGGCGTCTGACAACTATAGACTAGCTCAACAAGTTAGTGCTATTGGGGAGGATAAGTGGGTTCCCCGTTCCCAGGAATCCCATGGTCATTCTAGTTTTTAAATATTTAGGGAAACTGAGCCTGAACTGAAAGCTCCAATTGGTTAAATGAATGAGTGAATAGATGAATTCAGGATTAAATCAGCAAATGTGAATATTCATAACTGACCACTACTTCTGATGTGTGGTCCAAATTCTCTCCCCCAAGTCATAGAGGATTTAATCAGATAGGTGACTATAGAAAGTGTAAGAATTAGTTTCAAAAGTGAAATTCAAAGATCTGCCTGGAAACTACTAGAAAACAATGAACCAATTAAAAAAATACTGCACATGATATTTCTTCAATTGGAAATTAAAAATCTAGTGCCTTCCTTCATGAAAGCTTTTCTTTCCTACAGTAACAGGGTTTGCATGAGCTTGAAGAGGCCCTTTGCCCCTCCTTCTGTGTCTTCACAGAACTGGGCTCTCGCCCTTCCTTAGGGCCTCTTACTCTTCCGTACCCTCCTCCGAATGCTTGCCCTTTGGAGATGTGCTCGTTTGAAGCCTAGCTGTTCAAAGTTCTTTCCAGCATCAGGCTTACCTTCTGCTTGTTCTCAGTATGGCCTTTACTCCATTCTCAGCAGAGATGCGCATTCCATTTGTGCCGATTGAAGGGATGAATGTCTCCACCCTGGGCTAACACAGTGAGATCCGCGGGGAAGCAGGGGTGACCAAGCCTGATGCACACTGATTTTCCCAGGTGCTCCCTCTTTGTGTGTCTCCATATGCCGCCTGTGATTTTCAGCCCTGTCTTCTCATTTAGTAGAAATAGGTGCACACAGCTGTTTGCTTATTTCTGCCTCTGCTGTTGGTTCTGGTGTGTTTTTCCCCCGAATGGGGGTCCCTCCTGCGTTACCTATCTTGGTACTCTCTCCACATGCCGTGCGCCTTCTGTTGCTGGCAAGCTTCCTTTCCCCAAAGCATGCCCTTTTGTTCTCCTTCTTGTTCTCCTTCCAGGAGGAATGGTGCCCTTGGAAGTGTTGTCTTTCCCGTTGACTAAGCCATGGCAGTGCTTTTACGGAAGCAGGTCTCAGCGCAGGCCTCGGCATTTGTGAATGCATTATTAATAATTGTGCATATGAAATGCCCACAGACTTCAAGCACTGGACACAATGCAGGTCCTACCCTGGTCCCAGTCAAAATAATTAAACATTTATTCAGGAATGGCCATGACTGTGGCAGGCAGTTTTGCTTTTACAAGCTCTGTGATGAATATGGGGAGGATGTTCATTGTATCAACTGCCACAGACTTTCCAGCCATAAGGACAACACAGTTGGCAATACTACTGATCTGCCACCTTTTAATGGCCCAATAATTAAAAATGATGGCAAGATAAAAATAGAGGAGCTAAACATAGCCACACAAGACAGTCATTCCTGATTGTCACATTCCTTGGGAAATATGTGGCTCAAGGGCGGAAGCCAAGTTCCATGTTAACCAGCCACAAACTCCCTGTCGTATCTTTTTGCCATTGCAAGCACGTTAGAAAGGACATGCATTGTTCCTGTGTCAGAATGTGGAATGGATGGTGGTCTTTTGTTTTGTTTAAAATAAAAATTTTTGTGAGAATTATCGGCGTACACTGTTTGTGGTTCCTTCTTCAGTAGAAATTTGAATTTGTGTTTTAATTAACGGCTCTTGCTCTCACTCTCATTCAGCTCTGTTTTACAAGTAACAATGTGTTACTAGTTTGGAATTGATTTGGGTGTCATATGTTGTCATTTGATAAAAAACAGTTTAGCTAAGCTGCTTGACATTAGAACAGCTGGTAACGTCACTTTTGTTAATGTCTTTAACCACATTTTTAACAAAACAGCAGATGCTCCTCACAAACGCCATTTCCTTCTCTATCCGATTGTGCAAAACCAGCTTAACTAGAGGCTCTGACTTGAGCAGAGATCCTGGGAGGTGATTACTTGACCTCCCGTTTTTTTTAAGGATCTTGAGTTCTCTGGCAGTGTTGGAAACAAAGAGATGAAGAGTGTGAATCTGGTTTCTTCCGAGAAGAAGCTCTGAAGACATAGAAAACGTGGCGACACGTGGGGAGGACAGGAGGTCTCGGCTTCGTGACTGCACAGCAGCAACGCTGGGTACAGTGAGCCATGATGGCCAGTGTGGCGGAGCAGCGCTTTACCATCCCTGGCAGCCGTATGATGTCATTAGCACTTTTTAATTCCTCATTTTTAGGGAGAAAAGTTTCATTGATATATAATCCTATGACGATTTCAAATACACACACAGTGATTCAACTTTCACCCATATTATCATGTCGTCACCCCTTCCAGTGTGGTCGCTGTCCATCACGCATTAAGACATCATAGAGTCATTAATTGTATTCTCTGTGTTGTACTACCATCCCTGTGACCTACCTATATTGTGACTGTGAATTACAGTGTCCCTTAATCCCCTTCTCCCTACCCACCCACCCTCCAACCCCTCCTCTTTGGTAACCACTCGCCCCTTCTCAGTGTCTATAAGCCCACTGCTATTCTGTTCCTTCTGTTTTGATTTATTTTTATACTCCACAAATGAATGAAATCATTGGTACTTCTCTCTCTCTGCCTGGCTAATTTCACTGAGCATCATATACTCTAGATCCATACATGTTGTTGCAAATGGCAGGATTTCTTTTCTTTTTATGGCTGAATAAAATTCCAGTGTATATATGTACAACATCTTCTTAATCCATTCATCCATTGATGGACACTTAGGTTGCTTCCATATCTTGGCTATTGTAAACAGTGCAGCTGTTAACATAGGGGTGCATATGTCTTTTTGAATCAGAGATCTTGAATTCTTAGGGTAAATTCCTAGGAGTGGAATTACAGGGTCCAATGGTATTTCTATTTTTAGTTTTCTGAGGAACCTCCATATTGATTTCTACAACTGTTGAACCAATTTACATTCCTACCAACAGTATAGGAGGGTTTGTTCCCCTTCCTCTGCATCCTCGCCAGCATTTATTGTTTCTTGTCTTTTGGATATTAGCCATCCTAACTGGTATGAAATGATATCTCATTGTGGTTTTAACTTTTATTTCCCTGATGATTAGCAGTGTGGAGCATCTTTTCATGTGCCTGTTAGCCATCTGTATTTCTTCTCTGGAGAAGTGTTCAGGTCCTCTGCCCATTTTTTAATCAGATTATTTGCTTTTCTGGTGTTGAGGCATCTGAGTTCTTTATATATTTTGGATGTTATCCCTTATTGGTTAAATCATCTACAAATATATTCTTCCACACTGTAGGATGCCTTTTGTTCTGCTGATGGTGTTCTTTGCCATACAGAAGCTTTTTAGTTTGATGTAGTCCCACTTGTTCATTTTTTTAATTTTGTTTCCCTTTCCCGAGTAGATGTGTTCAGGAAAAAGTTGCTCATGTTTGTATTCAAGAGATTTTTGCCTTTGTTTTCTTCTAAGAGTTTTATAATTTCATGACTTATATTCAGGCCTTTGATCCATTTCAAGTTTACTTTTATGTATGGATTTAGACAATAATCCTGTTTTGTTCTCTTATATGTAGTTGTTTAGTTTTGCCAACGTCAGCTGTTGAAGAGGCTGTCTTTTCCCCATTGTATATTCATGGATCCTTTATCGTATATTAATTGACCATGTATGTGTGGGTTTATATCTGGGCTCTCTATTCTGTTCGATTGACCTATGGGCCTGTTCTTGTGCCAGTACCAAATTGTTTTGATTACTGTTGCTTTGTAGTAGAGCTTGAAGTTGGGGAGCATAATCCCCCCAGCTTTGTTCTTCTTTCTCAGGATTTCTTTGGCTATTTGGAGTCTTTTGTAGTTCCATATGAATTTTAGAACTATTTGTTCATCTAAGAATGCTGTTTGTATTTTGATAGGGATTGCATTGAATCTATAGATTGCTTTAGGCAGAATGGCCATTTTGACAATATTACTTCTTCCTGTCCATGAGTATGGGATGTATTTCCATTTATTGGTATATTCTTTAATTTCTCTCATGAGTGTCTTGTAGTTCTCAGGGTATAGGTCTTTAACCTCCTTGGTTAGGTTTATTCCTAGGTATTTTATTCTTTTTGATGCAATTGTGAATGGAATTGTTTTCCTGGTTTCTATTTCTGTTAGCTCATTAGTATATAGGAAAGCAACAGATTTATGTGTATTAATTATATATCTTGCAACGTTGCTGAATTCACTTATTAGTTCTAGTAGTTTGGGGGTGGATTCTTTGGAATCCACTTATTAGTTCTAGTAGTTTGGGGGTGGAGTTTTTTATGTACAATATCATGTCATCTGCAAACAGTGACAATTTAACTTATTCCTTACTAATATGGCTGCCTTTTATCTCTCTTTGTTGTCTGATTGCCATGGCTAGGACCTCCAGTACTGTTGAATAAAAGTGGTGAGAATGGGCATCCTTGTCTTGTTTCTGATTTAGAAGAAAAGTTTTCAACTTTTTGCTATTAAGTATGATGTTAGCTGTGGGTTTGTTATATATGTCATTTATTATGTTGAAGTATGTACTCTCTATACCCATTTTTTTGAGAGTTTTTATCATGAATCGATGTTGAACTTTGTCTAATGCTTTTTCATCATCTATTGAGATGATTGTGATTTTTTTCCTTTTTGTTAATATGCTGTATGATACTGATTCATTTACAAATATTGTACCATCCTTGCATCCCTGGAATAAATCCCACTTAGTCATGATAGATGATCTCTTTGATGTATTTTTGAATTTGGTTTGCTAATATTTTGTTGAGGATTTTTACATTTGTGTTCATCATGGATACTGGTGTATAATTTTCTTTTTTTGTGGTGTCTTTGCCTGGTTTTGGTAAGAGTTTGGAAGTATTCCCTCCTCTTCTATTTGGAATACTTTAAAAAGAATGGATATTATCTCTTCTTTAAATGTTTGATAAAATTCTGCCATGAAGCCATCTGGGTAAGGACTTTCGTTCTTAGTTAGTTTTGGGGTTACAAGTTCAATTTCATTGCTGGTAATTGGTCGGTTCAGATATTCTGTTTCTTCCTGGGTCTGTCTTGGAAGATTGTATTTTTCTAGAAAGTTGTATATTTTTTCTAGGTTGCCCAATTTATTGGCATATATTTTTTCATAATATTCTGTAATAATTCTTTGTATTTCTGTGGTGTCCATTATGATTATTCCTTTTTCGTTTTGGTAAGCCTGTATTGCTATGTAGTTTCCTCTTAGAACTGCCTTTGCTGCATCCCACAGGTTTTGGGCTATTGAGTTGTTGTTTTCATTCATCTCCATATATTGCTTGATCTCTGTTTCAACATGGTCATTGATCCATTGATTATTTAGAAGCATGTTTTTAGCTTCCATGTGTTTGTAGAATTTTTTGTTTTCTTTGTGTAATTTCATTATAGTTTCATACCATTGTGGTCTGAAAAGATGCTTGACACCATTTCAATCTTTTTAAATTTATTGAGGATCTTTTCATGGCCTAGTATATGATCCATGTATACTTGAGAAGAATGCATCTCCTGCTCCTTTTTGGTGGACTCCCTTCCTCCTTTTGTTAACCAGGGCATTTTTCTAGTTAAGCAGATACACACTAAGAATGAGATTAGTTTTCTGAAACATTTGGCAACTGTGCAACACAATGCAAAATATTTCCCTTAGATATTTCCACCAGAATGCTTTTATATTTAACAGACATCCTATTTTTGGGTCTTACCCTATGTTCATAATTTTTTACTGCCTTGTTCATAAATGTTTAGAAGTACTATCATGAAAATCACAACATGTATTTGCTTATCTGTTCTTATGTTTAGCAAGTACTATGGTTGAGTGTGAGGCAGCCTATCCTCAAGGTTAAGAGTATAACTTCCTGGTTCCGAGGTCCAGTCTTGCAGTGTCTCTGCTGCTTATGAATCCTGTGACTTGGGGCATGATAGTTAACTGATTTGTGCTTCAGTTTCCTCAGCTTTGAAATGAGGATTAATCTACTACCAGTCACACAAAGGTTTTTGGAGGGATAAAGTGGTGCAAAAATTAACTCACTGCATAAGAGCAGTGCCTGTTATATGGGAAGCTCTAAAAAAGATTAACTATTATTATTATTATAGTGTTAAAAGATATGTTGCTAAGAGGTATATGGGTTTTTTTTAAACATCATAGTGGACTCTCCAACATCTTTTCTTCCCCTACATAATTTACTCTAAACCATATGAAAATTGGTGTGTGTGTGTGTGTGTGTGTGCACATGCTGGGGGGATCTTACTCTTTGTATTTATACATAGATGTATACATGGTGCATAGGCAGAGATGGAGCACATTCGTGGTACTAACTTTTTGTGGGTTGGGGACAATAAGGAAGAAAAAGTGTCTAAAGAAACTTCTTAGTGGGACAAAAAAAAAAAAGATTAGCAAACATTAGTTAGAAAGCAGTATTGATGCCCTCCAGCTAGAGACTACCAGAGACACACTGGGGTTGAACAAGTTGGGTTTGTTATTCGTTGCAGGAGGGAGAACCCAGGGTTATCTAGGAAAGAAAGGATTTCTAGGTGTAGAAAGGATTTGGACTTTGGTTGGATGATTCTTGGAGCACCCAGGAAAGGAAGTTTCATGCTGGCTAGGGGGCTGTCACAATTCTACAGTTGGGTGTCTCAGTATATCTGCTCTACAGGGTAGGCCGACCAGAGTGAGGCTAACACTGCCATTCATGAAGAAGCAGTGGTCACTCATATTAGCCAAAGAGGAGGAAGTTCAGTATTTTCTGGATTGTACGGTTACATTGCTTTTGTCTATGCTTAGACAAAATCGTCAAGTGGTCCTGTCTTTGTCTGATTTGACTGAGTGGCATTTCCCAAGTTGCTGGTGTTCTGTGACACTGTTTATGTCCAGCGGTAGGACACTGTGGTATAGTTGTGAGTGCCAGGCCAGCTTCTAACACAGAGGCCTCGCTGTAAGTGTCAGACTTATGTCCAGATGGGACCCTTTCTTTCCCTCTCTCCCGCCTTCTCTTTCTGCCTCTTTTCCTCCCTCTCTCTGTCCTTCCCCAGTGAGAGTAATTCCATCAACCTTGGCAGATATTGAATCAAAGATGAACTGTTCTGAACCAGTTTGGGCCACAGAGCAGCAAGGAGATACTTGCGTGTGCTGCTAAAAGAAAATGCTAGTATTTTTCAGGAATTGAACAAGTGCACCTATTGCTCTTGGCAGCCATCTGATATAAAACACCAGGTGGGGCACTCACCTTAGGACAAAGCTTTCACCAGGTCTGTAGAGCCGAGCGCTCACAAGCCCTGGGACCACCAATGACATTGTGAGTCTGAGTCTGCCCGATCTCTGCACTTCCTGTTTTCTGAGACAGTGACTGTCCAGGTAGCTGAAACTTTCAGAGGGAAAATTTCAGCTGTAGCTGAAAACATCCCAGCTAAGTCTCCTGCACAGTTCCATAGATGAGGTATAGACATGTCTGAAAAGCTGTATGTAAGGAAACTTGTCTGTTCTTGTTTTTTTAACCATGGACTTTTGAGTGCATTGGCAAAATAATTCCGTGAAGAATTTTTGACAATATTTATATGGGAAGATGGTGGACTGTTTATTCAAGGGGTAGTGTGGTGCTTTAGGCTTCCTTTGCCAGGCCAGGGTCATTGTGGAATAACTCAGTCAAGGCTGGCCTCCTTCCCTGTCCCCTGTCCTTGGAGCTGTCACATGTAGCCTCACTGTGCTGCCTGCGTTTAGCTGGCCACACCCCCGACTGCTCCGCTGCTGCTCACAGGACTCTTGTTATTCACTCCTCAGAATATCACAGGGTGTTCAAACTGAAGGGACTTTAGAGGTCATCTAATCAAAACCCTTATTTTAAAGATGAGTAGACTGGGACCCAGAGAATTACAACTTCACAAAGAGTCAAGCAGCTACTGGCAGAGCAACCAGACTTTTCCACACTTCAAGGGATTAAAGAGACTCTTAGTGCGCCTCCTACCACTTCAGTCTGCACCCTTGGCAGGCATAACTAATCATCCACTGTGTTCTTTCCCCTCAAGTGTCTCAGCCATCTTGCAGTCCCCAACCTAGAGCTTCAGCAACCCATACCCACTGATCATCTTGGCACATGCATTGAAGCCACTACTACATCATGTATATTTTATAAATCAATATTTATTTCTTAATAAGGCCTAGCTATTTAAATATGGAGATAGATTTTAATCATGAGTGCCATATCTAATGCTTATATCATATACAGCTCATATATAATTCTATATGAAAAGTATAATTTTTCTAGCATACTGGTGCACATTAATTAACACCGAGTATTACTTTTATTGGCAAGGGGATAGAGTCACAATCTGTCCATTATTGTAGAAAATTTTGAGGAAGAATGGACACTATTGTAATGGAATCCCTAAAGCTTTTATTTTAATTTTTTCAGATTGTGTGTCCAATGTCAGACTACTCTAATAACTGAGTTTTTAAACAACTCCATTGTAAGACAATTTCTTAATTTTAAATGTGTAAGTGATCTTTCTTATAGTGTTATTTTTTAAGGTAGAAAATAGTTCTAATCTTGGGATGGTTACTAAGCAACAATTAAGATTTTTAAAGCTACTATTTACTTAAGAGGGAGAAATGCATGGCTTTTGCACACTTTATGTCTCTTGTCAATAAGTGATTTTGGGGATGACAGAGGGAGAGTAAGAGTGGGACAGACTTTATCTGGTTGGTGTTTGGGATGGGACAGGTGGCTCTATTAAATTGCTTACCTTTCATTTCTGGGATTGCATAAAAATCACAAATAACAAACTAAAGCTAAAACATGGAGTCCCAATGGTACTCTTTATTAGAGGCTAAGGAAATACCCAAGAGACTGCTGGGTTCAGAAACTTATGCCTGGATCAGTCACTTTGCTGAACACTGGGGTATTTTGATGGTCCAGCCTGTCTCATGATCCTCCCCTCTGCCTGCTTGAGGGAAGAGTTGTGTTTGACCACCTAACCAGGACCACACAGATAGAAGAGAGGGTTCTGCAAAAGAAAAACGGCATTATTGTCAGAACTGGGTAAGGATGCTGGGCAGGAAGTAGTTAACAGAGACCATTCTAGGCAGTCTGGTTTCATGTAACTTCATTGCGCAGAGCAGGTGTGGAGCACCATGTGGTGGGGGTGTTTTAGGTAGGTAGGGTGTGGTGGGGGAGGTGGGGCCTGGTGGGGGCTGTGCTTATACTGCCTTTGCCCTGCCAGGCTCAGGGTCTGTGGCTGCCTTGAACCTGCAGGTGGAGCACCTCAGTTCAGGAAATGGGAAAGTACACAGACAAGAGAAGTAAAGAGTCCTGTCACTCAGCTGTATGACTGAGGTTTGTAGCTTTACACTTTATACTTTCATACTACATATCACCTGAAACAGAATGGTGCCACCTTCATGGCCTTTCTCATTCAAGAAGAAGCTGACTTGTTTCTGGAATTCTCTTCCACTATTAGAGATTTTTTTCAGTGTGATGTTTCAGCTTTTCTTTTTGCTATTGAATAGTTTAAATATAAATTGGCTTTTTGCAAGAAGCAAATGTTTCATATAGGCATAAGTAAACTGTCATAGAGCTCATTTGGTAGCAGAAAATGATTAATTGTGCCTTTTAATCATAGTTCCATTATCATATGAAATAGTCATGTCATTGGACCTGTTTCACTAATGAAGGTTTAGCACCAGTAGGAGCATATTTGCATTAATGAGGCATCACAGGTTATTAATTGAAATCTAATAACAGCTTGGAATATTATAAGTTTGCATTAATTGGAAACAGAATTGTGGATTTATTGGCAATATACCTCTTGTCATCTTAGAGAGATGATTCCTTGATGGGATATAAAGGGGCCATTTTTGTACCAACTGGAGTTTCTGGCTCTTATATGTTGATTTTATTTTAAACAAAAATACCCCTTTAAACTGATTTCTAAAGCAGATATATTTGGTAGGCCCAGTACCATCCCTACCATAGACTGATATTTGACCCGTTCATCAGCCAGCTACTGAGGAAAGAATGTGAAATGAGGCAAGTGTGGGTCGGGTCAGGAATGCTCACTGATGGCACATCTGTCATTGGCCCCCCCTCTCCAGGGGGTCCTTGCCTGCCCACCTCCCCAAAGAAGGTACCTTCATTAGGCCTCAGTAGTGTCCCTGTGAATTTCGTTGTGGCACTTAGAACCAGTCATACCTGCATTTTCTTGCCTTTTGTCTGTCTCCCTCATGATACGTCATCTCTAAAGAAGAGGAAAGTCATCTGGTTTGTTCTTCATTGTATCTCCAGCACCTAGCACAATGTAGACAGGCAGAAACTAGTCACTGAATGGGTGACTGGATCCTGGCTTGGCTGGAAAACCTGAGGAGAGCGAGTTCCCATGATAATCTATGATAAACTTTCTGTGCAGAGTTTAACCCCTGGGGCTAGGGCAGGATAAAATCCCAGACCCGAAGTTTACCCTGAAATCATTCTGTGCTCTTGGTGTTTGTGTTCTAGAACCTTGGCCTTAGAATAGAGTTGAACTAAATTCAGTCCAGACTGGTATCCCTGAAACTGGGAAAAAACAAGGAATAGAGAGAGTCAGTCCCTTGGTATTATGTCCCAGGATAATTGAGTGAGAGTTGTGTTTTCCAACACTTCTTAATTAAGAACTTAGTAGAAACCAACATTCATGATAAATCTTGAAAAATAATTGGCACTTTTGTTAAAGCTCATAGAAATCAAACAGGCAGGCTCAGCTGGAGTTTTGAGCTGAGTAGCACTGAGGTTACCAGAAGGTAATTTTAGATGGAGTTAGAGCCCATGAGGGTGGGGATGGGGGGTTAGTACTGGGGGAACTGGGACTTATTTTCCTTTTCTTTTTTTTACTGGTGCATTGTGCCCTTTCATTTGGTGTACCTTGAGAGAATATGCAAAGTGGAAAGCTTTCAACAGGCCTTTGGAAAATAAAGGTCCTAATCTAGGCTTTACCACTTAATTACTGAGAAAATGAGGGAAAGCAGTTTTCTGAATCTCATCTGGAAAAGAGAGACATTTGTGTCATGCATTTTACAGAATTGTAAGGATAGTTGAAGAAGATAAATAAATGCACTTGGTAAATCATAAGGTAAATGCAAGATACTGCTAGCTATTATTCATTTGCTGGCTGAGGAGGAAAATACAAACAGAAGTGGTAGAAGAGAATTTCACAGAGACCACCTGGGTTGACTCCCAGTTCTCTGCAAGCAGTAACTCTTATTTTTTCATTATGCCACATACCCAAGATTTCACCTGGCCTTCCTGTGGAGCTTTAAGAAAACTTTGTTTTATTATTTTGGAAATCAGAAGTGAGCATACGTGAATACTGAGATCATGCTTTAAGCAATTTAAAGACATCAAAATTAAAGCGTTGAGATACAGTGTTTTAAACTACCCACTTGGAAATGATTGTTCTAAATCATAATAGGTCACATAGGAGACGGTGAAAATTAATGGGCATCTCATACCTTGTCGCCCTGTCGATGGGCTATGGGAGGCCCATAAGGTACAGATTTTAGGCAAAGCAATGTGGAAGAGACCATTCATTTTGGTAGGGAGTCATGGCAGAGTTTTAAAAGAACTGTCTTGGATAGCTTTTCAAATCTTTCACTGTCTTACATTTAGGTTCAGAGTATTTCTTTGAGACTTTTTGGTTCTTCTCTTGATTGGGAGCATATTAGTTTATTTTCTGTTTGTGTTTCATGTCAAAACTGCCTGTGGCACGAATGAACTAACAGTTACCAAAGGGAAAGGGACTGGGGAGATGGGTGGGAAGGGAGGGATAAGAGGGTAAAAGGGGCATTACGATTGGCAGACATAGGGTGGGGGGGCACGGGGGGGACTGTACAGCTCAGAGAAGACAAGTAGTGATTCTCATCTCACTACACTGATGGACAGTGACTGTAATAGGGTTGGTGGGGGGGACCTGATGAAGGGGGTAGTTTAATCATCACAATATTGCTCATGTAATTGTAGGTTAATGATACTAAAATAAAATAAATTGTTAAAAAAAAAAAACTGCCTGTGGCAGAAAAATCCATGCATATATGTCTTATACATACATGCCCTGATCTGATCGTTTGGCCCTGCGGAAGTGGCTCATCCCTGGAGAAAGCTCAGCACGTTTCTTTTCTGTTGTTGAGGCACTGCATCGCTAATAACCCAAAGAATATTTTCTGATAAAAATGTAATCAAATGATTTAAGACATCAGAAACCAGTGCAGTTTGTGCATGTGTGTGTATGTGTGTGTGTATGCCTCCTGCCAACTAAGAGATGGTTTTTCCTCTTACACAGCTTCAAAATAAAATCATCTTGCCAACAAACTTTTATGCAAACATGCTTGCCTTTCACTGGTGATCGGATTGTTCATCAAGCAGAGCCAAGGATAGTTGCCTCTGTATCCATGTCATTAGATTTTGCAGTATGTGAACGAACATTGGTTTGCCTTTGGATCGTGTTAAAGCAGAATTTATTCATTCACTGATTCATCGATTCATTGATTCATTGATTTATTCACCAAATATTTATAGAGCAACTTGTATGTGTCAAACTCCTTTCTTTGTGCTACGATTCAGCAGCAAATAAGACCAACAAAAATCCTGGGCCCTGAGAGATTACATTTCAGTGGAGAAGACAGATAATCAAGAAGTCAACAAGGAAATAATGTAGTTGCAGGCAGTGATAAGTGTTATGAAGAAAATAAAACAAGGGGATAATGAGTGTTGAGAAGGGAGGCTATCTTTGATAGGGTATCTAGGGAAGCTGTTTTTGAAGATATAACGTTTGAGCAGTGACTGCATGAAGCAAAGGGGATACCTTAGAAAGATCAAGGGGAAAGTGTTGCAGGCAGAAATATAAAGGTATAAAAGCCTAGCAGTGTGAAAGAGCTCGGGAGGAACAGCAAGAGAGCCAGCAGAGCTCGAGCTTTGGGAGCATGGTAGGAATTGAGGTTGAGGGGGGCAGGCATGGCCTGATTAAATGAAGAGGACCTTTTAGGCTATGATAAGGAGTTTGCAATGGGAAGATGGGGGAGTGCGAAGTAGTGGTGTGATCTGATTTACTTGTTAAAAGGAATATTCTGGGATTTTGTGAAGGACAGATTATGTGAAAGCAAGTTTGGAAGGAGAGAGACTGGCTAGGAGGCTTTGGGAATAATTCAGAAAAGTAATGGTGGTGGCTTGGATGTGATGATACCAGTGGAGATGGCAAGAAGGGATCATAATCTTGATATGTTTTGAAGATACTGGGCCATATTATATATTCCAGGAATGTAAACTAATATGATGAAGTCATACCACATGATTATATATTCTGTGTGCTGACTTTAGAACCTAATTTTTGGTTAGGGAGGACCATACTATCCTTAAATCTGACTAAACCGGCAGAGGATGGACATAATTAGGAAGCTGTGTTAACTCTCACGCTCCATCTATTGCATCAAATATCTCTGGATACATTGTTTTCCCACAGTGAAAAGATGCCAGTTACCAGTCCATCCCACTTTATACATGACAAAACTTGATATTGACGTTTTAAGCCTATTATGCCTTGTTGAAACTCTTTAACTCTATTGTGTAGTAAATATCACTTCATGCTGGTTTTTTTTTATTATTATTATTAAGCTAAACATTATACTCAATGACCAAAAGCCAGATGGCATTCTGAGGTGTAGATTTCTGGGTTTTGCTCTAAAGTGTTAAAACACTGCCATAGTCTGGTTAGGGTACAGTCAGCAGAGATTGACTCCAGTATATTTTATCCCCCAAAGGAGATCCCAGTGCTGTATTCCTAAAGCTGCTTTTGATGTTTGAAGTCCTCCGAACTTTTTGTGGCCTAACCAGCGGGTGGCATTATGGCTGCAGAAGCTCCAGCAGAAAAGAACACACTTCTTTTCTGGTGGACCCTGTACACTTCCCGAGAGTCCCTCTCATTGGAATGGATTAGGTTGTGTGGCTTCCATTCAGCACATCCCCGTGACCTGGGGAATGTGACGTGCCTGTTGCCTTGGCCTGAGGCACATCCTCCATCTGCAAGGACGGAGCCTTTCTTACAGGAGGACTGGATCTCCAGATGATGCCGGGGTGGTTGCTGGGCAAAGGGAGAAAGGATGATGGGGAGCAGCAGATACTCGCTGCCTGGTGATTGTACCATAGCCTCCTCAGGCTGCGTGCCCTCTGGGAGCTGGGCTCCAGATACCACGGGGCTTGGATCCCTGGCTTAAGTGGCAGATATATTCTGATAACATGGCACATGTTCTTCTATTCACTTGTTTTGTCCTATACATGGCAATGGAAATGAAAGTCTGAGAGGGAAGTTTTCGTGACAGCTCAGTAGGAGAAATGCATTTTTGTTTTCGATGGAGCCCACCAATAATGAGCCCAAGAAAGCATTTTGAAGCGTATATCCAATACTACTCTATTTCCAGGGGTTACTGTGATCCAGACACAGAATTCCCTTTTGGAAGTTGAAGCTGATGTTGCCTCTTTTCACAGCAGTCCTCTTTAAGCCCCGAGAAGCCTACATGCTGGAAAAGAAATGGAAGAAACACTGAAAAAGACAAAGAAACGACTTAACTGTATTCAGATTCTCAGAGCCGTGGCTTAATATTGTTTAGATCCTATTAGGTGAATTGTTTGAAGGAGCTGGTTTTGAGAAGAGTTGAAATGTCCAAAGGGAATTTTTTTACCTGGCATGTCAACTGCATTAAAAATGTTACCAGCATGGAGGGAACCTCTTCTTGGTGGTAGAGGAGGGGTGACCCTAAGGATTACTGTTACATGTCCTAGGTCAGAGAAGAGCAGCTAAGGAATGCAGCAGGGAAGACGAGGGAGCAGATGAAAATTAGGGTCATGTTTAAGCTCCCTTTGGGAAGGCTAAATGTGTTTTTAAGTGAGAAGTTCTACCTTGATTAAATAGTCCATGCCCAAGAGTAAATGAAAATACAGTATACTTAAATAACACATCTTTCTCTTCTGATAAAGGGATGTAAACTCGGCTCTAACGGAATCCCAAGGTCTGTATTCTACAAAAGGTAGCCCTTGATCTCACTTATCTTTCCTTATCGAGGACCCTGACAGATACACAGTCTTTAGCTCCAACCAGGTATGAGCTGTCAGGCAATTCAGATGCCTGATTGCCTTGCCCAAGGAAGCAGTCCGATAAAATGACCTCAACACAGGTTTCCACCTAGTATTTGTTATTTTAAATAAAAGATGCTACCGAGACGAGATATAATATTAGCAAGCCTTCCAAAGATGAAATTCTGTTAGAATTTCATCTTTGGAAGTGCAATTTAAGAGGATAAAATGGAATACAGAGCAGGTGCTCCCCAGCTGTCCCGTACACCGTATTTATTTTTGACAAGGCAATGCCAGAAGATGTTTTTTTTCTACCTATCTTCAAATAGTTGCCTCATTCCCTGACCTGTTGAAACTTTTATCCTATTTAAAATACTACTTATCATGTATGCCATGTATTTGTCCATATGACACGCATAGTATGGGACCTTGGATTTACTAACACATGTGATAATATAATAGCTTATTGGTGAGAGAATTGGTGTTTAGCATTTCTCCCAGTGTGCCATTGGAATTGGAGGTTAAAATGTATTCACCGTGTACATGACCATCTCATCTTGGGCAGCAAAATGTTAATATCTTAAGACCCGCCTCTTGGTCACAGCAAACAACATCTGTCCCTTCTGCTTCCTTCATTAATCTGGCACACCACATACAAAGGATAGTTTTAGTATTGAATCCCCACAACCCTTTATCAGTGAAAACATTTGGTGACAACTGAATTAAGCAGAGCCTTCCACCCTGGTTTCCCACTGCCTTATCACGGGCCAGCTAGGCACCGAGCACCATGGTGATAGGCTGAAAAAATGCATTAATGGGCCTAGATTTCTTTAACTGATAAAGAGCATTCCAAATGTTATTTGCCAACTGCTCCATCCCTTACGCAGCACATTAAGCTGTAGCAGGCATGTTCTTGTAGCCAAATTGATTTACTGGTATAGAGAAACTGGGGGAAAGTAGCCTAATTCTACTCCTTTCTTCTCAGGGAAAAAAGCTCAAGTTTTCTTTGCTCTTTCCCTGCCATTTTCTTATCCTTTTGTTAATAAAGAAAGAATCAATCAATCAATAAGATTAAAAAACAAAACAAGCCAACTCTGGACAACCAGTAAAAGAGCTATCTGGGATAAAGCCAGAGTTCACTTGATCTGTGTTTCAGATTTGACTCTCACTTCTGTATTATGACATACATAGCAGACAAGGTGGAAATGCAAACATACAGCGTAGTCTGTGTCTTATTCCTAAAAAACCTCACAGTTTGAGGGCAGGGTATCTCAGATTTCTTCTAAACCCAGAGCTGCTGAGTTCTTCTTATCTCTTGCATCATCAGTAAGGCTTATAGTGTGAGTTCAGAGTTCTTATTCTGAAGTTTCTGCTGACTCTCATACTCAGCTGGGAGGTGAGATCATTTTGCAGAGATAGAGAGTTCAAAGCATCCCTTTGGCTTCCAGTCCTGAAAGAGGTTTTGCAGACATTTGTTTGTATTGTTGGAGGCTTTTTCTTCCTGGTCGGGCTCATTAATACCCTTTTGTGAGTAGCACTTTGCTTTTTCAAATAGCTTTTTCTAAATAGCTTTCTCCGGTGGAAAATCCAATTTATTTGCAAGCAGTATTACCAGTTCCGCTCCTTTATTTTTTCTTCCTCATTGAAAGGAAAATAAAATAGTGTGTGTCAAAATAGAGATGTAAAATTTATGGCATTAGCACTTCTACTAATAAGTTTATGTGGCAATTACATATCTTCACATTTTGTAATCTATCCGTGACTGAAGAAATCTTCCTTACATAGCAAGGGCATATTTTTTTCTTAAGACATTTTATTTTCTTGGATATTAAGCTTTTGCTCCCCCAAGTTTCCATTGAAAGGGTGAGTTCTAGCTGTTTTACATACACAGAAACAGAGTAAACTTTTGCTGAAGTTTCAGTCTTAGACCTATTAAAACAGATGGCCTTCATGATACTCATTTGCACAGTTTCTCAGGAGAACTAACCTTTTCCCATTTCCACCGAATCCTGCTGAATCCAAGTGATTTGAAGTGGGCTGCTCCCATACTTTTTAGCTGCAAAGCCAGATGATCACACTACTTCATTCCCTGGCTGTACTGTTCCGTTCCAAGTGGGCAGATCAGAAGCCCAGCTGCTTAGAGCCCTTCAAGCATGTTCCCCAGCTGTCACCTTTGCCCCCATAGAGAATGAGCCTGAGAATGAAACTAGGTGGCCTGAGGCAGAAGGGAGAGAAGGGAGATGGAGACAGTCACAAAGTCATTTGGGCGCTGGATCTAGTAGGGTGCTGGAGCTTGTCCATGCCGGCACACAAGAGCCCTTTGTTAAACTCTCAGGCATCTTGTGAGCTGACTGATGACTTGTTGGTATCTGAAAATGGTCAAATGCCACAGATCACTCTGTGAAAAAAAATAAAAAGGAGTATATTGTCAAACATTTTCCAACTACCACTGCTGGACCCTTCCTAAACAAAGTCACCTGACCTCTTGTCTTGGGAACGAGTGAACTCCCTGTCTCCGCACACCCGTTTATCTTGGGTAAATCACTTTGAGTTGGTTTGTCATCACATGTAACATGCAGCCAACCAAGTTAGGGCTTGTTGGCGAAATCATTTATTTTGCCATTATGATAAACATCTCTCTTTTACATTACAGGGAAGTTAAAATGAGGGAACCAATACAGCTTTTGATTAAAGAAGCTGCATGCTTCTGTTGGGTGTTAGAAAATATCTGAAGGAAGGAATATGAAATATCCAGAACTCTTTGATGGCTTGTCCTAACAGCTTGACTGTTCTGGGGGAGCCTTTCATTGGCAAGAGAACAACAAAATTTCCTTTGTGAATCAGTGGTTACAGCATGGGATTTGTAACCTCTGAGGGAAAAAAACTGGGCCACCTGGAGTTTTGAGGTAGTGGTGTGGATTATTTTGTTTCTGAAATAGGTTAAGTTGATCAGGACTAGTGCGATTAAGAAGTTACTCATTTTGCCAGCAGTACTCAGCTGAATCAAGCCACTATGTCATGTAGACCCATCTCTTTGATCACTTTGCCTGTGTGAATTCTAACTTTGCTTCAATTTCTGATAAGTATAGAGGACCAGAATGCCCACCTTAGAGAACTGCATGATTTTGCAGCGATTTAGTGCCTTCAGACAGCCCCAGAGGTCTGCATTTAGTCATCTGAACTATATTTGAAGAACAATGCATTAGAAATGCTTATATCCAGTGTGCAGTAGATTTGAATTTAATTTGTAATGATTTATGGCTGGCTGTTATCATGTGTGCTCCACATGCTATTGTGTGAAAATCATTGGATAATACACAAGCCCAGCTGGTGAAACTCATAAAGAATTTACGTATCATATATGTGCAAACTCTGTCATCTACTTGAGCTGGCAAGGATGAAATGAAATTTAAAAGACCAAGTTAAAAGTCAAGGAGCAAGAGACTACATGTAAACCCAGAAGCAATGACACAGGATTGGATGCAAGGAGGGGTAAAAAGACGAGGCCAGCAACACTGTTATCATGCTTCTTAATTATGTGCTTCCCCAGAGATACCTTCCATCTGCTGGCATTAGTTCTCTGTATTTGCTATCGCTCATAAAAATCACTGTGCATGTAGTGTGCTTTAACCTCACAGGTATGGAGAATTGTCTTGCATTCTTAGTTTTCTTTCTTGTGTTGGATGCCAGGAAGTCTCAGACAAATTTGCAGTTGATTATTGCAGCCATATTTCTGTTACTGTTATTCTTTGTCTTGTTCCTACTTCTAATTTTGTCCAGAACTTTTGTTTTACTCATTCATTTAGCCTCGATTCTTAGGTTGGGCTATCTTGTTGTCTCTCTCTTTCTTTAATGTCTTCTATTACTTGTGGTGCAAGAAGAAATATAAATATATAAATAAAACTGGAAACAATACCCAGCTACTATTTGCCCTTTACCCAGTAAGCAAGGTTACAAATAATATAGAAATAGCCTTTATTGAATACTTGCTTTCTCTTAGGCCTTATGCAAAATGTTTCTTGAGTGATACCAAATTCTGTTCCTTCAACAACCTGATGGGCCAGGTATTGGCCGTTTCCCTTTCAACCCCAGTGCAGTTTATATAACTGGTTTAGGGTCTTGTACCTGGTAAATGCCACAGCTGCGCTTTGAGCTGGTGAAGGCTGGCTTTAGATCTCCAGTTTTGGCCACTAAGTTGCACTGTTTCATATGCTAAAAGAAAAGGATAAAAGGAATGGATAGTAATTCTTTCCTTTTCTCATGAGTCTTCAATTCATCTTTCATTCCCTGCTCCTCTTCTTTCTTCTGTCTGTCATAAATATACCTAATTAAAATGTCACCTGCTAATGGCTTACAAATCCCATTTAAACTGCGTAATACTTGGCATTCCAATCAGTGCAGATTCAACAGGAACTTGAAGAATTTAGGCAAATGAAAATGATTTATGAACCCCCCGCCTTACCAGTACAGATATGTTTTGTACAACTGTCCTCATATTTATGGTGAGCATAATACTTCCAGGTACATTTTATGTTTTCTTGCAGGAGTTTGATGGTAATAAACTGGAAAACATGGATAAATCAGCACAATTCCAAACACCTGCTCAAAACATTCGTTTTATTGATTTAACAGTTGACTCTTTAGGGTGTTTTTATAAAAACATTGGCTCCAGGCAGAATAAGTATTCTCAGTGAATATATTTGTTGACATATCACTTAGAAAGTACTATACTGACAGATTTTAGGAATTTCATATGAGCTTGAATGATAAGCAAAGGCCATTTTAGATGAGAATGGCTCTTCCTGTGTTTTACTGATTCTTTTGTATTTTATATACTTTCAGTAATGATGCTTTCTTGCTTTGATCTTTTAATATCTCATTTGGCTAAATTATTTGGAAAGTCTTCAGTGATTTTTTTTTTTAGAAATGGACATCACGCTGTCTCAATATCATTAATTACAATACAAGTCACATCTTTAGGGGGAATGGGAAGTAATCATTCTTCCTTTAAATAGTTTGTAAAATTTCCAAAACGTTGAAGGACTCTGAGGCCATTTTCATAATAATTGTTGTCTATTAATTAGTTATCTCTGCATAGAGATAAGTAAAGGGTTTATTGTATTTTTCCTTAATTCTGTGTATTGTCTGTGTCTTGAAATGGCTGCATGGCAGATGACCAACAGATTGATGTCCCCTAAAATGAACTCCATTCTTCCAAGGCTTTCGGTCACTGCCGTTTCTTCAACCAATAGTCTATCTATGGCAAATGAAAAAACGTGACTCCTTTTGGTAACACTGGTCAGACACCATACTTGGCATCTTAATACAACAGAAGGGAACTTGCTGACCAGTGGTAGCACTGGCACCCTTGATCCAGGTACCCAAAGTTTTGTGTTAAGAATCTGTATCTCTCCATCTTTAGGCTCTGATTATGTTATGTTGGCTTCTTTCTTGGTCGGATACCTTGTTTCTGCTGTCTTAACGGCAACCTCAGGAGATAAAGAATTTTTTCCCAAGAGCTCCTAACAAGAATCCCACAGAGCAGTCTCATTGGTCCACCCAGATCATGCGCCCACCTGAAACCCCAGAGTTGAGGTCAAGTGTCTCACCTGAATTCCTTCCTACAGTGGAAGGAGGTATGCTTCCCTGCAAGAAAATTGTGAGAATGGAGGAAAGGTTTCTCAGTTCACAAAAACAATTATCTACTATATATAGACTCATAATACAGTCTTAGGGATATATTTTTAATTGTGTTACCAATCTGTAATCTGCAATTAACCAAGTTTTATAATGAAAGGTATTTAAGGTAGGGGAGCATTTACTCTTTTTTAAGTGGATGATTGATTATATTTGAATCAATAGAATATTCATTTGGGAAAGGATGTCAGTTAGGACATAATTCCTGCAAGATATACATACTAAGCTTTTGTTATCTGCTAAGGACTGTGCTATGTCTTGAGATATTAAATGACAGAGCTCCTCCTTGCCCTTGACCTTTCACCCTTATTCTTAAAGGTAGTACAGCAGACAAGAAAATGAGTGGTTACGATTCAGTGTGATAACTGTAGTGGTTGAGGACTGTTCAGGTCTTCCTAGAAGCTCAAGAGGGATGACTCGATTATGAGAAGAGAATGCTTCTAAACTGATAGGACAGACGCTTTATCATCCGGGCCTTTTTATGCCTCTCCAGCTTCATCCCTTGCCTTATTCCCAAAGGTTCCCTTCACTTTAGTTGTACTAAATCCTTTTCAGTTCTCCAACTAACTCATTGTCTGTCACGTCTCCAAGCCTTTACCCATACGCTTGGCCTTGCCTTTTTTTCTTTGATCTCCAGTCCCTTTAATTCTGAGTTACCGATTGATGACATGTCTGCTGGAAAGAGATGGTGACGGGCTGAGGAACCTTTCTGACCTCCTGATGTGCCTTCCTCCACCGAAAATCAAGAAAGACAAAAGCTACCTTCCCTAGACTTCCTTATAGCTAGGGTTCTGGGTATATGAGCCTCTTCTCGCCAGTCGGATATACTTGTTTTGGAGCACAGGATAGAGACTGAGGCCGTCTTTTTTTTTCTTTTTGTAAACTCTCCCATCCCCCCAATTTGGTGAGGACATTTAAGTTCTATTGTCTTACAAAATGTGAATTATAGAGTGTTATCAACTGTAGTCACCATGTTACACATTAGATATTCAGACCTTATTCATCTTATAACTACAAGTTTGTACCCTTTTCCAACCTTTCCTTATTTCCCGCAGTGCCCAGTGCCTGACAACTACTTTTATACTCTGTTTCTGTGAGTTTCACTTTCTCTTTTTTTTTTTTAGATCCCACATATAAATGATGCCATTTCACTTAGCATATGCCCTCCAGGTTCATCTGTGCTTTTTTGAAAAAGACAGATTTCCTTTTTCTCAAGGCCAATTAATGTTCCATTGTATGCATGTACATGTGTGTGCACATGTGTATCACATTTTCTTGGTCCATTAACCTACTGGTGGATACAGGTTATTTCCTTCTCTTGGGTATTGTGGATAATGCTTCAGTGAATGTGGGAGTACTACAGGTATCTGTTTAAGATAAAGGTTTGTTTCCTTTGGATAAATACCCATAAGTGGGATTGATCAATCACATCATAGTTGTACTTTTAATTATTGAGGGACCTCCATACTGTTTTCCGTAGTGGCTGTACCAGTTTACATCCCCACTAACAGTGTACAAGGGTTCCCTTTTCTCTACCTCCTTGCCAATATTCATCTCTTGTCTTTTTGACAATATGTTTGGAGTGATACCTCATGATTTACAGATCCTTGATGATCGGTGATGTTGAGCACCTTTTCGTGTACATTGGCCATTTGTCTGTCTTCTTTGGGAAAATGTCTGTGTAGGTCTTTTGCCCATTTTTTAATGGGGTTTCTTGTTTTGTTGCTGTTGAGTTGTATGGTGAGGACATCTTTTTCTATCCTCTGCAGCTTCTGCTGACCAGACTCTTGGAGGAAACACTGGGTTTCCGGTAACAGTGTCTTAGCATCTAGTCCCTAACTTCAGGGCCATTAAAACGCAAGCATGGGGCATCTATCTATTTGCTGGTGTGGCTT
Organism: Phataginus tricuspis; assembly: GCA_029783875.1. Taxonomy (NCBI): domain Eukaryota; kingdom Metazoa; phylum Chordata; class Mammalia; order Pholidota; family Manidae; genus Phataginus; species Phataginus tricuspis. Next base: position 104,143,993 of record JAQQAC010002837.1, read on the forward strand.
TCTTATAAAGCCAGAAGTGTAGGTGAGAGCGGCTTTCTCATTTGTGCTCACAGTTGCATTTGATACATTTCTGATGCGAATTGTTTTGTCGGTGGCATCCTGAAGTTTTGCCCTCCTATTGCTGACAAAAGTGGCACAAAGGTGGCAGCAGTCATGGTGAGTTGTTCTGGAGCCCACACCTCCAGCCCTGGCCGTGACTTTGACTCACCCTGTCCCTGTTTTCTCAAGAGTTTTAACTGTCGTGTTTTCCCACAGTATTTGAACTTGCACTGTAACTATTATAATATTTAAAATTTTTGTTCACGTGTGAAGATGCTTTTCTCTCACTGAGGTGGGATTTTAGAAGCTCTTGTTAAAAAAGCCTTTTGGGCTCTAAGGGGACTTCTGCCCCTCAACACCTTCACTTTGCATTGTGAACGAAAAATGAGAAGGAGTTTCATTTTTAAACTGTCATTAATTACCCATCCAGGGTGGCACTGCCACCAGGTCAGGAGTCTTTAAAAGGAAATTGTTCTGCCCTCGAGGGAGGCAGAATTCCATGTGGGAAAGCCGCTTCAATGTTTTCTTAATTAACTTTGTTGTTTCTGTGCATTTAGTGGAAATGTAATAATTTGTTACTTCTCACTACCTGTGTATTTTGAAACAGAAAATTGTTTGAATAATATAGCTCCCTGGAGGTATGCATGCTAATGCTAAGAAATACTATATTAAAAAATATTTCCCCCTGGATGTTTTTTTCTACTTGGAACAGATGAAATATTAAGCCAGAGGTGATACGATGCATCTTATCAAATCACTGGGTTTTACCTGCCAGACCCTATCAAGTTTTGCCCTTTCTTTTTTCTAGTATTAAGACTTTTATAGCCCCTAAGACACGCTTGCACAAAATAGTAAAAGGCCCCCTTCTTGGGAAGCACAACCCCACCCTCAGGCACAGAGGCCGGTAGTGCAGAGTCTGTACACAGCCATGGGTACCGGAGATGCTCAAGGTCACGTGTGAGTTAAACAGAAAGGTAATTGCTGCACTGACTTGGCATTCGGGCTGTGTGAAGGCATTCTGAAAGCCCACCCTTTGTAGGGGTAGAAACTGGATAGAGCCTCAGCCTGCACGGAATGGCGCTGTGGGAAGGTTTGGTGGGAAGGTTTCCATGGAAAGTGGAACAAGTTCTGCGCCAAGTTGTATGACGTGTAAGGCGGAGGGTTAATGGACTTCCGGTAGGAATGAAGTGCTTCTGGAATCTGAAATTAAACTGAGTTTACATCATGCCACAGATTTTTTGTTTATTTTCTTGGTTATGCGTGATGAAGAATGCAGAGTCCTTGGCTCTGCTAGTCTGGATACCAGGATGCCTCCAGCAGTCGGGAAATATAAAGACGTGACCGCTGTGGGAATCTCCTTGACATTGAGCTCTCCAGTTGCCTCCCTCCCTCTCCTCCTGCCTGGCACTGGTGGCAGTGTGTTGAGGTGAGAAAACAGCTAGCAGCCAGGGGTAACGTTCGTCAGCTCCTGTTGCATGCCAGGCAAGCAACCAATAAAGAAAATATGTATTCCGCGTCGACTGTGTGCCAGATGCAGGAGGTTCCATGATGAGCGAATCTTGCTCTGTCCTTCACCTTGTGGAGTTTACAGTTTCATGGAGGAGAGGGACAGTAAGCAAGACAAATGCATACATTTTTAGGGATGAGGAGAAGTACTGTGAAAAAGGTGCCGGATCCAAGGAGGGCATCATGGGGTGGGCATGGTTGCTAATTCGGGTAAATGTAGATTTCGAGCCACTCCACAATGAAAGAAATTCTAGGAAACAAGATTCATTGTGTCCCCAAATTCTTCCGTTTGAAAACGAAAGTGTTTCAGCATCAATATGTGAGAGGATCAACATCTTGAAGTTGCTTTAGCCAGAGTGTTGGTCTCTGCCCCTTCCTTTGGGGCTGCGTAGACCCCTGCTGTGGAGACCGACCTCACCCCACCGCCAGTGCCCCAGCCGAGAAGCCCTGACAGGCCAGGGGCAGTTGCTTTTCCTTTCCCAGTACAGAGAAGTCAGTGTTGGACCACTTGATGTGAAACCTCTTCTGCTCTTATCAAATGTTGAAATGCCTCTGCTCTTTTCTCTGTGATGAGGGAAGAAACTAGTAGTGACAGCTACTCAGGTAAAGGTTTGCCTCGAAAATCCCATCGTTTTCAAAACGAATTTGAATTGAATTGATTTGCTGGCTCCAGGCAGTAGGGGTGGAATCTGGGACTAGCTGTTTGCCTGCCTCATTTTCCCTCTCTAAATAGATGCTGTGCTTGATGCGGAAGCACCTATAATCTATATATGTGCTATTTGCCTGGATCCACCAGGTGTTTGAAGAATGTGACCCTTTATTAACAGATCCCCAGGCGCTGAGTTCATGTGTGCTGCTGTCAAGGCACAGACTTCAGCAGTGGTGCCATCTTCGAGGTTTTTCCATCTCCTTTGAAAATAGTTTACCTTTGGCTCCCGTGACACTGCTCCCCTCCCTTTTTTGTCTCTCTGACAACTTCCGTCTTCTTCCTGGTCCCCGCTCTTCTGCTCTCAGCTAGGTGTTTACTCTCTCAGTAACGTGCCCTTTCCTTCCGTCCAGGCGGCCTCCACGCCTCCCTCTCCTTCCTGTCCGCCTGCTGCTCTGCTCCCTTCCTTTTCCCTTCTCATTTACTCCACTCCACATTTACTGAGTGCCTACTTGGTAAATAGCTTATGGGTGGAGGAGTGTGTCTATTTGTCTGTCTGTCTGTTTCCTCACTGGCAACAGAGGCTGAGCAGGAACCCACTCCTTCAGAAGTCAAATCTTGAAGACCTGTAAATCCTGGTTGGGGTTGTGCATATGCGTGTGTGTGTGTGTGTGTGTGTACGTGTACAGGAACCCAGTCATTGGGTTGTCTGTTGTGCTCAATCTTTGAGCTGTGTAGGTACAAACCTATTAAATTCTGTAAAGGCATATGGCCCCCTGCCCAGACTCTGATTCTCTACTTTTTAAAGAGCTTGTGGGTGAATTATGGCCTGAGCAGAGAACAACTATAATTGCACCTCTCATAAGGAACAAATGTGAACAATTCTTTAAAATAGAGAATAAGATTCTGTACCTATTAAATTACCTTTTTCAGGTATCTCTGAAGCTAAGTGACTGGTATGTTACAGATCATAAAATGCTGTGAATGTATTTGTGGATCTGCTAGGCTAATATGGCAGATGTCATGGATATTTTCCTATCTCCATCTTGGCCCGAATCCATTAGGCAGTTCCTTACGTGTAAACTTGATTTCTCCAGAATTGCAAGTGTATCGGTTCCTGAGTGTACCTCTGCACCTGCTTCTTCCTAGCAGTTCTCCCAGAATGGTCCCACTTGAGTCAGTCTTTCTGGTACAACAGGTAAAGACCTTCAGTTATATTGTGTCTCAGTGGTGGTAAAATCAGTCTTTAACAAACAGTGAATGTAGAAACTGTGCACAGTAATAAAAAGATGTAGGATTCCAGCTGGCACAAAGTCTGATTTTAGGTTGAATGACAATCAAGCTACGGTATTTTCGTTTTTCAGGGGATGGGGAGAAGTCACAAAAATGGAAACATGGGGCTTTAAAAAAAAATTTGTGATGCTTTTTTAAATCATCATGAGCACAGAATATCCTATTTCTAGATTTAGGTCATTTGAAATGCTTCCTCTTTTAAGAAAAAAATATGACAGGAATAACTGTGGTGGTGGTTCATGCTGGGAGAGCTCTGCGCAGTGTGAGAACTGGCCTTTGTAGCCGCCATAGCCACTACCCAGCAGGCCACATTGATGACTCTGACCCCTGTCCCCTCAAGATAGTCTTCCAGATCTGGAGAGGAGCTGTAGAAGGAAGCCAAAGGAGCCTTCCAAGTACAGATAACCCCACCTCCCTTCTTTATATTTTTATCACATCAGACAGTAGAACACAGACTTAAGACACTGAGCCACACCCTCCATTGTTTTCAAGTTGTAATGTGGAAAGAGATCCGTGCTTTGCATGGATGCGTTCCCTGGTTCATCCCTGCTCAAGACAGGAGATGTCCTGGCAGGAGTCTGGCCCAAAGTATTGTACTGGAATTTGCTTTTATTGCATTTCTTCCACTATTTCATTAGTAAGGAAGAGTGGGAGTTTGTGGGGTGGGATGGGGCAGAGACATGGAGATCTTTGGAGTTTGGCTGAACCCATCTGATTTTAAGTCTCCTGGGTTTGGCATATGCCCTCCCTCCCAAATCAGCACTGGCCCTCATGTTTTCTCTAGCCAGCCTGGCAGGTAACACTTAGACATTTTCAGGTTCTATCCCAATAATAAGGACTACCAGGCTCTGTGAGATCCTATAATGTCAATCCACATTAAATCCTTGTCTCCTGTAGTCTTTCGTATTTCAGTAGGCACAAAATCACTTCTGTTTTAAACATTTCTCTATTGGATAAATCTTTGTATATGAACTCCTTTAGTTACTATTTCAGAATCTCACTTATCTATGGTAATCTAACTCAGGAACAAATTTAAGTGTGATGTTCTTGTAAGTGTCACTCACGTAAAATAAAATGTGTTAGATGGAGGGCTTAGTAATGGCAATTTTGATTTAAAAAAACATTTTCTGTCCACTATGTTACTGCTTTTTAACGTTTTCCAGCATTTCATTTCACTCATCTTCTGTTGACTGCAGATCCATAAAAATCAGTATAAAAATGATTTAGGAAGACGGAGGGCAAGACCAGGGAAAAATGCCCAGAGATTTCCACCCAACCAGCAAGTCTCACAGATACTTTTCAATTCCTTAGACCCTGCTAGTCACACAAAACATTCTTACTCACTAACTAATGGACACAGACACAAATTTAAAACTACCTTCCAAGTAGGGATGATATATGATATATATTTAAGGGCTGTCTCCATTCTTTTAACAACTATCAAGGGTTCATAATAATGTCTGCCAAAACCATTAACTTTTGCTAACCTTTTCATCTTTCCCCCCCATTTCAAATAGTTTACTTTTCCTGCTGTTGAAGTGAAAAAAACCTGAGGTCATATGTTCACTTATTTAACAAATAATTACCATCTAACCTGTACTAGGCTCTGAGCTGAATAGGGGGACTGTATCTATGAGAAAGGCCAGCCTGCTTCCAACCCTCTCGAGGTTTGAATCAGAGTCAGGGAAGATAGTTCACACACAGACTCACACAGATAAATAAAATAACTGTCATTTTAAGGATTGTGAAGTAAATAAGTGAAGGCTAAAGAGAGGGGACAACAGAGTTGGGGTCAATTAAATAAGGCAGATGTAAAAAGATCTCTGGACAAGGGGTGATTTTTTAGCCCCTAATGATGAGAAGGACTAGCTGTTGAAGGTAGGTGGGAAGGGAGATATTTTACCATATGCAAAGGTCCTGAGTTTGGGTAAAAACAAAAACAAGCCTCATCCTGTTTGACAGATGGAAAAGAGACCAGTTGGCACATTACAAATGTAGAGATCTGGGCAGTTGGACATCCAAGACAATGGAAAGGAGTTTGGATTTTATTTCAGGTGCAGTGGGGTGTCATTAATGGGTTAGAAGTGAAGAGTGGCCTGTGTGATTTTCTGGGAGAAAAGATAACAGGGCTGCTGCTTGGGGAAGGGATTGAGGAAGTCGGAGTTCCCAAGGCTTAAGGCCGTTGTCTCAGTGCTGGTGAGAGATGCCTAGAATTGCAGCCCCGGGGGATGCTGAAGACTGAAAGGTGAGAGGAAGTGTGAGAAAGGAGGAGACACATCTGTAGGTGCCAGTTTTAGGGTGTTGGGGGACAGGGTGGTAGCCATCCTACTGGGTAGAAACCTTCTTTTGTGAAGGACGCAAAGCATAGGGAATTCTCTTGGCAAGTTGATAATGTGACATGGTAGAATAATGCCTGTATTACCCTTAAGTGTGAGGTTGTGTCTATTTGTGTGACTATGGCTGTTGATTCAAAGAATGCATATGAAGTATATGCATTTATGCCATAAGACTATATTTTGAAAACCATGCTAGAGTTTATTGGTATCCTTTCAAGTCATTTTGGGAGAGAAAACAGTTTTTCAACAATATGGGTGTTACTTATTTCTGCATAAAATTTCATTATTTACAAAAGACACATGCTGAATGTGCTCATTTTTTTCAATTGTATATAAATACAGATGATCAATTGATATGAGAATGTGATACACAGTGTATAACTTGAGAAGCATGCTGCCTGCTTTCCAGCCTCCGGCCTGTATCTTACCAGTTGTGAAGTTACTTCACTTTTCTGAGCCTCAGTTTTCTCAGTGATGTAATGGGAACAACAGTAGGGCCCAGTCTATGGAGCTGTGAGCATCACAAGTGATAATCTTGCCCAGCACTTAGCCTGATGCTTGGTACCCACTGGAGCATGATACGTGTTAACTCACAATTGTGATGATTTCAGAATTAGAAAGGACTCTAGACACAGTCTGAGTTACTCTCCAGTTTTATAGGTGAAAAAACCAAAGCCAGCTGTTACATGGCAGACATTATACAGCTAGTTTGGGACACACCCAACCCGGGTACTTTTCCTTTGGGACCTTCAGTGATTGCTCTGCAGTGTTCTTTTCCTTTAGAATTTGATTCCGGGGGAAAAGAACTTTAACAAAGGTTGAAGAGGAGTGGCAAATCACAAAAATGCTTAGACTGTGCATTTGAACATTGAATGTGTGTGTGAGAGAGAGAGCGCAACACAGAGAGACAGAGAATCCCAGAGAGAAATATGGAACCCACAGAAGACACAGAAAAAGAGAGACATGGAAAATATGGCCTGGGTGAGAAGTGGTGTGTCTGTTGAATGGAAAGGTAAGCATCATTAAGAAGATGAATCAGACAAAAATTTAAAAGTTCAGTGCATTCTGTAAAAGACATACTAATACATTATACATTTCTAAGATCTAAAATTCAGAACTGGGCTGTAATCTAAGAGGATTATTTACCTAATATAATTTGATAATGACATCTTGCAAAGTTTTGCAATGGGAAAAAAATTCCCCAAGGATGAATGATACATAGTAGAAAACAATTATACATTTGAAGTGTCCTAAACATGAAGAAACAAGAATGAGAAAGACAGCATGAATTTAAAATGACTAGGAAAATAATCTGATTGTTTGTACCAAGCTAAAAGTAAATTTGCTGCTTACAGTAGAATTAGGACATCTCCCAGAACTTTACTTGCATGTTTTATTACTCAGAAAAGAATCAGATGCAGCTTTATTAAGAGACTGGGAATGTGAACAGGGTTATGTAGTCTGGGCAAGTTTCCAAGCTGGCTTAAAAAAAGCCTTTGACATGGATAGCAAGGGGCCGTACGTATATATATATGTGCTTAACATGCTTGTTCAATTCATTCGGAGGAGACTCTCTTTGTAGGAAGCTGAGGATCTAGAAACAGGATCAGGTTTCTAGAAATTCATGTTGTTTTTAGGAAGAAGAAGAAGGGAAGGAAAAGGGGATAGAGTAACTGGGAAGGAAAGGTTTAAAATCAATGAGATATCCAAAATAGCAACAGATTTATGGTGTCAGAAACCAACTAAAGCAGTCATCCAGGCATCTGTCCAGCAAAGTGAATGTCTCCTATGGGCAAAGAACTGTGTTAGGGGCTTTGAGGGCTGTGGACATGAAATAACCGTGGAGCTGACCCCAAAGGCGCTCACAGTCCAGTCAGAAAGATGATATTCATACGTCTCTTTCTTCATTGGTGCATCATTCATTCAGCGGATGTGAATGGACTGTGCCATTCCCATGATCAGCCTTAATGACAGGCATGGCCAATCAATCCCAGCTCTCCTTCCACCTGATCCTGAATTGCTGTGGCAACCGGTTGGCTGTAGAATAAATCTTATTGGCCCTCCTTGCACTTGGCCGTGCTCTGCCTGAAAGGCAGAGCTTGTGCCCCTTTAGTGTGCTATCCTGAGCACCTACCACAGTGCTCAGTACATACTAAATGCTCAATAAATATTCAGTTCACTCCTTGAAGTTCAACTTACCTTCTTATAGGTATTTATTCTTATTGTGCATTAAATGCTCAATGCTGTATCAACAATGGCCCTCAAGTTAGTTTGAACCTATATATATGTACATATGTGTGTATATCTCCCAAATTGAACAATCTAAGTATTAAAGTGAGTGGTTTTGCTGAATTTGTGTGGCTTTCTAAGGCTATTAGATTGGACTTATTTAAGCCTAAAGAATAAAGTGTATGTGGTATCTGGAGAGTGACTTAATGGATATGTGATCTTATTAAATAGGAATGAAGTTCATGTCATGGATAGTTTATTAACAACTAATAGCTCCGTTGAGTTGGAGAACATTTCCAGGGCTGGGTGGGAAGAGGGAGGAAGTTATTTTAATCACTTGCATAAGCCATTTATAGTCCTGTCATCTTCTCTGTCATGAAGATTATCACTTAATTATAAGATAACATGATTTGCTGTTTAGATATCTAAGATAGAAATGCACAGGCTGGGATCAAAGTGGAAATCAATTCTCAAAAGGTCTGGGTACTAATTAATAAAGTTGGTGCAGCTGTGTGCCTGTCAACCCAGCCTGGTTTGGGGTGTCTATTTTAAAATCATTAGATGAGCTGAGTTCCTGGCCTCCAGTCAGAAGGCTGTCCAACTGTAAATGCAGAGAGATAGCTCAGCCAAGTGGGAGATGACACATGTGGAGGTCAGTTATGAAGGTGCCTGACCTCACCATGCAGGGCTGCAAAGTCCCAGAATCCTCCCCCAGCAGAAGAGCATTCATGTGTCCTCTCTGTTGCTTTTGTCTTGAGTTATGCAAGAAAATGACAGAACTGGTGGCTTGAACAAAGGCTGCTAGATATGGGAGAGTGCATCTTCCTGGAGGCGAGTGTCAGCTCACATAGGACGGGACCCAGAAGCAAGCATGCGTGGAAGGGAAAAGAGGGTATATTTCAATTCTCCCGACCTCTCTAACTAGGCTGTCTGAACATGGCTGGATTTGGCATGGGAAGAGGGGTGGGAGGGAATTTCTCACTACCCCCACTGAAGCACCATTTGGCAGGGGCGCTGTTGAGGTAAATCCGGTGACACCCCAGTGTTTAGAAGGATGTGAGCTGGATTGGGGCAACCTTGGCTTGTGTCCAAGTTCTGTTGCTTAGTACTTATTTGGGCTTTATATTTCTGAGCTCCGGAGTTTTTTCATTTGCAAAAACAGCTAATAATTATACTGACTTTAGAAGTAAAATTTCTATAGAGCTTGGTGTGTGATGTGTGTCCAATAAGTGGAGTGATTTATTTGATTTTTGTTATGATAGTAGTCATGGCTAGCCCTCCATCAGGATAAGAGATGATGACCTTTTTTTTTTAATTATTACTTTATTCCTCAACTCCTAATACAATGCTTGAATTGGTCTCCCAACTGCAGCAGAGAGCACACTCAAATGTGAATGAGGTGCTTTGGGAGAAACAGTGCATCTCTGTGAATGGGGGACTTGATCTCCCTTTTTTGTCTCCATCTGATCTGCTAGAACCTCACATGGCCAGAAGGGAAGGTGCCCATCTGTGTAGTTCTTGAAGGTCAGCCTTTAGGGTCAGAGGACAGGCAAGAAATGGGGGAGTGGATCTAAAGGGGCAACCTGACAATTACAGAGTCTCACACATAGTAGGCTTTCAGTAACAATATAGAATGAATAACATCTCACAGGTAGTTGGATTAAACTTTGATCCTTCAAACCATATGCTAAGTGTTATAAAATATGCAAAAATGAATGAAGCCCAATTTTTGTCCTCACATGTATCAACCATACTTCTATTTTGAAAATACTTTATGTGTATGTTTTTTTAATTAGCTTGCACAATTTCCCTCAAAAATGGGACTTATTATCCCCATTTTACAGAGGATCCCTAAATTTTGAAAAGTTCACAGATATGTCTCAAGTAATATTTCTGGGAAGAGAGCAGAGGGGAGACTCTAAACCGTGCCTGCCATCTATTCGTCTCCGTCTGCCCATCCTGGTTCCATGGCCCTTTGGGTCAGCTTCGTGGATGGGCTACTAGATAACTCTGTAGTGTGGATTGTTGATCTGACTCAGCCTGCCCTTTTTTCTTTTCACATAATGGTTGAATGAATTCAGTACGTAATATTGTAGGTTGTGTTAGCTATATCCTTCCCATTGTCTCCGTGGGCATACCTATGTGAACCATCTGGGAAGTTAATGAAATGCAGAACTTTGGGGAGTCCCACCAGGTCTAATCCGGTGGGTTGGACCCTTCGCAAGGTCCTCAGGGGACACTGTAGCCAGCTTGGTAGTGGACTCTTCTTTCGTGAATCACTGTTGTAGATTGAAGTCCCCATTTTATATCTGAGGGAAATGAAGCCCAGAGAGACAGAGGGACTGGTTCAGCAGCACAGGCTAGTGGGTGTCAAATGCGGTATTCGTGTCAATAAGTAAAATCAATACCAAATAATATACTCACTGACAAGTATAATCTAAGAAAGGGTGCATAAAGCTAATTTGGCCAAAGCACATCTTTTGTAGATGTGTTTGTGATAGCTAAATGTGAATTAGATGACACTTTGATGAGAGAAGATGCAGCCTAACAACAGATATTGATTTAATGTATGTAACAAGGTGAAATGCTGCTCTCCACATTTAGGTCATTTTTGAAGGTGGGATAATGGAGCTGCGTTTGCAATCTCTTATTTCAGGTGAGTGTTGGCTGGTTATGAGAATAGGTACCAAAAATATGGAAAGACACATTCATCAGTAACAGAAGATTCATATTTTGTTTGTAAAGTAGACATTTTATTAAGGAACCTGATTTTAGAGCAGATACCTGCTAAATAAGCCTTCAACTACAGGAGTAACACAGGGATTGCTAAAGATCTCTATTCTTCAAATCAGTCTTGTATCTTTAGATACGTTGTTCAAAAAAACCTCAGTGCATTTCTCCTAATAGACTTGAGAACTCAGACAAGATAGAGTGGCTCATATGAGCACCCCCATGTAACGCATGTCACAAATGCTCTAAGCGTCTCTCATTCCAGGCCGGATCACTCCTGCAGTATGATAGATTATAAAGTATTTTAATAGCACTTCCAATGATCTGCTTAGTCCATGAAACTTAAAGTGGAAACTGGCATTCATTCATGATTATAGAGATGAACTCGACAAAGGAGGTTCCTTAGGTAGCTACTGGAGCAGTTACAGTGGCAGTTTCTCTACTGATCATTTGAAGATCCATTTCAACAGGCTTGGTATTGGAATTAAAATACACGAATTCTTTCCTCTTTAAGCATGGAAAATGACATTTTCTATAAGCTTGGTGTGTCTGGGTATATGGCACATTTATTTTTTATTTTTGCTTTTGAGAAACCATTTTGCACATCCTCTCCCCAAGCTTGTATTTACTGAGTTTATTCAGTCTTTCATGCAGAGATAATTCCAAGCCTGTTATTAAGACAATGGCTTTGACTTTAGAATGAGTTTATGTCTTTAAGGGTAGTTTTCAGCAAATGAGCCAACCATATGTTAAAGCAAATTTAGCATCCATTATGAAACACTGAATCATACTTTCTATCTCAGTAATGATAACAAATGATCACTTATCTCATGTTCTTCTCATTTGTACTACTACTCATCCATCTTGCTAATATTGCAAAGATTTATTAAATGAACAAGTGTCCAACAATAACTGTTAATATTAATAGCATCTTTTTATATTTTCTTTTGCTGCCTCCCTTCTCCGTGCTTGCATAAGCCCACTTTAATGTCGGTTTTAAAAGTAATGGTTTTTTTCTTACTCTGAAATGATATCTAACAGAAAACTAGTAAGGTAGCAATAAAATTATTTCATGAAATTCTGCAATTATGCCAGCCCATTACAAGACAGAGGATTTGCTATGTGCTCAGTACGGGAAGCAGAGGTCTTTTTGCACTAGAGTGAAACACTCGGTTTTAACACTCTGGAAACATTTCAGATCCCATATGACTTAAAATTGCTACTTGTGCAGTAAAAGCTTAAATTACTTGAGTAAATTTGTAATTTAATCTTTAAAGTTTAACTAACATTTACTCTTCCTGTTTAAGTGCTTTCTGTTGGTGTAAACTCTAAGTTGCCGCTTTTTTGTAAAATTTCACTGTTGGTCTTGAACTCAATAGTTTGTAAACATCAATAACTTCTCTCGAGCCCCCATTTCTCGAAAAGGCGCCGCCATGTCATTCTTCCTTGTAGGGCCCTAAATATCCGCTCCTGCTCTCCTTTATGTCCTAAGTCGACTGTTTTCAGGCACAGCTGCTTTTTCCTATAAAATGGTCTTCTTAGATATGTAAACCTGTCCTATGATCTTTTCCAACCTCTTTTTACCTAATCCCTCTATTTCTACCCCAACCTCCTGGCAGAGTTTCAGGGCATTTCTGTTGTTTCATAAATCCATCCAATATTCCTGCTGACATAAATCTTGCAGTTTTTGTGATTCCTAGCTTTATTTCATGAATTCATTTGTTCCTTGAGGGCAGGAATTCAGCACAGACTTGTTCCGTATTTCCCCAAATTCCTGCTTTGCACCAGATAACACATGCTGTAGAATCTTACCCAATGAAGTGACTGTGGGCAAATTTTCTTTGTAAATGGTAGACATCATGTCAATATGATGTATTCTCTTTATTAGAATAATAACAATACAGGTGACCATTTACTGAGTTGCTCCTACATGTTGGATGGTTTGTGTATATTGCCTCTAATCCTGGTGCGAGCCTTGGAAGGGGCCAGTTCTTCCTGCCTGGAGTGAATGTTTCTTTGTGAAGTAATTAGTACCAACCAGAGGCACTCGTGTGCTGCTGGATAGCATCTCTTGTATTATCTCTGTGTGTTATATTACTTTTTTAGGTACAGTTGGAAATAAAAAACTTTTCTGTGAGCATTTCTGTTGTTTCCCCTCTCAGAACTTGAAGTCTTTCAGGTACTCTGATTTATATTTCTCATAATACCTTTGAAAGCAGGTGACACATAGCAGTTGTGATAAATGATTCTTGGTGGGAGTAACTAGTAAAATAAAACCAGATTTAAAAACATTATTATTTCTTTGTTGACTGTAGATACCAAAAGCTGATCAGACTTTTGAGGAGTAATGGGAGAAAGGCCTGGGGCTTGAGGGGAAAGTCCAGTTTAAGGTGGGGTTCTTCTGTGAAACACTTCACAGAATTAGAACCATGAAATAGGGTTTTAAGAAGAGAGGCGTAGAGAGGATGCAGCTCCCAGGCCACATGCGGTATTTCATAGCAGGGCTGGGACGCAGAAAGAGCACTGTGCCTTCAGATGGGAGCGGTGAGGGGCAGCAGTAGTGTTCTTTCAGCAGGATGGAAGTAACCCGGATGAAATGAAGTCATGAAATGAACTCTCTGATTCGCACTCTTTCTGAGTCCCTTGGCACAAGTGGGGATGAGTTAACGTGGAGGATGAAATGACAGGCTGTCACATTAGGACTTCATTAATGTTGTTTTTTTCCTCTGCCACCCGGGTCTCAGTTTCCTGATCTATAAGTGAAGGTAAAGCTTATCCCCAGGAATGCTGTGGGGATATAATAAAAATGCATTTTAAATATTTGGAGTATTGCTAGACCAAGATCAAGGACTAAAACTGCGATTATTTTTTAAATTATAAAATGTATATTAATACCTATTATGTATTAGTAAGTATGTGTACGTGAACCATTATAGGGGTATTTTAAATTGTCTACTTCTTAAGCAGTTCAGTGCAGTGAAGACATGATCACTGGTTAAACAAAAAATAGTAATGCAAACCAAAGAAGAAAAAAAAAGAGTCCTTAATATCCTTTGAGGATTTCTGGAAGTAAAGTAGAGGAAGCAACCCTAAAGGATCTCCTAGGATTTTTAGGTAGAAAGCTCCTGAATATTGCTATGTCAAAGAAAAGCAATTTCATTTAAAACTTCTCATTACACACAATGTAAATCTAAAGGCAAAATTGGGGAACTGCTGTGTGAAAACTGATACGCTGTGAAGCTTGTTGTCCACTGTTATGTAAACAAATGGTAAAAATCACCTAGCTGAGATATAATGAAGGCAAGAATTGGTAAGCTGAGATACTTGAACAACAGAGGAGCACCGCTACCCCCTTTCTAGGTCTGCTGACTGGAGGATGAGTGTTCGCCCTGGAGGCAGGTAGTTAAAGAAGCTCGGGGTAAGGCTGAAAACAATAACGAATATTCTGAAATAAGCCATTCAAATATTGCCTTTAAAAATGCCATTTCGGATGTTTCCCATTTGATCCACAGTTAGACTTACATTCCCAACCTTACAGTAAATTTTTATAATCCAGGCGTTGCTGCTGTCATACTCTTAATCAAACAGAAAATTGCTTCCCTGGGTTTGGCCAAGACTAAGAGGGAAGAAAGAGGGCGCACCACCGGCATATTACCTGAAATTATGCCATCCGTGGTGGAACCTCATACAGATCTACAGGTGGCCAGCATGGGACTAAGAATTTCAGTTTGAAGAAGTTTTATTTATAACATCGTTAACCTGTGGTCACGTGGCTTCAGAGTCAGTTCTGGCTTTGATAACAATTGCACGCCTACTAAAATGCCTGCCGTGTGCAGAGCGCTGTGCCGAGCTTTGGGGAGCAAACTAAAGATTGACTAAGACCTAGTTTCTGTTGTCAAGCTTGCCTTCTATTTGCATCAACAGGCGCCACGTGGCAGGGCTGTGGGGCCGTTTTGTGCTGCTCATACTCCCTGCAAAGAAAGTGCTGAGGTGGCAGAAATGAATGTTGACGGGCGGAGTGCACAAGTTTGATGGGCCATGTGACCTTTAAGCCAGACCTTGGAAATTTCAAACAGTAGAAATATGGCCAAAAGGCTGTAAGGGTTAGAAATAGTGATTGGATGGATTAGCCAGGGAGGAGGCAGTTGGCAAGTATGGGACTAGAAGGACAGGGAAGGGACTGACTTCAGAGGATCCCAAATGCCATTTTGGGGGCTCTGGGTGTGATTCTGAAAGCACTGGGGAGCCACCCGAGGTTTCAGAAAAAGAAGTAGCAGGATGACTGCATAGAGACATATTAATAGCCATATGAGAGGAATGATACATGTGTATACTACACACACACACACTCGATTTTCTAGATTCTGTGATGCTGTTGGTTACAAGAAATGGTTATAGAACCATTTCATAATTTGGAAAAAAGAAATTCCATCATACTAAGCACATAAATCAATCATAAGATGCATCTCACATTAAAAATGTAAAAATAGGCATCTTTAGTAATATTGTAATAACCCTTCAGTTATTAATATTTAACAACGTCGAATTTATTGGGCCATCAAATAATTGTAGCAGGTACATACTTTCTAATATTAGAATTCATTTCTTACCTCTTTTTGCATACTAACTCTCTGTGACCTTGGGAAAGCCACTTGCCCTCTGGGGAGACCAAAGATTCTACATGGCATTGAAGAGAACAGCAGGATGGGAAGCACTTGATCATGTTGTCACTGTGTTATGCTATTCACCCCTAAGCACATCACATCGTTCAAGTTAAAATGATTAATCACCAACATACTACCTGTATTCAATTTTAAGAAGTTACATTTAAAAATCAAAAGAAATTATCTAGCCTAGATGCATATCCATATTCACTATAAAGTTTGTTAAAATATGTAAAATAGGCTGGGTCTCGCCTTCACCTCTTGAATCAGGATTTGGGGGGAATAGAGTCCAGGATCTCATCTTTTTCACAAGCCCAAAAGCTGATCCTGAAGCACAAGCAGTTTGCATCCCAGAGTGCCTGGTCAGCCTTCCTTGGGTTTGAAGGTATCGGGGTAACAGCTCTGCAGCTGGCTTTCCTTCTATTTGAGCAGCCTGAATATTTTTCAGAGGCAGCAAAGGCTTTTTTCTGTTCACTGGTGGTCTGTCCAGCCCTACATTTTCTCAACCTTCATCCTCTACCTTTGCAGGTAACTTTTCAATGGAATCAGCTTGTGTGAATTCTCTGAACGTATTTTTGTCCTGACACTAGCATTGGCAAAGTGTTCCTTCATCATTTGCTTTGTTACAAGTCTAATAAAAAAGGAGGGGGGGCACAACTTAAGACATAAATCACAATTTTCCCAATTAACCATAGCATGCTCCTGAATTCTTAAGAACATAAAAAATTTAATTATCTAGGCAATAAACAGTATTTTTTTTTTTTTTTTTTTTGCAGATAGGAAATAATGGACTTTGGATCTGTCTGGATTTAATGTTGACATTATAGCACAGGAATGCTAATCATGGAAGCTCCAATAAAAATGAGAAATAAATTAAAACTTTCTTTCCCATATAAAATTGCTCTCTGAATTTCAAATAGGAAAAGGTAATTTGAACTTGAACTTCCATGCTCTCTTTCTGGAAATCTACGCCATTCCCTAATGTCTTCTAAACTATTTACCAACTTCTTATTCAGTAAATACCAATATTTTAAATGTCTTTGGCTCCTAGAGCTCCCAAACCTGTAAAGAAATCATTTTTCCCTTCTGGATCTCATAACCGACTACTGAAATCCTATCAGCCATTTAGTCCAATGCATATTAAAATTGAGCAATTAATTATCTCTAGTTCTAATCCAGTAAGCCTGTGCAGTTAACATCTGGGATTCAGTTCATCTTTTTGCTGACTTTCTAATTTAAGGATTGGGACATAGTGGATCTCCCTAGAAAATGTATTTAACAAAGATTATCTCCTGTATTTAAATCTTCATTTTCTTTAACCCGTGGTGCATTTTGTGCAATATTTTCATAATGCTTTTGAGTTGTAAATTTTTCACTAGAGGAAGATGGCTAGCAGTAAGTAACTCTTTTAAAAATAGAAGATAAATTTAGTTCTGTATCTTTTTATTTGTGAAAAATAGGTAGCATATCACAATTACCTATGACAGCAAAAGCTTTTCAAGTAAACGAATCGTCATTTGCCATATGGTGTGATTTTGATCGCCCTGCCCCCTCCTCTCGGCTAATCTTCCCTACCTGCTTGCCTGATAGTTGAAATTACTCTAAGGTTGGGAACACCTATTATTTCACCACTAGAGAATAGGTAGACTGTGTAATTACAAATTCCAAGGAAAGGTCAGTTCTTGGGCCCTAAGACATAGTGCAGTGTAACGAATGAGAGGATTCTTGGAGTAGTAAGTAGTAGTCCATGATGGGCTCTAAAATACACGTCATCTCACACCTACGTAAACAGTGTCTGAAGGAGGCTGAGAAGGAAGGCTCTACCATAATTAATTGGTGGAGAGGCAAGTCAGGTGAGGCACTGAAGATGGGCTTTATGATTTTTATTAGAGGCTGGGGCTCCAGTCTAACCACTGTAGAGAAAATCTTTTCCCACTGTTCCACCAGGTGAGGCACCAACCTATTTAACCTAAAGCTTATATGCCATCTTCTCTGAGAAGCCTTCCTGGCTCTCAGCTGCAGTATCAATACCCATGCCTTTATGCTTCTATTTCTACATTACTTACATTACAACTTCATGCCAACATGTGGCTCTTTCCCCAGAATATTCTGTAATGTCAGGAGTTATTTCTGTGTCTCCTGCTGCTTTTCATCTGTCCTAGTCCCTTAGCACAATACAATGGTCTAAAGTAAATGTTAACATTTACTTTATCTAGAGAGTATGTATAAGTTCATTGAATGTTGTCTAATTATACTTCTAACTTATTAAAGAATATTCTAGAAATACAGAAAGAGGAGAAATCAAATTCTACTTCACACATATAACCATTCTTAACATGCGGGTAGAGTTCCTTCCAGTGTTGTTTTTTTCTACTCACAGCTAAATGCAAATACATATATGTGTATATATTTATAAAATTTACATACATACATATTTGCACATTCACGTTTGCTTTTTTCACACTTAGCTATTTCAACATATTTTTCACATCATTAAGTATTCTTTGAAAACCTGATTTCCTAATGTCTTTCAAATATTAGCCATTACATATCAGAATTTAATGGTTCTCTTATTTCATTTAAAAAAATACTTTTATTGTTATATAAAACTGTAACAGGTGTCTTACAACTAATCTTTGTCTGGATCTCTGATAACTGCATTGGCATAAATTTCTAGAGGCCTGTGAATCAACATTTTGATATATATGCCAGTTTGCCCTTAATGTATACGTGTGTTTTCTTCCGTAGAGCCTCTTCAGATCTAAATATTTTCATTGAAAAACATTTGCCTTTTTTCCTCATTAAAATGCTGTTTTGTTTAAAATTGTAGTTAATTAAATATAGTGATGTTGAGCATTTTTCATATTGTTCTTCTCCATTTACATTATTTTGTGAACAATTCATGGTTTTAATCTAGCTTTCTAATGAAGTGTATGCATCTTACCAATTTGTAAAAGCTCTCTATCTAAAGATATTAGCTGTTAGTCTATAATACATTTTCAGATGTATTTCAGATTTCCCCCATGTTGTTTTCTTCACTTCATTTTGTTTCTAATGGTTCTTGGGAACCGAAGGTTTTAATTTTCTGTAGTGATATTTATCATGTCTTTCTCTGTCACTTATTTTAATGTCTTTCCCCATCTAGATACATAGACGTACTGTCTTTTTATTTGATAGCCCCATTTTCTGCCCTTATTTCATTAGTGAACGTGTGATTCATTTCAGCATTTGACAGGAGGAAGAGATGTAACTTATTTCCAGTAAATAGTTAGCCAGCGTTTCCCCCACTGTCCGAGGCTCCGTCATTGTCTGTGGTTTCCCCCACTGCACTGTCACCTGGGTCACTAGTGACTCATACACACTATGACCTCTTTCTGGCCTTTTTCATTTGTCCATCGCTTATTCTTGGATCGGTATACTTCCAACTATTACTGTTACCTTCATTTTTTTTTAAGAATTTTAAATAAGTTTAGCCCAAGTGTGCACCATTTCTTATGTTCTCACCTAATGGAGGAGCCGCGCTGATAGGCATTCGTGTGTTCGCTTCATTGCCTGTCTACACAAAACAAGGGGAAATTTCACCAGTTAAGTTGGATGGCAGCAGACCATTCGAGAACATGATGCAGTTGCTTATTTGTGTGTCTGTGGGCTCCTTCCGCGTATGATCTTTAGAGAGGAGATTTTAAAATTCTGATCCCAGCCCTGTCCCTTATGAACTTGATCGAGCTAATTTACCTTCCTACTTCAGAATTTTAAAATTTTAAAAAGAGGGATATTCATAGGGCTTACCTTGTATAATTATGAAGCTTAAAGAAGTAATTTACACAAAATGTTGTGCTTGACTCGTAATGTTTTTTTTTTTAACTTTTACAATTTTGCAATGTGGGAAAATATACATAACAGAGTTTACCATCTTAACCGTTTTTAAGTGTACAGTTAAGTCGGGTTAAGTATGTTCCCATCGTTGTGCAATCAAACTCAAGAACACTTCTTACAAAACAGAAAGTCTCTGCCCATTAAACGACAACTTCCCCCCCCTAAACAATTGCCTTCTCCTTCATGCCGTTATGAATTGGACTGTGCTAGGTTCTTATATACGTGGAGACATACAGTCACTTTGTGCCTAGTTCATTTTACTCAGTATAATGTCCTTAAGGTTCATGTAGCATGTGTCAGAATTTACTTCTTTTACAAGACTGGATAATAGTCCATTGTATGTATATACTCTGTTTTGTTTATCCATTCATCTGTTAAGAACACTTGGGTTGTTTCTACCCTTTGACTATTATGAATAATGCTACTGTTAAGATGTATGCATAAGTATCTCTTCAAGACCCTGCTTTCAATTCCTGTGGGTATGTACCCAAAAATGAAAGTTCCGGATCACATATGCCAATCTTATTTTTAATTTTCGGAGAAGCCATCATGCTGGTTTCCATTGCAGCCATCATAGTGTGTTCTTCATCCTCATGTATCATTAGAGCTCATGAGGGCCAAGGACCCTGATTTATGCATGGCTAATATGGAGGACACAGTGACTGGCACATAGTAGGACAAAACTCTGAATCCCAAAAGACTAAGCCAGTTAATAGATTAGTTGTATAGGTCACACTTGCCTAGTATGTGTCTCACATTGTTATAGGTAATGGGATATAGAAATGAAAACAGGCAAGATCGTTACTGTTAGGGAACTTATATCCTGGGAGGAAAAGGAAGTAACACACAAGCAAAGAATTAAATGGGCATAATGACTTCAGACTGTGGTAAGTAACATGAAGATCTGTCAACAGGGTAACAGACACAGCATTCGTGGGGCAGGAGGAGAGGCTACTGTAGACAGGGTGGGTAAGAAAGGTCTCCATTAGATGCTATGACCCTACAGGAGACACTGGTTGATTTTCCACCAATGTCCATCTGACCCAGTCAGCCCATAGCATTGCCTGGTCCTGTTAGGAGGCCAAGAGTTGGCAAGTGGCCCTAAGGTGGGCCACTAAGACTAAAGGGAATGCTTTATGTATCATGACTAGGAAAGAAATTGTTTTCTCTCTGCTGTTGAACTGCATCCAAGGCTCAGACAGCTTTCATTGCTTCTGACTTCCATCAGGCTCCTGCAGGGGGACTCGCCCCAGGAAGCTAACTTGTCTGCATCCTCTAGGTGAGTTTACAGTTTCCATTCTATCCTCATTCAGCTTAGAGTTGCTGGGAAGCTAAAAGGAACATTTTCCAGATTCTCTCTTCATCAGATGCTAGGTACCAAAAATGGTTCCTGTGGTCCTTAGCAGTGAGGTAGAAGCCCTCTTTCAGCACCACATTTACATTTTTGGCTGAAAAGAATGGCCATTTAGTGCGGGGATTTCTGTGGGGAGTGTGTAGTCATCTCCCCGTGTCCATTCTCCAACTTCCAGAGTTGTAAGGAATGATTGGGGCCGCAGAAGCAGAGGTGGTAGCTCTCTGATCTGGCTTTCTGAACTTTGAACAGTAAAAGCAAGTTGAACTTCACTTTTTCATCTTCACTTTGCCCAGCATGTCCAGGGACAGCCCTGTGATGGTGGCAGGTGTCAATTTCATGATGGTTCTCAGGTGGCCACAGAGGGGATGACTCTCTGTAACTTCCCTGTGGTCGGTGGGATACTGTTCTGGGAATTTTTTCCAGAGACCCAGCCTAGAGCCTGTTCCTTCAACGCTTCCAGTGATTTTTAAAGCAGCAACTTCCCCACGTGGAATCCCTCCTGATTAAAATATCTAGAGTGGGTTCTTTTTCTTGTGCTTGAATCCAACTGGCACACTGATGTTTCTGAACAATGAAGAGAAAGAACTAACCCCATGCTAGATGGCTTCATGGAGCCACTTATTACATCATCTTATTGTGTGAGATCATAATTTCCCTTATGTTCAGGCCAGTTTTACTTGGGGTGTTCTGTTTCTTGCAAATAAAGGGATTTTAAGACATGCAGACTTTAGAGATGAAAGGCACAAAGCTAAAGAGGTCCTGGGAATGCTGTTTGGGGCATAGAGTCAGGTGCTATTTGAGATGTGTCTCTGATGTTTTGACGTTGAGGTGGAGATGTTTGTGGGGGGAGGGGGACGACAGGCAGGGGCAGTGGAGGGTGTGTAAGTCTAAACTGGAACAGAAAGGCTGGGTCTGTAGATACAAAACTGCAGCAGGAAAAGAGCTAGCCTAGTGGCAGAACCAAAATAGGGACCCCCTTTTTCATTTCCTTAGTGAGTTTAATTGGGCAGCATTTCACCCTCTTTGTAAATCAGCTTCTTCTCTTTTTAGACAAAAACACTGAATTTGAAAGTATTAATTAAAGGACAACTACTTACAGGACTTTAGGAATATTTTATTTGTGCAAGATGCAAAATAAATGAAAATATTTCCCAAATGACCATGAAAGGAATGACAGCTCCAAAGATATGGTTAATCCTATCGCTGGAAGACAAACTCATCTGCTTGGCTGATAGCATTTCTGCAGGGCTCAGCAGGGGGCTGTCACACGTTTAGAAGGACGTTGCTACCAACTTGGATTATCGCACTTCAGCTGCACCCTTGGTTAAAGACCACATACTCATCTTATCTGAGGGCCCTTATTTAACTTCACTTTTTTTTGCTTCTACTTATTCTAGCCTTAAGCTAGGCCTTTAACCTTGTTTACATGAATTTTTTAGAAAATTGTTCTAATACTGATCTAAATTCTAAACACAGACTATTTAAGAGCTTGGAAAAATCAATATTCTGTGGCATTCTTTGGTAGAGAAACTATTTATACTCCCTTTTTTTTCTTCTTGGCATAGCAAACCACTATTTAGTGTAATTGATATGTAGCATAGCTCACCTTTGACAAAATGGATGTGTTAGCTACTTCCAACTCACATCCTTTCAGAAGCTGCTTATGGGGGACTCTCCTGGGCTTTGGTGATTGTCTCCTGGGGCAAGCAGAGTGCAGAAAAGCTTAGCAGGAATTAGATAGAGTATGTCATGGTGTATATGGAGCACAAGAGTTTGTTCTCCTAAGTACATTTAGACACACAAAGTTCAGCAAATCTCAAAACCAATCATACCGTCCCACAGTGGAAAGAAATTTTGAGTGATTTCTATTTCAAAATCCCTTCTTTAACCAAGGGATCCTGACCAGGTTCAGCACCAATGATTGTTGAAATAAATAAATGAATAACTGAAGTAAAATCACGGTATTATATGTAAGACATGGTGATTGCTATCTTAGAGAATTTATTTCAAACACCCTTAAAAGTAATATTAGTACCTCTATTTTACAGATGAAGAAACTGGCTCAGAGTGATTAAGTGCCTTGGCGAAGAACACACAGATAGTAAAAAGCAGAAACAGGATTTGAACACAAGTCAGTTTGGCTCCAAAGCATATCTTCTTACATCACCGAGCCACCCACAGTACTATCTATCTAATGATCTTTGGATTCTCTTGGGAATAAGATTCTCTTACTTCCTTCAGTCATTCTTTTGAGTCTTGTTATCCAGATGAGAAAATAACAAAAATGGCATACAATGGTAGAAGGGGCTATAGTGATCATTTAGGTCATCTGTGTGTTCCAGGGAAGAACTTTTGAAGATGATCAAGTGAGTTGGGTGGTTATGACTTACTCTACCTCTCTTTCCCACTTAAAGATTGACGCTGCATGTTTGTATATTACATGCTCAAAAAAGTCCTGATGTTTAACACAGCTTATCCCAAATCTATTTGACCACAAATGTGATTCGTCGTCCTATGGAGGTAGCCCAACCACCTCAAATCACAAGAGAGGCCATTGAGAACGGAAAGGTCAAGAAGGTTGTCGTTGAGATACAGGTTTTGTTTCCTGTACAGCCATAACACTGGACTAATTTTAGCCTATTTGATTTGTGTGTATCAGTGATCAAAGCCTCTGAAACAAAAGTCCTTCAACATTCCCAGTAGTTTTCAGGAAGCAGGTATAAAGCAATCAGATTAAAATGCAATTTGGGGCAATTGCGGTCTTATTTAATGAAATTGGGGCAGGGGGAGTACAGTAAATACAGTCAACCCTTGAACAACATGGGTTTCAAGAGCATAGGTTCACTTACATGCAGATTTTTCTTCAGTAAATATATTGGAGAATTTTTTTAGAGATTTGTGACAGATTGAAAAAAACATTTTCCTTTCTCTAGCTTACTTTATTTTAAGAATACAGTGTAGAATACCTATTACAAAATATGTGTTCATCGACTATTCATGTTGTTGGTAAGGCTTCCAGTCAACAGTAGGCCATGTAGTACTTAAGTTTTTAGAGAGTCAAAAATTATACTTAGATTTTCAACTGTGTGTGTGTGTTGTTGAGTGGCGGGACCTTGGGGGGGGTTAGTGCCCTAACCGCTGCAGTGCTCAGAGAGCCACTGTATGTCGTTGGTTTACTCCTGGCCACTGCTATGGGCTGGCAGCCGACTGTGAGGAGGAGGAGGCACTGAGGAAGAGTCTCACCTACAGAAAGGTCAGACTTAGGCGAACACAATCAGGGGAGCTGAGAACAGGGCTGCCAGCTCCCCTGAGTTCCATTTTCACCTTTTCTTCCCTCACTCAGTCTCTACACTGCTGGGTACTTATTTATCCACAAGGCATTTTCTGCCGCATTTAAGAAAACCATTAACTGCTCACTTATATTTTGCCCATAATGTATATCCAGCCTCTGTTCTGCTTTCCCAGGCCTGCTGGGATTTGGAGGACTTTGGAATGGGAACCTTAAGTGTTATAATCCTTCCAGTGATTTGGTCCAAGAAACCTCTCTTTTTATTCTATTTATTCTCTCTTCAGAAATAGACCAGAGGTGGATTTTTCTCTTTTCATTCTCAAACACTCACAGAGTCAAATGAGGAATAATTTCACTTTTGAAATTGTGTTTTATGGAGCTTAATACCCTCTGAGATTGCATGAGATGACAGGAAAAGTTCAAATGCAGACTCTGCTGACAAATTCCTTGTGTGAATGACATTAGCTGGAGAACAATATTTCTTCCCAGACTCTTCTGTGAACTTAGAAAATCAGGCCCATTTTCATATATGAGGTGGGGGAGAAGGAGCACGCGGGCCGAAACAGCGTTTCTGGGTGTCATTTTGGTCTCCCTCCCCTCCTCCCCTCCTTTCTACTGCATCTAGAGCAGAGTTAATAGGGTGTGAGGCTCTGGGACTTCCAAAGCTCTCAGTTGGCGCTGAGCAGAGCGGCTCCGGTTATCCCAAAGAAAAGGGAGAATTACTAGGCTGACGGAAGAGCAAGTGACTGAAAGACAAAGCTTAGGAAATGGAAGGAATCAAGAGAAGTTTGAGGACCGAGAAATGAGAAACACAATAAATTGTAGCAAGATCAGTCGGGCCAGGAGGGCTCAGTGCTGCCCCCGCCCTGTAAAGGAGGATGATGGGGACTTTGTTTCCACCCGGCAGGCCACACAGTAAGAAGTCCAGCAAATTATGGCCAGGACAGGGAGGGTGAGCATAGGCAGAAAATAAACAAAAATACCCAGAGAAACTAAACAGCAGCCCCCTGAAAGGAGCTGTGTTACTTAACTGACCTCTTGGCTTAACTTGCTGAGAACCAACTTTTCAAGTAACTGTGAACTAGTTTTAAACAGCTATCAAACAGTCGCCCCTGCAAGTACAGAATCTTTTAGTGTGTCTAAAGCTCTGTCCTGTCTAGTCAGTTCAGAAGGACTCCCTTAAACAACTCAAATAAAAACAATGTTTTTTTATGGAAACAACCCCAAAGTGGACTCACTGAAATAGCTTTTAACTAATTTTACTGGCATGATAGATACAGTCAGCATCAGGCAAAGCTAGCCTCCAAATCCATAAACCTGAATAAAGGTTAAATCGAGCAGCCTGTCAAGGTGATCAAAGTAGTGTACAGGTGAAGATGAAACCTTGGAGAAAAATTTTAAGAGCTTTTAGCTACTTTAAATGGCCGTTCAAAACTTGCCCAGAATAGTGTGTATGTGTGTAGGCATGTGTGTGTTTTAATTCAATGATTGAAATTGATGTGTCTAGTCAAATAGACTTTGGCTTTTCAAAGCAAACTTAGTATCAACACAGAGGGAAACCTTTCTGGTATTTATGAAAGATTGCATTGAAAAACTATCTGCATATATGAAGTGTATTTTAATCTCCTTGGTAGGTTATTCTGCTAAGAGTATGTATGGTACATTCGTGTTTTTATCTATAAGAAAGTCTGTCTGTAACAAGATAGTTTACCGTGAAGTTCTCTCTACATGCTCTGGATATGTAAATCCATTCAACCACCACAACAGAATCATTTGTGTAAAAAAGGAAAAAAAAAGTATTAAGACTTTTAAAGACTTCCAAAATTTGTTTTATCAAATGAGCCTTTTCCTAGGTTTATAAATATTGCCCAGGTTTATTTTCAAATGCATGTAAGATCCCAGAGTTTTTGAGGATTTACTCACTTACAAACCCAATGTGAATTATCATTCATCTTTCTTAATTATATTCAGACATAAATATAGGAGAGTCCTATATTCCAAAATGAATTCATTTCCCAACATAAAGAGCAATTTTCACTAAAAAGTTTCACTTTTCTGAAGTGTTCCAAATTAAGAGGGATAGAATATAATTTTATTAAGTTAGCCATAAAGAGGCACTGTGATTGGAACTGGATGCTACCTTCAAGTTTCTTCAATGGCCAAGTGCTGGGTGTTTCCTTCTTTGCATTAAAATTACGACATTCAGATTTCCTCGCAGGAGCCAGAGACCAGCAGGGCAGGGTCCACACGCACCTTTTGAAGAATAGACCGTATTGAGGATTCTTGTCCTTCCTGAGTGACACTGTTGTCTCGGATGGGCCCCTGAGATTCTGTCAGTTTGTTTTAGAATTCTTGTTTCTAAAAATTCATCCCTTGTTACTAATTTTACTCTTCCCTTTCTTTCTCTTCTTTTAACATTATGTTGAGTGTTTTTAGAGAGAAAATAAAAGACTTCAAGATGGGCTTTCACCTAAAAAACAAAAATCCACATTTATCTTTTTATAACTTGGGAGTTGAAAATTTGGGTGTGAAAGCTGCGGCATCTCACATTTCTGTCTTGCTAACATGTTTAATTATACGTGGCAGATCAGAGGAAGTTAGCTCAGGGTAAAGCTAATTAAGAGGTGTCTCTTTACGGGTACCAGTAGCAGAGCAGAAAGCACAACTTTGGAGTCTCATAATCTGTTTCTACTCTGATCACTAAAGCAGGCATGAAAGGTATTTTAAATATAAATCCCAGCAAATTAGAGTAGCCACAAATACCTCAATCCCAAGGAAAAATTAGTGCTTCCCTAGTAAAATTAGCAATTTACCAGGTATTCTGTTACATATGGGATAGATTATATTACGGTATGCCAGATTGTTGAGAAATTGTATGCATGAATTTATCTCTAAGTGCTGTGTAGTAGCAATGAAATCTTAGCATCTCTAAAATAAAGTTGAGGTCGGCTTTAAGGTAGATGGAGCAGCCTAGACTCTGAACCAATGTGTGCCTGGCACTTTAAAATGTCCTTTGTTACATTAGGCCTTTTCCTGGAGAGTTTTGTACCCAAACAACAACTTCATCATTGGTTGATGCAGGAGACGCAGAATGAGTGGGCTTAATGACAAAGTGCTTTCCTGTACACGTGTGAAGTACAGGGAGCAGTGACCCAGCCAGATGCGGAAACACACAAATTAGGCTTCATTGAGCTGTTTTGTTGCTGGGTTTTTAGTTTAAAATACAGTAAGACAGTAAGAACTTTAAGAGGGGAAATTAAACAACACCCTTTGATCTTGGATTTATTGGCGTTTAAAAGAAGTATCACTTTCCTTTCTCAAGAGGAGGTCTGTTCCCCGGAACTAAATCCAGTGGATTCTTGGTGACTTATGTGTCCAGCTATGAAGTAGCTCTCGTGAGGTATCTGGTTTCTCTGGTTTTCACTGTGGATAACAAAATAAGATTCCATCTGGCTTAAATAGAAGTCTAACAAGGTCTCAGTTTCTCTTTCTGAATCTCACATTGTCAAAGATCATGAATTGAATTGTGCTTTACTTAAGTGTCATTTTTCTCTGATGTTCTCATCCTTAATCTTTTAGTGTTTGTTCTTTCAGTATCACTGTGGATCACATTACATTTAGTAATACTATGGATTCTTAGTGATAGAGGTACATCACCCTCTCTCTTTTCTGGAAGCCAAGAGCTGTTGTAAAAAACACAGTTTGACTTACATGCCTCAGGAATTTTACATTGTGTGTTCAAGTCGGTCTTTGGCTACTCTGGATATAAAGCCGTTTATAGTCATTTGGAATGATTAAGGTCTTTTCAAAGATACTTAAAACCAAGGCATGGATGAGGACACTGAAAACACTTAATAGATTTCTTCATATCAAGTAGGTTCTAGCACGGAATTGGCACTTAACAAACACTAGTCGGTTGACAATCGGTCATAGGTGACTGTCTCCAGGCAACACAGCCACTCAGTGGTGAAAACTAAATGAAAAGTCAACCTCAGTGTCACAATATTTAGCCTGTAGAGTGCTGGTTTGGTGGTACTGTTTTTTTTTTTTTTTCTTTTCAAAAAGAGCTCCGATTTTTGTGCTATGGCGTGGTTGGAAAGAGTCTACCTTTCTGACTCCCAGCAAAACCATCTGGGGATCAAGGGATGTACATTTGAAACAGGAGTATGAGCACATATCTGATAAAAGGCTCCTTTATGCACAGATATTGGTTTATCTCTGCCTAAAAGTGTCTGCAATACTTGAAACTTCTAGCATATAACCCCTGATGTGCCTTCTAACTCGGAAAATGGTGTCCTTTTTAGAAGCAATAGTATTGCGCTTGTGTAGGGGTGTCGTTAAAGCTGGTTGTAAGTTAGTCTTCAAGTAAAGCAGGAAGAAAACAAACCTTGCTCCTGGGAGAGGGGCAAATGTATACAATGTATTTGTGAAGTAAAATAAATCTGCTGCTCTAGAAACACAGCCATTTCCTTTTATATGACTCTGGGTGGAACTGGCAGGAGAGAGTTGCCTGGAAAGGAGAATGAGGAGAAAAGAATGTTTGGACTAACTTGGGAGATGTGCGCTGTAACTTTCTTTCTCTTAAGAAAGAGCAGTGGGGTCACAGCTTCATAAAAATTTTCATACTGCAGAGCTGAATATGCACCTATTTCATGTGCTCAGAAAGAAAAAGGTTGGGAATTGTTTGACTTTTGACAGTTGCCTCATAAAGTACCTTCTCAACTGCAAGACGCATATGAGCAGTTAAATGTATCCTTGACTATAATTGTGACTTTATCTAACACAGGAGTCATGTGTCAAATTTGGTATGTAGGTGTGTTATTTCTCTTTATTAAAAAAATTTATTCTGCACATCCTTTTTATTTTATTCTCCCTTGAATCCTGTAATGATCTTAGTGACAATGGTCTTTTTGAACTAAGAATGGAAAAGGAATGAAGTTCTACAAAGGGAATGTTATTGACATAGGTGACCTTTATCGCTAAGAGATGCTCTGTTACACATAAAGCTTTTTTCTTAAGCCTCTTACTCATTTAGCATTAATTTTCCAAAATAGCTTAATGAGCATATGAGGAAATTTGGATTTGAAAATTCTTACTTTAAATCCTCGTGGGAAGTTTTGGACTGTGACCATATATGCCTGTAGGGACCTGTAGGCTGTCCTAGAAATACAAGTAATAAATCTCAGACCATTTTGAACTAAATGTCTCCATAGTGGTAGAAGTAAAAGTAAAGTGCTAGCTCATTCACTCCATGTCACCTTGCCCTTTGCTCCTTATCTCATCTGGAATTCATCTCTCTTTCACACACTCAACACTTTATACTTTTGCACAAAATGACCTTCCATTCAGTGTAGTTGTACACGCAGGCTTTTCTGCTCCCAACATTGGAAACCCTCAGCATTTCCCTCCACTGAACCTAACAATTAGGATACGGAGGGTGCTCAATAAATGATACTTACATTGAACTCGCTCGTGCGTCTAACATGTATTGAACACCTGCTGTGCCCTCAGGCACTGCAGTCAAGACAGAGGTTTAACTTAGCCTTGGTTCATACACTGCTGGGGCTCACCCCCTGAAAGGCAGATATTTCAACAAATTATTGCTGCAGGTAACTTTGCCATGTGGCAGTCAAAGATTCATTTGACATCCTAGAGGATGTGTACCAGTTAAGTTAAGCCTTGAGCAGAGTAGGATTTAAGTGGGAGAGGCATGAAGGATGTCCTGGCAAGAGGCAATGGCCATTGTAAAATTACAGAGAAAAGAAGAAGAGTGACTTGCTCATCTAAGGATGAGAAGCTCAGCGTGCCATGTATAATTGGTCCATGTGGGAGACCGCTGGTTGAAAAGGATGTATGAATTGGTAGGGGCCTAGATAATGGAAGACCTTGGAATGTGATGGAACTTGGATCTATTTGCTTATTCCTTCTACAGTTACTGTTGGGAGTCTAGGCGATGTGTTCCAGGGCAGTAGATGGTGTGATGTCAAACAAGACTACCAGATCTGTGTCCTCATGGAGGTTATATTCCCAGTAAGGAAACTTAAAATGAATAAGTAAATATATAAAGAAGATAACTGCAAATTGTGTAAAATTTACCAGAAAGGAAAAAATAAAACATATGTAACGTGATAGAAAATAGCAGGAGCAGAGGGAGGAAAGTCAGAGGTACTTGCAGAAAGAGTCGTCAGGATGTTCTGAGATGGTGACACTTAGCTAAGCTAAAGAAGGGCAGGAGCCAGCCATGGACAGAGGAGAGAAGAGAGCCCAGGCCCACAGAGCAGCAGGCGCTCAGCTGTGAGAGGAGGCTGTGAGCCAGGAGCCTAGGAGGCGGGGGGGAGAGTGGCCCGCGGTGGACACTGCCATCTGGACATGTGCCACACCGAATCCTACAGGACCTTGCACTCTAGCTTGGTTGTTCTAGTGCACTGGAAAGCCATTGGGCAGAGAGCATGGCTGACCTGTGACTTTTGTAGAAAGCCATCCTGGCCGCTCTATGGAGAATGGATGTGCCGAGCAAGAGGTGAGGCTGGGAGGGCAGGTAGGGGAGGAGAGTGCAGCACTCTCCCAGTGAGAGGTGACAGTGGGCTGGACTGGGCTGCTCTGATTTGAGATGGAAAGAAGTGGATAGTCTTATTTTGAAAATAGAATCAACAGGAATTTGAGCTAGTGTAATTCCTAGCTGTAGCATCAGGACCTTAGCCATAAATGGCTTTATTTGAGTGTGACCTCTTTTGTCCAAAGGGAAAGTGGTTCTCTGACGTCACATATGCAATTAATAGGAGAATAAAATGAAATGAAACGAGGACATGCCGGTCTTGGCTTTGGTTTTGTCTGATTGGCAGGTATCTTGAGCATGACTCTACATTTAGGGTTAGGGGTAAAAAAAAGGAAGTCAGCACTTTACCATGAGTAGGAGCAGAATGAATTCATCCCGATAGCCAGCTAACCTTTGTCTTCTTTGCTTCCTCTACCTGAAGATAGAGCAGTTGGAGTGATGTTTGATGTTTCTGGTGCAAGAGTAGAGGGGCCTCCTGGAATGATGGGACTTGAACCAGTCAAGGTCAGTGTGGTGAGGCAGAAAGCCTCCCCCGAACACGCCTGTGGGGGAAAACAACTTAGGGTTTCTAAAAATAGGCTTTATAAGTAACACAATTCTGGATTTGTCCAGATGCAAATGCAAATGATTTTGTTTGCACCTTGGCACCGATGAAGAATTTAATGATTTCAAATAATCACAAAGCATTTCGTAACAGCACTTCCTGACTAGAGAAGGCTTCTTGGGCCCTGCCAGAGGCTGGTGAGGACAGACTGTCTGGCTGGGCCTGCTCGTCAAGGTCAGGGCAGTGCTCCAGCAAACAAAGGGGGTTCTAACCAGCTCCTGTTAGAAATCTTGACGCCTGACAACCGTTTGAGCCGTGATCGTCAACCAGAATACCCATTAATAGGGCGCAGTGGTGTGTGAAGCCCGGTGGGAGGTGTTCAAGCAAGAAAAGTCCAGCGCCTGCTGTGTCTCAGGCAGTGTGTGTGGTCTGTGGGCAAATCAGCCAGACGTCCTGATGAGGCTGGCTTACAGCTGTGTCGGGTGAGGCTGATGAGATACTTAGCAGAAGAGAACCGAGAGTGTGCAGGGGAAGGAGGGGTTTGTTATACACACTGAGGCAGTCAGGGAGGGGTCCAAGGAGGAAGGGTGACAACCAACGCCGGGATCCCCGCGATGGAGGGACCGTTAGAGGCACCGAGGGGTGTGGGCAGCACGCTCTCACGGTCGCCACTTCGGTCTGAATCCCAGTGGAGTGACACTCGGCACCTTCCTTTCCCTTCCCGGGCCTCACCTGTAAAAGGAGGAGCCCTGTACCACCCTCCTGGGCGGCTTGGGAGGATGTTACAGGGTCCATACTTAGCGTAGTCCCAGCACCTAGCTAGCTATCGTTACGCTTATTGTTTTAACCCAAATTTTATCTGAGGTGGTCTTAACATGTTGCTGTCTTACTTTTCTCCTCGACCACATGCAGTGATATGGACTCATCGCATCTGTTTTATTGGTGAATCATCTCCAGTGCAGAAAACTCTTAATTGCTGCATGAGTAAATCATCAAGAGATAAAAGTAGGAAGAGAGAGCTTTCCAGGTAGGGAGAACTGACTGAGCAGAGATCAGCTGCAGCACGTGCAGGCATGTTCCAGCCACAGCACGATTCCCATTTGGCTGGAGTATTGGGTTTGGGGACACAGGGAGAGAGGAGGTAAGAAGGGTCCAGGAGAGGCCTTGTGTGCCGGGGTCATCAGACGAATCTCAACAACCTGCTCTCTCATAGGGCCAGCCTTTCCATGTAGAAGTCAGGACGAGTGGAAGATCAGATGAGGTGACAAGCAATATTCTGAGCTAACAGAATATGTCCTTGAGGAGCAAGATAGATAGCAGATTAACACAGTATACATGAGGGGAGAGGTGTCCTCTGTGCTCCGCAACCCTGGGCTCCGGGGGGAATTCCCCATTCATGCTCTTCAGACCCATCCTGAAGGCCAAGGAGTAAAGGTTCCCCTGCTTACTGGTCCCTGTAAGTCCTCCACCCTCAGTTCGGGTTATCTATAAGGAATGAGCCAGTCCCTATAGGGGCTGGTACCTGGACTGAGGTCTGGGGGTGCTGGTCAGTGACAGCACCCCCTGATATTTAGGGAAGAAGCTTTCCCCTGGCCACCTGGTCCTCTAGGTGGGGACCCTAAGTCTTTAAAGATGCGTGCTCTTCTATTCCTTCTACACCCTAGAGTTACTCCCTCCTGTACCCTCTTGTCCCTGCCGCAGCCTGAGCCTTTTCTAGTCTTTAGGACCTCAAACCATTTGCTCCGTATACACGCTATGACACTTCGTGCTCTCTATTTAGCCAGAACTCTATTTCTTTGAGTCTGTGTACCTGTTTCACTTTGAGCTGGGGGAAAGGGAGGGAAACACACGAAAACAAAATGGAAATCTGCCTCTGAATGTCTGTGAGAAGAGAAGATGCACAGAAAACAAGCTGACAACAGATAACCCCTTCCCAGTGCATATATGACCTCTAGTCTTTCTCCGGCTCCCTTTCTCCTGAGGCTGACGGCCAGGTGGGTGGTTTGGAGGGATGCAGAGAGCCCAGGGTGAGAAGTAGGGGGGCCCTGGGACTTAAGCCTAATTGTTGGTGCCTCAGTGCTACTCAGGACAAAGTAACCCTTTGCGAGACTCAATTCCCTATCTTTAAAATGAGGTGGTGGCATCAGATGAGACCAGCCTTCGATGGTCCTCCACAGAGTTTAACAGGCTGTGGCTTTGCCTTTCTCAGCCTGAGCTTTGACTTACCCGATTGTTTAACATGTGTAACTGGCTGATTATCTAGCAAAACATCTCTATTGAAATAGTCAGGAATTGGATTTAGTCCTTTCAGCGAGAGCTTTCCCTCTGTGTGCTTGGCTGTCTTGTAAACAAATGGCCTTTCTCCTGAGCAAGACTCATTTGTGCTATTGCAGCTTCCTAATCAGAAGAGGAGAAATATGCATCTATAATAATGTCGTGAGATTGTATCCACTGTTTGCTTAGTGCGGTGTTATATTTAGCCACATTTTAAGCTCACCAATCTCCTCTGAAATGCTCATGGGAGGAAAATGAGGAAAGCAATTGGAAAATAATAGAAAAGGCATTTAGAACAACCAGAGAAAGGCTTGGTGAAAACCACAAATGTTTGGGAAATACTTCAAGACTTTCTGCAAAGCCTTAAACACACCACCTGTTTCTCTCATTTGGGGTTTAAATGGGATGTATGAACTGCTTTCAAAGCTATCAAGAGGTGTAGAAGCTTTGCGTCCAAGTGAATAAATGTACAAAATGCATCGTCACTGCCTCTTGACTACCAGCCCACCCTGCCTCTGACCTTTTTGAAGACGAGGCTCCATCTCTGCTTTTTACTTCCTGCTTCATAATTGCCCAGCTAAGCTAATGAAGCCCATTTGAGGTTGTGAACATTCAAAGCACTCATCTGCATGAAATCCACTGCCCCTTAATTATGTAAAACAGATATTAAAAAATAATTCCCTGCCTCTAACCGGGATCAAGACTCCAGGGCTGAATCCTGAAATTGAAGCCCGTTCAGAGCTGTCCTTTTATGCTTATTATCACTTGCTAAACGTAAAACACTGCGGCGCTTCCTTCCGGGGTTATTGTCATTCTCTCTCTCTTCCTCGCCTGCAAATGATGGTGCAGCCCCAGTGGCCCCCAGATCCCCCACCGTGTGCGTGGATGCACGAATCCTCCAAGTCAGGCATCACGATGTGGGGAAGAGGATGTGGCTTTGGCATTTGCTTCCCTTTCACAGGTGTCTTATTCCACTTTGACAGGGGTCAGACCCAAAAATGTTGTCAGAACTGGGGTATAACCTCAGAATGCCACCTTCAATTAGGGTGTCTCTGGGTGAGGAGCAATGAAATAGATCTGAGTGTCTGATGCCTCAATATTGTTGTATTTAATTTTATTCTGTACCTGTATGGGCTTTTTTTTTTTTTAGGTGCTGCAAAAATAGGTGCTGGTTGTGCTCTGCACTAGAACTATGAGTTTGATGAGCTGTTCTTGTCGAGGAAGTCAGATGAAGCTGAGCTGTCATCCTAAAATATATTCCGTGGAAGGCAGATCTCCTATTGTTTTGTTACCTTCACACTTAATGGGGTTTTAATTTATCATAAATGTCTAGACTGCTAATAGCAACGGAACTCATTAGAAATCATCCTCCAGATATAGGAGATATAACCAAATACATGATAGAGAACTGGAGATGGGGAAAGGCTGTTAGGGGGTAGATTCCCTGTGAAGCTGCGCATGGGTAAATTCAGATGTTTTCAGACTTTGTATCCTGTTTATTTTTGGTTTTCTGAGTCTTTTGGCTGAGAGCACATATGTATTCAATTCTGTCTAGCAAGAAAGGTCTGATTCTCAGGCCTCTTACATAGTTTATATAAACGAGGGGACCGCCTTTATCCTCCGGTAGTTGTAACTTGACAGATAAAAGAAAAAGTAAATTTGAAACATTGATACCTTCAGTAGGCAGGATAGAGAGTATCCCTCTCTCCCCAAAGACGTCCATGTCCTAATCCCTGGAAATTGAATAAATGTCATTGCATGGAGATGGGGAGCTCAGGCTGCAGATGGAATTGGGGTGGCTAAATAGCTGACCTTCGATTAGGGAGATGGTCTCAGTGGGCCTGGTGTGATTACAGGAGTCCTGAAAGTGGAAGAGGGTGTGGGAAAGGTCAGAGCCGGGACTTGACTGACTTTGAAGATGGAGGTAGGCAGCCTCCAGACGTTGGAAGCGAAGCCTCCAGAGGGAATTCAGCTCCGTCCACACCTGAATTTTAACCCTGTGAGACCCATGTCAGAGTTCCAACCTGCAGAAGAGTAAGATGATAAATTTGTGTTGTTCAAAGCTGCTGAATTTGTAGTAGTTTGGTGCAGCAGTCACAAGAAACTGATACGGTGCCTGGTAAATGAGGCAACTGTTTCCTCATTTTTCTTCCCTGGGTTCATAATGTTTGGGCATAAAGTAGAGCTTTTCTTCCATTTGGAATTCTCCCCTCTGTGTGACAGAGATGTCTTTGGCACCAGGCAAATTCTAGCATTAACTATGTTTAGTTTGAACAGATGCACAGTCTGCTTTCTCCTTCCTGTTCCCTGATATTATATGAAAAACAAAAAGCTAAATGCAGCTATTAATCCCCTTACCCCTGAGATTTTTTTTTTTACTTGCTTTATAGGGTTCTTTGCTCACAGTGAATGCTGTTGTCATTTTTATTATTATTTTGCTGTTTGGCTAGCTCAAACATCTCAGCCCATCTTGCTAGACTTAGGATAAGTGTGTCCATGTTCCACACCACTTTCCTGTCCTTCCACTCCTTAATCCTCTTCCTGATAGTTTCTTGAAGTCTTTGTTTTTACTGCACTCATTCTTTGTCTGAAATTTATGTCGGGAATAAAGAAACGCCACCCTGGATCGAATCAATCGAGAAATGCTACCAAGTTTTACATAGATTTCAGGTTTAAAGTATAGAATTTAGAAATTGTGTTTAGTTGAAAAAAGTTACCTTGAAAGTCATCATCCCTAAGGTACTGCATGGACATAACACTGCATCAACTGTGGCTGGTCTGTCCTCTGTCACTGGGACACTTCACTGTTTCTGGAGTTGAGAACAGGGTGAAGAAGTTGACTGTGTTCTCAGTCCATGCCATTCGAAGGCTAAAGATCCTTATGAGGTTGATTCTCAATGGTACCAAGCAGATATAATCGAATCAGTGTGAAACAATTGCATTTATGAAGTAACTATATGGTATAACTATCCGTTCATTCCTTCATTCAGATTCATTTGTGTAGCAGAGAGATTTTGAGTGTCTGCTCCATGCCGGGCATGGCTTCAGAGCACAGTGGCTGTTATTTGGCTGCAGGTATATCTAGAGTAGATTATTTCTCTACATTTCCTTAAAAATTACTTTTGTTTTTCTTCTATGAATCATGAGTGATGGGGCCTGCGGGGGAGAGCTACCAGAGGCAGTCTCCGGACACTGATTAGCAGGTCAGGGGTACCATGGTGTAGCCCCACACCAACCTAATTCTCTTCTTTATAGGAGAGGTTCTGCAGAGGAATGCTCTATGCCAGAATGCACAGAGCCCTCCCATCACCTCCCTGATCACCCCCGGCTGCCAGTAGGTGGCAGCCAACTGTTCACTAGCCGGCAGGCTCTAGAACCTGGTCAGGGATATTTTAGGTGACATTTTGACTACACGTCCAGAAAGCATTTTACTTTCTTGTAAACAAACCAAAGACCCCCTACTTCCTACAAGTCTATCCTCAAAGTGTTTTTCTTAACTGCAGGTCCGCCTTCCTGATCAGACTTTAACAGAGTGAGCTGGTGAGAATGAAAACACTCACCTGCCCCATCATTCCTGCTTCCTAAGGTTCGGGAGAGTCAGCTCAGCTTTAGCGGAATGATTGCATTTGCAAAGATGTCTTTATTAAGTAAGCTGCTGTACAGCAGTACCTTTGCCTCTGTGTCAGTGAGCTCAGGCCAGGAGGCTAATGGTCTGCTGATTACCAGTCTGAACATTGCTGTTAATCTGGTGTCAGGGATGAGTATGATGGGATTACTATTTTGAAATAGTATCCAGGGTTTCATACCTGCTCCATCTTGCTTCGCACACTGATTTCCTTTACTTCTACCCTGAGGCCTATACCCTCATCTCAAACTCAAGACACCAGATCTTCTCACAACAGGGCCACAGGCCGTTGGCCTCTAAGAAGCAGTGACTTTTGTCTCCTCTGACCTATGTTTTGCCCAAAGCCTATGTGGTCTGATGGGTCGCAGGTGCGTGCTGAGCCAAGCATCGGAGGGGCCCATCAAAGATGCCCTCTATCCTGTCAGCTCTCAACTGTCTGATTGTCTGACACCTCAACATGTCACTCTGGTTACTGGTGGGTAGCAGAGAGGGGGTTGTCATCTCCTCTTCATTGGTCATCCTAAGAGGCTGCTGTCCCTTCAATTACTCATGGGTGTCAGAAGAAGAAAGAGGCCACTGCAGAGGTATTTTATGTTGTGGCACCTCAAAGGTGATTACATTTTCTTCGCATCAATTGTGTAAAGTCTCCTAGCTCCCTTGACAATCCTATTTTTCCTCTGGAGAAGGGAGACGGACTTGCTGTCAAACAAACCACCAAATGAGCAGTATTGTTATTGGCTTTTGAGTTCATTAGGGTTTGTTTGGTATTCCCAAGCTGTAGGAGGGGCTGAAAAGGAATTTCTGCAGCAATGGATATGAAGGGGGCAATGACAGTTTTTCAGGAAACAAATGGCAGATGGACTCTTCAGATTTCCAGGCTGGAAAATCACGTAGTTAGGAACTTAGGGTTTAGATTTGCCTCTCGAATTAAATGCTGCAAAACCACGTAAACCATTGTTGTGTGTGTGTGTGAAGGGGTGGAGTAGACATGGTCAGGGTGCCTTTTTGACAAATATAATCTTATTTCTGGATCAAGAAAGATACTTTTTTTCACATTAAGAATTAAGAGTTTTTATGTATAAAGCATTTAGAACTGCATCTAGCACACAGCAAGTGCTGTACCAGTGCTGGCTGCCTTGGTGGTGTTACTGTTATTCCATCTATTTTAGTGCCCATTTTTTGTTATTGTCTTGTCATCTATAGCTGGGTAAGCCTTTCACTCCTCCTATCATGTAACAAGTCTGATGTGGTTATTGAGACTTGCTTTTATTATTTGGATTTGTGACCCAGAATGCCATCTGGCTGACTAGCTGGCTTCCTTCCTTCCATCCATCCACTTGACCATCCATCCAGCCTGCCATCTACACATGGACTTATCCAACATTTATTGAACTTCATCACGTCTGTGCCAGGCAGTGGGCATACAACAGTGGACCAGAGTCATGGTTCCTTCCTACATGGAGCTCATAGTCTGTCGGTGGCACAACCAAAAAAAAAGTTACTAAGCAGATTAATAAAATTAGTATGAATTGTGCCAAGTGCTCTAAAGAAACTAAATATGTCATGAGGTGAACAGAGCAATTACTTGTGTTAATATGTTAAGACCACTGATTGATTCTAAACCTTTGTAAGAAGGTATGCTTGAACTAATCTCTCAGTACCCAAAATTGCCTTCTGTGGAACCAGTTGAGATTATGTACCCCACCAAGCAATAGACTCCATCCCAAAAGTGACAGTCCATTGTGGCCTTGCCTCCACACCTGGGCCATTCATTCTCACAAATACTCAGCTACTTTGCAACTCAAAGCACACATTTGGGCAAAGCTTAATTGGCCTGAAAACACATTCTCTTGAAAAGGTTGCCTTATGTACTCTGCCTGATCAAGTCTGAGTACTTACGCACTCAACAAAGGTTTCTGTGCCTGCTGTGTGCTTGAGTCCCCACTGTGTGCCAGGCAGTTTTTCACGTGGGAGCATGTAACAGGGAATGGTATGGCCAGTTGTACTTTTGAGTCAAGTTCCTTATCCGTTGAAGCATGTTTGTTGGACATTGATAATGAATGTTAAGCTTTTAGGTCTTAAATAATTTTGAAAGCTGTATTATCTTTAAACAAAGTAAACAGAATGGCATGGACCAGATTGCATCTATAAAGCAGGGCAGATCCTAATAATTCCTATAAGAGAGCCTCATGCCCGGTGTGCATTTATATAAGGGAAGGAGAGGTCTTCTCTGATCATGGAAACAAGGGAGGCGTTTCTGAAGAAGTCAAGACTGAGATCCCTTGTGGATTATAGTCAGGGTTTCTATGACATGATAATGTGGATAGTACTTCAGGTGATGGGAGCATCATTTCATGCACGAAGTTACAGGCTTGGGGAAGAAGTAACCCACGTGGCCATGCAGTTAGTAAGTGACAGCAGGGAACTGGCATGAAGGTCCCCTAACATTCAGCTGCCCTTTCCACTCTGCCACATGATCTTTTTAGGATCTTCTCTCTAACTGTAAAACCTCATAGTAAGAGCAATGTTTAATTGGCAACTTACTATGTACGAGGTACTTTCCAAACAGTTTTTTCAGGTGTCCTCCGGACAGTCTATATACAAATGAAGCAACTGAAACTCAACAAAGGGTGAGCAATTTATCCAAGGTCACACAGCCAGTGACTGGCAAGTTTGATATGTGAACCATATTTGCCTGAAGGGTAAGGAGAGGGTGTTTAAAGGACTTTGAAGCAGCGTCTCCTCCCCTGCTTCCCTATTGTTACATTTCTGGGTCTTAAAGACGATATGAGTTTCTGAAATGACATCACCTGGCTAGCTTCCCACTTCCACCTAACTGGTGGGAACTTTCTGGAAAAACATTCTGGAGAAAAAATAACCCGGGGATTTGTTTTGTCTTTGAAGCATGACAAGTAAAAACCTTTATGGTCAAGAAAGCAGTATTAACTGTTTTGGAATGTGCATACATGAATGAATTAATGCTCTGTTGATGTATAGCTGCTCGCATGAAAAGGGAGGATTCACTTTAAGTATAATATGGTGTCTTACGGGACCCAAGCAAAGGATGTCATGGGACCTTTGGAAGAACCAGGAGATGAAAACATTACAGAATCTGGGTGGAATGATCTGCCCTTGGTCATCTTCTGCCTGCATAACTGGGCCACTCTTTTCTCTGAGGACCTTTGTCTGCTCTGGTTAGTCCATATGGTAGGACACACAGAGACCTACTCTGATCTTGAGTTAGGAGGCTAGAGTCCAAACCACTCTATTTTGTCCCTATCCTAGATGCCCAAGGAAGGGATTCTGGCCCAGCTGGGCTCAGGTGCCCAGCCTGTTGTCATATCACACAAACATGGCTGCAGGGATTCATCCCTTAGAAAGGGCACACCAGTTCCGTAGAAGGCACTGGGTGTACCCATCAAAAGATGTGCCTCCAACACATAGAAGAGAAGACACGGTCCCCGCTTTGGCCTCTCCTTAGAGAGAATGCTAACAGGCACTAACTGGAGGAGTGGTCAGGTCAGAACATCTAGCCTATCGCTGATTCTAAGGACAGGCAAAATTAGTGCAGAAAGTTAGCCAAAGAAGACTTCTAAATGCCTTTGTCTCTGACAGTCAGTTTACAGCTCTTTAAGGCAGCTGGCATGATTCTATTGTCATAGTGATTTCAAAGAAGTTGTAAGCAGATGATATGCTAGGTTCAACAGCCATATGTGCCGACTTTCCTCTTTCCTGTCCCCTTCTCTGTCTGTTTTCTGCATCCACTGACACTGTGAATTGAATAGTCCAGCAATCATGAACTGTCATGCTCAGTAAGTAGTTCAGTAAGGGAATGAGTGATGCCATGTCTCCTTCATATCATTTGCCTCAATTCTAATTTTAACTCGTATAATTATTTGATTAATGTCTGTTTGCTAACCTACACTCTAATCTCCATGAATTCCTTGCCTAATCTAATGTCTGTTGAATAGTGGGTGCATAATATATGTGTGGGATGAATGAATGCTTGGCCTGTAAAGCTTAGGTGGGAACTAGTAGAAATGGGTTAATGAGTCTTCCAACATTTTATAATATCCCAACCTGATTAGAAAGTAACAAAGGGAGAGTAAAACCCCGGAGTCGTCTTCTCTTCTTACTCCTGATGCTATTTCCCAGAAGTCACTCCTCTGAAGTTTGAGTACAGTAGTCCCTCCAGACCTGTAGGGGAGAGATTCCAAGACCCCCAGTGGGTGCCTAAACCTGCAGTAGTACTGAACCCTGTGTTCTATGTTTTTTCCTATACCTACATACTTATGATAAAGTTCAATTTGTAAATTGGGCACAGCCAGAGATTAATGCAAGAACTAATAATAAAATAGGGCAATTATAACAATGCACCGCAATGCAGTTATGTGAAGGTAGTCTCTCTCAAAATTACATACTGTACTGTACTCATCCTGCTTCTTGTGGTGATGTGAGATGATAAAATGCCTACCTGACGGGGTGAAGTGAGGTGGATGACATAGGCCCTGGGGCGTAGTGTGAGGCTACTGCTGACCCAGAAGGAGGATCAGCTGCCTCCCTGGCGCCACTGACTGGGGGTAACTGCAACTGCAGAGAAGGGGGAGCTAGTCTACTACCCATCCTGATACTTATCCGTCCTTGTGCAGCATTATACATGTATTCCATAGGATTGTATTTTGTTTCTTTGTGGCTTTTTTTTAATTAAAAAAAATCATATTGCTATAAACCAAGTGATTTTTTTCCTCCCACCTAATATATTGTGGACATCTTTCTTGTCAATACATCAATGCGCCATTTATTTTGGAAGACAGTATCAAAGGATTAATTTGACGCAGAGAGACTTCCCTTGATAACCAGTACCACAGAGCACGGCCCACTTCATGTTAGCAGTAGCCTGGCTTTTGCCTCAGGGCAGTTTGGGCCAGGGTCAGCACCCTACAGCCTGTGGGCCAAATCTGGCCTGTGTTTCCACCTTTACTGGAATCCAGACACATTTGTTTACATGTTGTCAGACTGCTTTCAGGCTTTAATAGCAGAGTTGAGTTGGTGTGGTGGAGACCATATGTTTTGCAAAGCCTAAAATATTTACTTTCTGTTCCTTAAATAAAAAGTTTGCTGACCTCTAGTATAGGCTGCTAGGGACCTGTCTGTCTCTGTCTTGATGACCTGGCCAGGACCCAGTGTCCAAGACTAGGCGGTACACTCGGCCAATTTGCAGAGATGCTAAAATCACTTAGTGTTTGTGGGTACTTAAGTTTCCTTCTTCTTTTGGCAAGTTTTGACAAGCCATCCAGGAACTGGGAAGGAGAAGGAAAAGATGCCTTGCGTCTGTGCTTGTTTTTACTGCAGTTTCACTAATTAAGATCCTGTCTACATTTCTCAAAAAACGCACAGATATGCACACTCCCCACATCTGTTGGTTTAAATGGAGTCTTCCTAGTTTATTACTAGATACTTAATAAACCAGGACATAATTAAGTAATAGCCCACATTTATTACCATCACTCAGTGAGTTGCAGAGTGTGTGAATTACAAAGTCTTGGATTTCTTGGTTGAAATCCATCCAGTTAAAATTTGGATAGGATATGCTGGCATCTTGATAAAAGTGTAAATGATTAGTTAATAGTTTCTACTAAGGCCTTATTACCAGTGAGGGACAGAACTCTGCAGTCTCAGCTGACATCAGATCGCTGTGGCTTTGTTATGCAACAGGAGAGAGAGGGGCACAGAGAAGCCAGTGGAGCAGGTGCCAGCCCTGCCTGGG
Source organism: Phataginus tricuspis (assembly GCA_029783875.1). Classification (NCBI taxonomy): domain Eukaryota; kingdom Metazoa; phylum Chordata; class Mammalia; order Pholidota; family Manidae; genus Phataginus; species Phataginus tricuspis. Next base: position 104,186,721 of record JAQQAC010002837.1, read on the forward strand.
TGTGACAAGGTTTTGACATGTCAGTTCACTGTGGGCTCTGAACAACTTGACAGTAAAATAGAGCCTTTAGGTTTTATAAGAGGACTGGATGTTACATTTTTTAACACATGAAACCACCCAGAGCCATTTTAAAAAATGCAACCCCCAGGATTCTAGCCCAAGAGATTCAGTTTCAGTAAAGGTGGGTTGGGACCAGGAATCTGCATTTTCAATAAGTGTCTCTGGTGATTCTGATGGGAACATTCAGGACCAAACTTGGAGTTTAGTCTTGCACTTCCACCTCGCCCCCATCCCCACCTGTCTCCTGTTCTCCACGTTTTCCATACTCCCGTGCCCAAGCGCACACACTCAGATACAGATGATAGCCGCTTCCAGGAAGGAGGCTGGAACTTGTGTCGCATCCTTTATTCCTCACACAGTCCTGGCACCTTCACAGGTGCATTTCTTGCTCTCTCTCTCTGTCCCTTCCTCTCTTGTGCACATGTTTGCATGTAAGAAAATCACTGGATTCAATCCTAGACCCAACTTGTCATCAAATAAACGTGAGGTTGCCCATCCTCAGCCTTATCTGGCATTCTGCAAAGGCAGACAAACTAAGGCAGCCTGGCAGCTCCCTGTGGCCTCGGGCTGGGTGTGTGTGAGGCAAGGCATGGTATCTGGCACGGTGTTTGGTGGATAACTAAGTGCTCTGTAAATATTTGCATCTTTATCAGAATAGAGAAAGCATGAGAAGCCAATGCATGGAGGTAATAAGGGAACCTCCCAGAAATGTTACTGAGAGCTAATTGGGTTCTAAGGCTCTGAAGACACTTTTTTGTTTTGTTTTGTTTTTTTACCTGAAACCAGGTCTCTCCATCTCCGAAATGGGTTCATATTTGGGGACTTGATTTGAAAATTGTTCCTATGAAATCTGAACTTGTATCTGGCAGCCTTCTCCTCTCCTAGGCGATGTGCTTCCATTGCCAACGGCAGTCCTTAATCACAAGCATTGTAAAACAAAACACTGGATTTTCCTATAGTTTGCAGGGTTGGTAAGATCACAGAAGGTATCTCAGGAAAAGGAGTTTTGAGATTCATGTAACCTGTGAGCTACATTTCAACCCTCCATGACTTATGTAATTGTTTTTTTCTGTGTCCACATTTTGAACTGTCAAGTAAAGGGAAATCACTTGAAATAAAATAGAAAAATTCCCCCTTTTTCAAGATAATACATTTAGAAATTAACCCAGACTGAGTTCTAAACATTCCCCGTCATTACAATAATCACAGGAAATGATAGTTTATGATGTTTAAGACACATTGGGTTGGCAGTATCTATAATTAGCACATCTTTACTGTAACTTTTTAATAGTTAGCCTAAAACCGTTTTACATCCTTGGGCATCTGTTTTAGAGTTCATGGATAATCAGAATGCCTCCTCTTCCCCTTATTTGTTTCTGCTTTTCAGTTAGAACTGTCTGAAGGACTGTGGTTTCCGGAGGTTAGTGCAAGCTGGAGAGAGAACTTAAAATTTGGCAGTTGGTGAAGTAACTAAGGGCTCACCATTCATTTCCTTCCCACGCATCTTTTTTGTTCATTTGGAATTAATATTTTTTCAAAACAAAAACAAACACAGAATAAGAGGGAAGAAGGTAGGTTCTCAGGAGGGGGTGGCACATGAGTGACTAGTAGCAAAATGGAGGGAGGAGGAAGATGGGGAAGAAAGGCCAAGAGAAAGAACAGCTGCCGGAAGCTGGGAGCAGAGGGAGGCTTGGCAAAAGGAATCACTATTTTTAAATATTCTGAGACCGCTTTAAAAGCAAAAAACCAAACCCTCTTCTGAAGAAGCCCCCACCCACAGTTGCTTTCATCCTCCCACTCTGGAAAGAGTAATGCTATCTTCAATTGTATAGAAATGTTGTAAAAAATAAAGGCCCCATTTAAAAACAGGTGTGAGGTGCCTGTGTCCCTGTTCCTAATATGGTAGCATTGTGCCTCCAGCCCTCCCATGACCTCCTGTGTTCCCTGGATTGCCTTTGAAACAGTAACGCCCTCTAGTTGTGTTGTTCTATTTTTAAATTTAAAAATTTATATACATATCATTAACTATGCTTATTAAAGGCTTTGTGAGCCAGGTCTTAGGCTGTGGGCTTTGAAGCATCTTGGTGATCCTCCCAGGAAAACCACAGAGCCATATTATCTGCACCAAGCAAAGGAGATGCTGCATCTCAATGAGGCCAAGTAATTTGTTCAAGAATACGTGTGACAGAGCTGAGATTTGAACTCAAGTCGCGGTGCCTGTCTCTTTCCTTTTCTAGCTTTCAATTTTTAAATAATTTTAGATTTGCAAATATAGTTGCCAATGCCATATAGAGAATTTCTCTACACTCTTCCTTTGCATTCCCTGATTATTAATATTTGTTGTATTTGCTTCATCATATTCTCTCTATATGTAATTTTTCCTCTGAACTCCTTGAAATAAGTTGCATACATGATGTCCCTCTGCTTCTAAATCCTTTAGTGTGCAATTTCTAAAAAGTGTATCCTCCTAGAACAATGAGGTACAATTGTCAAGCCAGGAGATTAACATTGATACATACTATATGTACCATATCTGATGTATGGACCTTACTGAGTTTTTTGCCAATGTCCTTTTTTTTTTTTTCTGGCCCGTGATCCATTCCAGGGTCACACATTGCATTTAGTTGTTATGTTTCCTAGTGTCCTTTAATCTCAAACAATTCCTCCGACTCATTGTTTCTTCCCTGTCCCATCCCTAGAATTATCCATTTCTCCAAGGACCTCTGGTTCCTTTTATTGAAGAGTGATATTTATAAAACAAGATTTGGATGTCAGGTGTGCTCATTTGTACTAGGATATCACTGCTTCCCCACCTCTCTGTAGGTACGGCTAGGAAATGTATGCATGGGTACTTATATATACACACTATATTATATCTTTGTTTAAGCTTATATATTAGAACACTAAGAATTCATGGTTATAGTTTTCATCAGTAGTACGTCCTCTGTACTCCTGTCTGAGGTGGATACTTTGGAGTCCTTGAATGATTTTTAGTTGTCATTGTTTTCAACAACACTTCTCTTTCCCACTGGGAAAAATATATTTCTATGTTTACTAAGTTTTATTTATCTTTCTTAACCAGTTATTCACAAAGAAATCACCAGCATATAAATGCATGGCCCCAAACCTCACTGATAAAGCAGTTTAACATTTTGCCTTAAGATGTCTTCAGTTATTATTTCATAGGGGAGGAGAAACTGAATTTTCCTCTCACATTTGACCATATATCACGTCAGAGACTATTTTAATTTTTCTGCTTGTCTTAGGAGTAAAACACAGAGCATGATTTCTTTTTTTCTCTTGATCAGGATTGTTTTCATGGTTTCAGTCATCTTTGTTTATTTCTTTTTTCTATTGAAAACTAATTTTGAAAAATGATGTTTTACTGGTAGGAATCCTCAATAGCTGTGCCATTATTGTCACTCTGTTAGGTGACAAGAGGTAGTAAGCACCCCTTATCTGTTTGTGTCTCCCTATTCAGACATGCATTCTAATTAAAGTCTGTCTTAAGCTCCTTCTATAAAAGAAAAGGAGGGTTGAGAAAAAAAAAGGGCCAAGTCTTTCTGAAAGCTTCTGCTTCAGCTTATCCCTCCATTGGGGTAGTTCATAAAACATTCCTTCACAAGTAACATACAGTTCATGAAGGAAATAAGAATCATTTTCTGAGTTGGTTATTTAAAGAGAGAGCAATAGGCTTTTCTGAATTTCAGGCATATCCAACTTAATATTCCAGTAGTGGGCTTCATTCTGAATAGTCTGAATATTTATGGTGCTTGATGTGTGGACTTTTTAAAAGGTCACTTGAAATGGAGTCATTTTGATTTTTAAGTGAGAGAAGGTGAGCATGAAAAGGGGAAGAGATTTTAATGGAAAACATGATGTCTGCTCCCCTGCAAAAGGTCTTAGTTTCCTGTAGTAATTGTATTTTTGAATGGCTTTCTTTTTGTGACACTGTTGCATCTTGACGTGTGAAACTATTTCAGCTCAAGAACTGAGGCTCCCACAACAAATTGGCTATTATGTTTATTTTACCTGGCACTTTTGTTTCATTGCAGATATGAACAAATCAGGACTTCACTCATAACCCCTATACATATGTTTTTCTTAGTTAAGGTACATTTGCTTGCATATGATAGTCAACAGTTTAAGCTAGCTCAAGAACAAAAGGAGACATCGTTACACGGATTCAGGGGTGTGTCGTAAACTATAAGGGAAGGAGATAAACTGTGCTTTCTGAGAAGGGCAGGCCTCAGGACCAGGAACTAAGGCGACTACTCTCATAGCCTCTCCATGTCTCACAGGATACATGGCCACCGGGTTATAGAGCACAGCAATTCTAGGAGATGGTCCATAGTGAAAGGCATCTTTGGTCAGATTACTTTGAAAAATGCTCCCCACATATCCACCTGTTCTTAGAGTTTCACACTTCACACTATAATGCTAAAGGCTCTGCAAGGTTCCATAGAAAAGAAATCTGTTTAACGTTCTTTAACCCCATGATTCCCAAACTCATTTGGCCATTTCTTTGAGAAACATTATTTTTGACAAAAACACTTGAATAATACAGAATTCAATTTAACTGGATCCATGGAATTCTATTGTATTATTTTTTCAATGATATGGCTGAAGATTTATTGAGTGACTGTTCAAGATTTATTGAGTTACTTTTCTTTTTAGACTCCTGGTCGAGTGCTCTTCACCCTGGTCATGCTCATATTTGTGGACCTCAGCTGGGGGACTGTTTGCTCACAGCTGTCTATTTTATACCCATACCCCCTCGGCCTAGCACTTCACGAAACCCCCATTTTAAATGTAGTAGTGATTTTTTTTATTCCATTGGTCCCCTTGACAGACAGTCTGCTGTTTCAGACAACCCATGAGCTCTGACTGACGTTATGCCTTTATCTCCTGTGTATGACAAATATATCTTCAGCTGTTTCTGGTCATAGGCACTTTGGTCCTAAAGCCTATGAAGGTTTTTGTCATTCCAAATGGTGACATTTCAGAAGAGCTGAAACTGGCTAGTATGCTCTTGTAATTCTTGAATCCAACCCAGATAAACTTTGGTCAGAGTTTGCCTCCATGCTTGCTCACTCATTCAGTTTCATCTTTTCACGTCCTGGATCTAGTGGCAGGGAGGGGACGGGTCCAGTGTTCTAAGATGCTCCAGATACAGTGTCCTTAGTAAATAAACCAGCTCACTAAAATTAATAATGGTGAGGGCAGTAAAGTTTCCCAGAGATAAGTCTTCTGGGAAAGTGGGAATTGATAAGAAGGAAGAGGTAATGAAATATCAGAAATGAAAAGCTGAGGAAGGTGGTAGCAAGGATACATACCAAGAGAATACACTTTTGTACCTTGTTCCAGTAATAACAGAGTGCTCTTATAGTGCATGCCATTTTTTTCCTTATAAATAATTATCAGGAACAGTAGAAGCAGTAACATCATCCCATTGGATGTCATGTTTGTGTTCCTCATGAAGCTGGGTCAGGCATTGTACTAAATGACTTTGAGATGGAGTCTATTTCTAAAATGTGGCCATTTGCTAAATGGGTGATTGAAGGAACAAACCTTCATTTGGCCCTGCCTAGGGGTAAAAATTGTTGATGCTCTGAATGAGAAATGTTTCCCCTCAAAGGGTGTTACAGTGTAAGAAGGGAGAGAAGACAGGACACAAAGGTAGAAAAGTGTCCTAGGAGAGGTAACACTGGAAGTTTAGTAACAGTGAAACTTTCCAGTGAGGTAATTAGGGAAAGGGAAAAAATATGAACAATGATTTCTTATTGTTAGTAGGTGCATCAGTTAGCTATTTCTCAATACTGCTGTGTAACAAACCATCCTAAAACACTGTGTCTTGAAACACTAATCATTTATTCTAACTTATCTGTAGGTCAGCTAGGCTGGGCTGGGCTCCAAGGCTTCAGGTTAGGTCTATATGTGTCTCATTCTCCAAGATCTAGCAGAAACCAAGATATAGTCTTCTCCTAGCAAAAAGCAGGAATGCAAGTCATATTTCAAGCTCCTGCTTAAGTCACATCTCATGACATCCCATTGGCTAAATCAAATGATAGCAAAGGAGTGTGGAAATATGCTTCTTCCAGAGAGGCAAAATGGAGAGAGATTGAGTATTTCCTGAATAACAATCTGATCTACCCCTTTATAGAATAGAGCGTTATTTTGTTTATCTAGATAACTTTTTGAGAAGTAGTAGGATTTAGGCCCTAAAAGGGGTATGAAGGTTGCAGGGGAGAGATAATAATATCGTGGAAGATTAGCATGGGGTGAGTTCTTGCAGTGATTCAAGTCCACAGGATGGTCAAGGGAGATGGGAACTAAGAATACCTGTCCAAAAACATTTACTCAGTCAAATGATTTTGATACTGTTTGAGGAACAAGATTAATAGAAGAATAAAAGCAGCAACAAGATTGTATTTGGCTAAAAAGAGAGTGCGATAAAGGCAGTTAGTATCAACATCTCTTTTGAAGACATGAAGGGCAGGGAAGAAAAAGAGGTTTCAAAATAAGAGAGTAAAGGAGAGGGACACATACATGTGCTACGAGGGTTTATATTCAAAGGGCAATTCTGGGGCTATTTGGTGTCCCAGGATAATGAGTCACATGTGATGGAAACAGAGCTGTCATCCTTGTCTTCATTCAATATAAGATATTTTGTAAGATATAAGACAAGGTTAATGAGTAAGACAATCCCCTCTCCCAATAGCTTTGTCGCAGGCAAATGTGTGAATGTGCTATATCAAAGGGGTGTCTAAAATCCTTGAATCTTAAGAAGATCTCCCATACTACTTAATATGCTCAAGGGACCTTATTTTTAAACATTAGGTGGGGGCACAATATTTACCTGTGTAGTTAACAAGCGACTTACTAACACAGCCAGTCACTGGAGTTGTTAATTAATGTTTAATTTTTTAATTGCTCACACCTGCAGAAATTTCCTCCACTAAGAAAGGAAGACCTGGTTTCAACCCCGGGTGACTGGTGTTGGGATTTTCTTCCATGACTGTATAAGTAATTGCAATCTCTACTGTTATTCCCTGGGATTTAGTGGCATGATGCAGTAATCTGTTGGGTGTGGACTGGCCACGGGCTTAGAATATGGCATGTTGAAATGGGGCCCAAATAGGACAGATTGCTATGGGGGGATGGTTGCATATCTCCCCTCACACAGCAGTCAGTCTAGCTGGAAGGACAAGGCATGCATAGATGAAATAATGAGTCATTAAGAAAGCATTACATCGTGTGACCATAGAATGCTAGCCTGCCTGCGGTCAACAGAGGGTAACGCAGAAGTGTATACTGAAAGGGTTAAGAGCACAACGTATATAGATAGTGTGAGTTCAAATCCTAGTTCACCCACTGATTATAGCTGTGACATTGGTCAACTCATTTGACCTTTTTGGTTCTCTGTATCTCCATGTGTTTAATGGGGATGATATGGGCTACCTCCAAGGGTTCCTGAAAACATCAACTATGTACGTTGGTTCCTAACCTTTGGAGCTTTCTGGGTGGAATCTGAAATTGACTCCTGTACACAAAAGTCAAGGTGAGACTGAAGTGAAAAGCAGACCACTCCAGATTGGTAGATGGCAGGTTTAATAAGAGAGGGAACTTGCATACGAGGCTTGCAGTGGGTGGCCACAAGCTGAGAAGATGTCTGTACTCTGCCAGAATCTTAAAAGTTTACATTGGGTGCATGTATACCATCCAGATGGTCTCAACAACCCCTTACTATCTCAAGGCTGTATGTGTGGGGCAGCGTTTAGTGAGGGAGAGGCAAGGAGAATGCGCATTTCAAGGCCTGGGGTGCTGTAGGGTCTGGGTGGTGAGGAGCCTCCAGTTGCCTGGGTCCAGCCTGTGGGTCAACAGGAGGTCAGTCCTCTTGATGGGCTCCTCCCACACCACACAGAAGGAACTGAACAGTACCTGGCACATAAATAATCATGCATGAACTCTTAGGTGTTCCTGTTTTGTTATTGTTGGGTTGGTTGGCTTTGTGTTTTATTATGCAAGCGGTGCAGATTCTTCATCGTCTCCTCTTCCCTGGCCTTTTGTAGGATATGGCTTTTGGGTATTGTGTGGGCATTTCCCTTAAGTTTTCCCCAAGAACACAGTTAGGAGTTGACTAGATAACTGGGCATGAGAGTCAGAAGTGGGGCGGAGGGTGCTTGGGCTGAGGGAAATAGCTGTCCTTGGGCATGTGAGTTAGTAAGAAGGATGCCCTGGGCATTCAGTATTTGCCTGTTTCATGCACCAGAGGCAGTGGAGTGCCAGCTTGGAGGGCATCCCTTCCTGCATTCTGCAGAGCCCCTCGCTGAAGCACATTCCAGGTGATGGGCCCCTGGCTTTAGGGCATGACTCCCAGGCCTCCTAGCCTAGTGACCTTGGACACATGACTTAATCTTCGTATGCCTCCATTGCTACTTCCGTAAAAACAGAAATACTTCTACTTTGTAGGACTGGGGTAAGGCAGAAATGCTTGAATGCACTTTCCAAAGCCCCTGAGACAGTGTAACTAGAGCTGGACTCTTCAGCTAATGAGGGATACTTCACAACCCCACCCACTGGCTCTGTCACCAGGGCCAAGTTGTGTTACTTACCTGAGTTTATCTCAAATTCTCCATCTTTAAAACAGGGTAAAAGTAGTACTTAGCTTGCATGGCTGCTGTGAAGATCAAATAAGGTCAGATAGTTAAAGCCTGGGGACAGTGCCTGGGACGGGAGAAGTTGAGCGCAGCATGAGCTGCTGTCATTATTTCATCATTAATTAGAGCAGTGGTGGAGGCCAGAGGTAGTTTTACTTAGAAGGCAGAAAAGGATGAGCTTTGCAGAAGACAGAGACCGGGCTCTCTGAGCACGTAGAGAAACGCAGGTTTATGGGGAATCCAGGTATACTTGGTTTTCTCATGGGCTCAGCTTTGAAGACTTCCCTACTTGGCCTGTTTTCCCTGACTGTTGAGCCATGGTCGTTGGTATACAAGAAATCGCTGTCTTTACTGTCATTGTGTGTTTTCTGCCCTTCCCGGCTGATGTACCCCTTTGTCCCAATCTCAGTGTCCCATGCTAAGTGGACAGTAACGTGCCTCATGGAAATGTGTTCAGTAACCCCGAGCTCTGTGCCAAGGAAGAACAAAGCAGACCCTTTTGTGTTTTCTGACTCCCTATTGCCTTGTCTGGATTGGTTTCAGTTGCTGGACCAACAGCACACGTGTTTATAGAAAATGTGTAAAATTCCCCAAAGAACAGAAGAGATTATCTCATCAGAATGTCTGATGGATGGAGGCCCAAGAACCAAAGGAAACCTGTTCTCTGTCTTGTTTTCCCATCAGGCCCTGGGAGCTGGCTTGCAGGCCAAGATGCCTCGTGCAGGCATATATTCCCACCCAGTTTTGCCTGCAAACCCATCACTCTCTTACTAGGGGAAAGTTTCACCTTCCCAGTTAGGAGTGTACCACAAGACCAACCATTTTTAACCTCTCCCCCGTGTCAGAAGGCGGTGGCCTCTGACCTCCCCATGCTACCCTCATTCCCTAACCCTTCTCCCAAGAATGGTTTACCCTGAAGAGAGTCAGGGAAACCACTGCCATCAGTTCAAGGTTCTCAAACGTTACTGTGCCTCAGAATTGCCTGGGAGGCTGGTTAAAATCCCGAGTCTAGGGAAGGTCCCCCAAGATCCTTACTCAGTGGGGCTGCATAGTGCTGGGCACTGCATGGGAGGACCGTGCTCATGGGAAATACTGGCACAGGCGATCCAAGGAGCGCCACGTCTCGAGACACTTTGTACTAAGAAATAAGATAAGTGGTCAGAAAGAGCCTTACTCCAGAGATGCTATAAAGCTGTGTTTGGAAGAGTGAAGAGCAGTCAGGCATGCCAGGGGCGGACACAGGCTTCTGGGGGAAGGCGAGAGCCCGCACGAAGCAGCGGCAGAAGGGAACGCTCATCACAATGAAGGGACGAAAAGGCCGGCGCAGAAAGGCTGTCTGTTCCATGCCAGCCATATCTGTAATTTTAGTTTTTCTGCAGTAAAAAATAAAAGTAGCTGCAATAGAAAATAACACTAAAAGAAACAGGTGAAATTAATTCCAACAATGTATTTTATGGAACTCAATATAACGAAAATAGTGTTATTTCAACATATAATCCATGTAAAAATACTATTAATGGGATTCCGTGCACTAAGTCTTTGAATTCAGGTCCGAATGTTACACTTCCACTGCATCTCGTTGGGCTGGCCACACCCTTCCCGTGCTCAGGAGCGCATGTGGTCCGCGGCTCTTCCGTGGGGCAGAGAACTGGCGCTTAGCAAGCAAGGGAGAGAATGGAGTGGATGAAGCTGGGACCGTGTAAGCAGGCGCAGATGCGAAAGATGAGAAAGGGCTGAATAATCCTGTGAAGCCTACATGAAGTTCCGCAAGAGATCTCCCTTCTGAAGAGAACCCCAGAGCAAAAGCAGTTTGTAAAGTATAACCAGTCTCCACGTTGTCCTGTGGGTGGACCCGTAGGCCCCGCTCCCCGGCTCCAGCCCAGCAGACAGCACACAGCCGCAGATTTTAGCTGATCGTAGGAAGCTACTAACACCACTTTCTAGCTATCTTGAGGGAAAGTTTTAAGGAACTTACTTTAAAAGCCCACAGAGTAAAGTTTGGAAGGAAAGCTCATGGAGCCCTGCTCTTGTTCCTCCTGTCCCACTGACTGTGCCCTTATGTTGAGCAGGGGTGCCCTGCCTCTTGGCCTACTGTGGGCTCCCTCTGCGTGCTTGTCACCGCAAAACAGCTGAGCCGCTGAAGTACTACCCATGCTCTCCCGGGAGTATCCGAACTTTGACATTTAGGCCCCCAAAGCTTTGGTGGTGTTCTGTGGCCTACCTGCCATAGGACACAGGGACACATGTGCCAATTAAGTTCTGGTAACAGCTTCAGGTATCAGGTAACTTCAAAAAAAAAAATCTTAATAATGAAAATGAGGCCATAATTGTGACTTTGGTTTATGTCATTTCATCATTCAACAGAAGTGTGGCACACTGAAGGAGCTCAGGAAGAATTTCTTGGAAGGTGGAGAAGCAACTCTTTATTGAGCATTGGCAATATAGCAGATGCTGTTAAAAGCTATTGCTACCATGGCCAGTAATGTAGAGATAGACACAGTGACACCTGCATTATAACTTCTTGGGATTAGCTGCTTCAGGACACCTGGAGACGCTGTGAAACTATGGAAGGCAGATCCTCCCCTACCTGCTGCGTCAGTCTTTGAAGGTGGGGTGAGACCCAGGGCCCCTCGCAGGTGATTCTGGGCCCAGAGCCATGGATACGGACACCAAGTTGGCAATAACAAGAGAGCATGTTTGGCATCTGCTGGGGGTGGGGGGTGGAGGCAGCAGGAAGCAATGGAAGCCTGCAAAAGGGACCCGCAAACCAGCCCCGAATGCTACCTGGAGAGGTGGCACCTAAGATGTGAGCTGAAGGACAAGGACAAGTGGGGTGAAGAGAGAGCACAGGGAGACAAGTGTGTCAGACAGACGGATGTTTTTATATCACGAATGTACCTTGTCTCGCTCCCCCATTCCATCAGCCCTCTCTTCAGACACTGTGTATGTGCAAGTGTTTAGAAAGGTATAAACCCCTCTCCAAATAAAAAGTATTACTGTTTTATGGATTCCGTTTGAGGGAGCCGAAGTTGATTGATAGGTGAGGACAATGAATATTTGATAGGCCGGGAATGAGCAGTGCAGCACAGCATGTCTCCGAGAAGGAATCATAGCAGACCTTTCCCATAGCCCCAGGGCCCGGAATATGGTAGTTAATTGAATTATTTAATAGGAAAATAACAGTTAATCTGAAAATCTCTATAATACATATGCCTCTCTTACTGAACCTCTTTTACTGGCTTGGACTAAACCCTCATAAGGGCAGGGGCCTCACCTGGCTTTTTACTGGGCCTCCAGTGCCCAGAGCATGGTTTACGCCATGGACGTGCTCAGGGAGTGTGTGTTGTCAGAGTGAGTAATTGAAGTAGAGAGGTAATGTTAGGAATGTTGTCTTGAAATGATTCCAGGTTCGTCATGAATTATGACAGTCTGGGATTAAACTATACATAAAGGATCCTGGAAGTAGTCTGCTGTCATTTTAGACTGTGCATTTTAATAACACAATTACCACTTAAATGTCTTCATTATAATAAAAAATTTTACATTCCAAATACAACAAATGAAATTCTTCCATTACCTGTGCCCCTCCACCCACCCAGAGGTTACCACTCTCAGAAGACTGGAGTGCATCCTCCCGGGGCCTGTTCTGTCCCTTCATACCTCTATGTGCACTGCATACATAAATTTACAGAATGTACTAATAGGATCACATTCTTTGTATTGTTTCATTTCCATTATTCCCTTTAAGGGTATGTTTTGGAGCTGTGTCCTTGTGCGGGCATTTATAAGGCTACCCATTTTTTAAATAACCTCATAGAATTTCCTGTGTGGAAATGCTGTCGTTTATTTAGCCACTCCTATGTTTTAGCAATTTAATAACAGCATTGCAACAAACATCTTTGTACCTGTATCTTATTCACATTAATGGAGGTATTTAGCATAGAATCCTAGGTCTTTTGACTTTTTTTTAATGAATAGCATTTCTGTTGTTTAATCATTTTCTTCTTTTTTTTGCCTCTTTACTAAAATCAGGTATAGAAAAGTTGGTTTTAATCAAGAAATCTTAGTTGGCAGCTTCTTGTTTGTAAATTTAACTGGAAAATTTAAATATATTGTAGAATCAATTATTTTATCTAAACCAAAAACCAGTTCATTTCTAAATGTCTTGGTTTTGTACCCCTTCGAGTAGGGATGGCTGTCAGCCAGGGTCACCCTGCTGCACTGCCGTTTGTGTGGGGTTCCTACCACTCCCCCACCATCCATATTACTGACCTAGCAACAGTACCTCCTGGCCTTGAGCAGCGTACAACCCACACAACAGTGGGGCCACCTTGATGTCTGGAGTTCTTTACTGTCACTATTGTTACTCTGTTCCATTCTTAGCGTCTCCAGCTTAACATCGGGCCCTTCAGATGCACAGTCAGGATCGCTTACACTGCGCTGTTGAGAAAAATTAGGGAAGATGTATGTCCTTTCAGGAAATCAAACAACATTTTCAGCTTGAAAATGGACACTGGGACCTGTCAATAAGCATCTTGTTGAATGAACAAATGAATGAATGAAAGTAAAACAAACAAGACTAAACTCGTGGCTCCTAGACCATTTTCTGCACCCATTAGCGCCCTTCACAGTGCTGGCCCGAATCTGCTTCCACTGATAGGTGTGGGCAGGTATGCACTGGCTTAATTGGAATATTAGTCTGGATAACAAGCTTTGACTGGCTGTTTCATGACGGAAGGGGACTGTCGGGGGAAATTCCCAAAGCCCACAACACTCGAGCCCTCATGTCAGCTAAAAAGAAAAGTAAGGAGTGGCTGTACTGGTGACTTCAGCAAGATACAAGGTGTTCCCAGATCAATATCCACCAAGCAACAAAGGCGATTGGTAAGTTAAGCTGTGCTGAGCCACGTAGTACCTGTGGGATCTCTTGACAAATGTGACGAACAAGTCCTTTGCCTTGCATGTCAGATAAGGAGGGAAGCAAAGAGAAATAGAGTTCTGTTCTTTGCCCAGTTAAATCAGAGTATGGGGTTTTGACTGCCCATCTATTTTAGTAAGACTACTTTTAGAAAGAATAAAACACACTCATTCATAGGAAGTTGTCTTGCCATGTGCGTCATTATTCGTTCTTTCAACAACCGTTTACTAAGAGGCTGTTATGTGGCCATCATAATGCCAGGCCTTGGGATAAACTTTCATGCCTGTATAGCAAACTGAACCTGTAAGTACCTTTGTTTTATATATTTCCCCTAATGTACAACCAATCCTTTCTATCGCTACCTTCGTAACTGAAATTACCTGGACAGATGATCAGACACTCAAAGTCATGGACAGGTTTATACCAGGGCTGGGCACTTTTAACTCTGTGTCTTTTTTTAGGAGGTGCTTATTAGTGGGGGAGGAGGATATCTGTTTTATAGCACTTAATGAGAATTTTTGAAGCACCTACAACTGTGGCAAGCACTGAGAATGTCTAAGGGAAAAAATATTAAGCACTTTGTCATACCCATGGGTTTGTCATCTGGTCAGAAAGTAAAATTGGACCTATAAAAAATGGCTAATTGACAGTAGAAGGCAGCATATCATTCTGTGACCAAAAGCTATCTAAGCGTTTCAAAAGACAGATTAATAGGGTCAAAACAGTCTACAGCTCCATCCCATCATCCCTATATTTCAGACATGCACTGTGGACATGAAAATATAATGCATGGATAGAGATAGTGACAAAACGCTCTAATTAGTAGAACATTAATAAGTAAAAAAAAAAAACTTCCGTAAGACCCAAATTCTCTGAAATCACTGGGTTAACCTGGGAATGGGAAACTCTTGGGTATCATTGGGACATTCTTTCTGAGGATCAAGGCGAAAAATGAAAGCAAGAGAAATAAGCTTCAAAAATAAACCAGAAATTGACTCCCGTTTTAATTAAGACAAAAGGAAAAATAGATTGCTCACACCTAGGGATTTCCTCAGACAGCTGGGTAGTGTCCTGAGATTTTGCATTGATACTTGCCACCCCCTTAGCCCAGAGTGTGTCACTGTCCACAAGAAAAGGAACTTTATAATTTAGGAATGAGTTCAGCTGCATGTAACAGAAACCCTGCCAGCCTGGGGCTTAAACAAATAGGGCGTCTTATGTCCCAGGAAGTCCTCCTGGGGATAGTCCTGTCTGTTATGCTTTTCATCTTTTGTTTTATTTTATTCTTTTTCAAGATGGTTGCCCTATTTCCTGGCATCTTGATCAAATTTACACAAGAAAGGAAAAGAGTGGCAGGAACAATGTTTGTGTCTTTTATTGGAAAAGCACACACTTTCCCAGAGTGCCCCAGCACATACATGTTCACCTCTCTGTGGTAAGAACTATATTGTGGGAGCCACACGTGGCTTCAAGTGGGGCTGGGAGAGTGAGTATTTAGCCTGCTATGGGATGGTGGTAGGCAGGAGAGAAAGGGTTGGAAATGAGCTGTGGATAAGCTGACCAACAGTTCCTGTTCCTGGAGGTTTTGGAGAGGTGGTGTTTACTACGAAATAAAAACTCAAAAGTCTAACTTGAGTGTTATCTTTTCTCTGTTCAGGTCTCACTTTGTTTCTGTGTAAAACAAGGCCTTGCCTAGGAGCGATCTATATTTTAAGGTGTTTCCTTGTTAAAACATTCTAGAATTTCTCAGGTACTTTTGTAATAATCAAGAACTTTATAATATTAAAATATGATTTATTGAGGGGTAACTGTGTCCCAGGAACTTTAAATACTTATTATGCATGATCTCATTCAATCCTCATCACACGTCTGTGAGGCAGGCATTATTATGCTGCCCATTTTAAGGATGAAAGATGGGGATTAAGGGCAAGTTAAATAACTGTCTCTTGGTGAGATAATTACCATTGTTTTGGTAGCCAGGTGAGGATTCATCCCAGGGTGGCTGACCCTAAACATGTCTTTCTTAACCACTGAGGTTTATAGCTTGCAAAGCAGCTTCATACTCTAATGTATTCTTTGTACGTATTCTGGTCATATATATATAATACAAATGTTTTCATGGTTCTTACTTTTCAAATCTTCCCAGTTTGGGTTTGGAAAGTCCTCTTACCCATGAATTGATTGCTTTCTGCCTGATCTGTGTTCTGCTGCACAGCTTCAAGTGAAAGCATGAGCAGGAACCAGGAACAAATGCAGGGCGCCATAGTGGCTCTAAAGCCTGCTGTGTTCACATTTGAATCCCACTTCTGCCACTTGTTAGATACGTGAGGTTGAGAAAGTTACCAGATGTCTTAAAGTGTCAGTTTCTTCATATGAAATGGGAAGATGACAACATTAAACATTAGCTTTTTCAAGGAGAAATAAATGAGATAATGCACGCGAAGTGCCTAACCCTAACAGCATCTGTCAAGGTTTTAGGTAATTGATGACTATTTGTGGAAATGGTTAAAGTACAAGGAAAGTAAATGCAAATATCAACTGAAACTGGATTCTTTTAAAAATATTAAATACCCCTTGACTAGTCTGCCCTCACACGGATCTCCTGCATGCTCACTCGGTGTGTGTGTACACGTGTGCCCACATGTGTGCTCTCCTGTGCTTTGACACATGTCCACTTCGTGAACTCAAGTCAGTTCTAGCTCCCTCAGCTCTCTGCTATTGGTTCATCTGGTAAGATCTCTCTAACCTGGTTCCCCATACTTCATGTGCCATTAATATTATTTATTTATCTCAGAATAGCACATACCACATAATTTTTTAAAAATTCAAGAAGAAATGTGAGGCCCCTTTCCTTCCCTGCTTTGGCCTGCTGACCTTTTCTCTTCTGAAAGTGACCACTGTGAAGTTCCTTCTATAACTTTTCATAAAAGAAATTATAGGGATGTCAACATGTAAACCAAATGATATACACACAACCTTTTGAAACTTTATTTAAATGGCATGATACTGTATACACTATTCATACCTGGCTCTCTGGCAGCATTCTGTGTCTAAAAGAGCAGACCTACTTCATCGTTCTTAGTAGTTTACATATTGCTTTGTATTAATGAACTAAAATATGTTTTATTCAGTTGGCATATGGGTTCTTTCTAGTTTTCTGTTTTTATATGTGATACCATCAGGAATATTATTGCACGTTATTTTGGCATATTCTTGTAAGTAGGTGTGCAGGGCAAGTTTTAGCAATGAATTTGCTGTGTTGGAAGGTGTGTGAATTTGCCATTCTGATAACACTGCCAAATGTCCAACATCGAGGAAAGCTTATACCAAACGTTCCCTGTTAACAGCCAGGTAGGGGGGAAATTTGTTCATCCCTCCCCCCCATTCTTCTGCTTGTCTCTCATTAGCTTCCTAACAACAAACAAACAAGAAATGTGTGGCATGTCTGTCAGGTCGATTTTATTTAGCAATTGCTCCAGGCTTTTGCCCAGAAGGGAGGCCGCTGAGCCGCAGGACACAGGGAGTCTGGTTCTGGCTCGCCTCAACCAATATGAATATGGCTGGACTGTTTTTCTAATTAGGAATACTCATACAGTGTGGTGATGTATCTGGGATATATCATTTTCTTCAAACACAGAATTACTATTTGTTTGCTTGTATTTAGTCTCATCTAATAATTATACCCCAATCACCATATCATCAGAGAATTGATTTTTAAACCAGATGTCAGCAGGGGCCTCCTTGAACTGTGGAGATGTAACTATAATTGACTTGAACCCCCAATTCCAGAGTTCATGAGAATTTAAACTCTCTACCCTTTCTGTGGATTTTTCTGGCTCCTCCATCCAAGGGTCTCTTAGCGTTTTGTGCCCCTCCACGTGATGTACCAGTGGTCCCCGTTTATCTGTAGCAGCCCTCTTCCAGGCGTAGTTTCAGTTCAGTGGCCCACCAGAAGAGGTAGGAGGCGGGCTTTCCTCCCTTGACCCCTTCATTGCTCCTCGCCTGCGTGGGAAAGCTTCGCCTCTTTCTGTGAAGCCTTTATGGCTGCCAGCATCCATGCCTTCCAACCCTCAACTCTGAAATCATTTAAAGGCTTGCCTTTCAAGCAAACATGTTTTGTTGTCCCAAGGAAATTTTTAAGAGAAAAAAGAAAAAGCCTCTATATACTATAGTCGAATTCCTTTAATCCTGTGGGGAGTCATCTCCTTTGCAAAGAATTTTTCCCAAGCTTGCTTCTCCATTTGTTTTTGTTTCTGTTTTAAATGGTTATTTCACTATGTGGATTCGTAGAGGAAGGCCTTCTTAGGATAAATCCAGCACTTCAGTAAAAGAGCATGGCCTTTGGAGAAGCGGACACGTGGGGTTACAGTCAGGCCCTACCGCATAACACAAGCAAATTAGCGTTTGGACCTTATTTCCTTCAGTAATCTAAAGGGGATAATTCTTAATGGAGTGTTTTAAACATTGGACCGCATAAATGTCAGGCATCTAGCACAGGGCTTGGAAAGCAGGAGATGCTCATAAACTGATAGAGCTGTGACCGGAACTCTGACTCATGTCATCATCCGTAGCACTGAATTTGGAGTTACACGTTTTGTCCATTCCACGGTGTGGAATACATGCATCTCCTTGTTCGCTGTTTCAACATTCCCTTTTCTCAACTGCACGGTAAAATGTCTCATGAGGAGGCCGTGTCTATTTTGTGTTTGGTTGTTGAGCACATATTAAGTACTCAGCCAGTGCTTATTGATTCGTATTTTATTGATCAGTAATCTTTCATAGATCTGAAATTTCTTCTATCATCTTGGCAACTACCTAAGGAAATTGAAATTCGCTATATTAGAAAATGTTTAATTTCTTCTGTGCCTGCCTTTCTTTGAGTCAGGTCTCTGTATTCTGAGATGAGACTTTTCATTTTTTTTCTTATAGGGATAAGTCAGTCTTTCTCATTTCTTGCTCTTTTCCAGATTCCCTTTTGGAAGTCTTTCCTTTTCTTCCTTTCCTACATATGAATTCTCTCCCATTCTGGCTGAAATTCATCTCCACGTCATGAATGCCCTTATTTCTATGTGATTCTATTGTCTACATTCCCTGCAGATGATATAGTGACCTTATTTGAAAGAAAACGTCATTTATTTCCTAGCATCTGATCTGAATAACAGTGAAATATTTGCTTAAAATTAATGCTTTGAGTGAAGATCCCTCTCTGTTTACTTGACTTGCAATATTTTAATATTTAACGTGCTATGATGTAAAACTTGTGGAAGAAAAATATCCTGGTGTGATCTGGTTGTCTAACAATTTACATTCAGCTGCAGTATTTTATTTGCTATAATTACTCACTGACAAAACAGGGAATTGAAATGTAAAAACACCGAATGCTCTCGGTTTGCATTTTATTTTGGAATGTGAAAAAACCCTGGGTTCCTGAGAGAGAGCGCGGGCAAGCATGAAAAAGGAAACCTAGCTTAGTCAGAGGTCCACCTCTACGAACCTCCTCTTCAACCGTAAGACTCAAACCAGCGCGGATACGGTGGGGCTTTCGGCGAGTTTTGTAACAAGGCCGTGTGATGTGGGCTGGAGGTTGAGGGCGGGGTCTGGGAGCAGCTCATTGCAGCTCTCACCCCAGAGTGTCCCTGGGATTTTGCCTCGGCTCTTTCACTGCATACCGCGTAAGGACCTGCTCTTAAAGCAGTGAAGTTTCTTAGATAAAAGGTAGGAATCCACCGGGCTCTTGTTACAGAATGTCCGGCTCTAGTGCTCTTTTGCCCTCCTATTATTTGCGCTCTTGAAAACGACTGGTTTCAGTGGGATCGTGGATCTGAGTGGTGCCTGGCAGCCAACACTGAGGCATTATGGGTACCAGCCAATAGCTTGCCCCTTGATTTCCAGCACAGGGAAAAGCCCTTCCCTGGATTTGGAGGGAACAGCTCTCAGTTATCCAGATCTGAGCTCCTTCACCCATTCGCCCCACCCTCATATGCAGTTTGAAAAATGAAAACCATTTCTGCTTCTGTGTTCCTGAATAGGATTGCCACAATGCATTTGACCAAGAAGCAATTGCTAGAGGAAATTAAAACAAGAGTCTTCTTTATGATTAAACTCCACAAGTACTCTCCAGTTAAAAAAAAAAATTAAAAAGAATAGAGAAAAAAAGAAGAAAAAAAAGAGTTTTGTATCACATCGGGGGCAAAGAATGGTACTACATTTTTTAGCTTTAAAAATGACCAAGACAGCCATATGTCAATTGTTATAATTCAGAATCTTATTTTTCTCCTAATAAGCTATATTTTTTCCCAAATATGCAGCAGTTTTCACATGACTTATTCAAAGTGGGTAGTATACTTTATAGGAGAAACTATATGAAACAGCTTACTGAGAACGGTTCATTTGCATTCCAATATTTCTGAAATATAAAGCAGTTAATGCAAAGGATTAATCATTACATAAACTGCGTGTTGGCAAGATTTAGGGAAAGTTCTAAGAAATAAAGACAGTGTTATGTGATGCATATTAAAAAATTTTTTTTCAGGCAATCAGTAACACAAGGTTTAGTGATCCTTAGTCCCCAAGTATTGATTCTGTGATCTAAATTCATTTTAATTTGATTTTTAGATGGCTAGAAACTTGATTTTGTGGAGATTTTTTTTCCCCAGAGAAACACTTTTTTGGTGCAGTGTGAAGATGGGTTTCAGCAAACAATTTTTAATGCTAATTATAATTTCCAGTACATGCTTTATTTTTGTTTATGGTTAAAGCAAATTACAGAGGTAACCCAGGGTTAAAAATATCACTTCCCTGTTGTCATGTTTCTACCAGTAAGAAGAAATTGGCTGACTACCCATTTTACTCCATGCATGTGGGCTTTTTGTCTATCAAGGCACCGAAAGCTCACGGAGCATAGTAAAATGCGTCTGAATTGAAATTGTTCTCTGCAGATGACACATTATATGACCACCCTACCTACTGGGGCCCTGTTGAAGTTAGACTATTTTAGATTTAAGGAATAGATACTAAAATTTTATAAGGGAAGGGAGATTTATAGCGTGGCTATGTGGAGTCCTGCCCTGGCAGGGGAAAGCAGCAAGAACTGAGGAGGGCCTAGGCAGCCCTCAGTCATGAACTTCATGGTCCCAGAAAAATCTCTTCTGTTCCCTAGTTTCCAGCTGCCTAAATGACCTTGCTTATTTGGTTCCTGTGCCTTCAGAATGTCAGCTTGCCGTTGGCCATCGTGGTCTCTGTACTGTCACCTCGCCGTCTAAGCTCTTGCCACTTGGTCTGTGTTTGACTATTCACATTACCAAGTGTGACTCAAAATATTTCATTGTATCTTATCTGACGTTTCTGTGTGTAATGGTGAGAGGGCTTCACAAACTATTTATGGTATTTATCTCTCGCGTGCCTGGAAACATCTTCAGAATCCTTAATGTGACGTTCTTAGCAGCCACTATCAGCGAATTAGAGCTCAGGGGCCTGGAGTTGATCATCTTTTATGTCTCTTTACCACTAAGATGTAATTCTGAGACAGAGTTTTGAAATGAGGGCAGGTGTGCTTTCTATAAAAGAGAGAAGCAGAAAATACTGTTTTAATGGTGACAAAATATGCATAAAGAAAAGTTACAATCGTAACCATTTTTAAGTGTAGTCTTCAGTGGCATTGAGTATAGTCACTTTGTTGTGTAACCCTCACCACTCTCCTTTTCCAGAATATTTTCATCATCCCCAAAGGAAATTGTGTACTTTCCATACCCTTCTCCTTGCAGCCACTGGTAATAATTTATTGTACTATCCATGTCTATGAAAATATTCTGAGTATCCCATGGAAATGGAGCCATACAATATCTGTCCTTTTATGTCTGGTTTGTCTAACTTAGAATAATGTTTCCAAGGTTTGTGTTATATCGTGTATCAGAATTCCATTCCTTTTTAAAGCAGAGTAATATTCCATTGTATGGATATGCCACATTTTGTTTATTCAAGGAATAGCATTTTTTTTATTAAAGTATCATTGATATACAGTCTTGTGATGGTTTCACATAAACAACACAGTGGTTTCAACATTGAGCCCTATTATTGAGTCCTCATCCCCTCTATTGCAGTCACTGACTATCAGCATTGTTAGATGCTATAGAGTCATGAATTATCTTCTCCCTGCTGTATTGCCTTCCCTGTGACCTATGTATATTGTGATTGCAAATTATAGTGCCCCCTTTACGATTAGCAGACGTAATGTAGGGGGGCACGGGGAGGGCTGTACAACTCAGAGAAGACAAGTAGTGATTCTACAGCATCTCACTAGGCTGATGGACAGTGACTGTAATGGGGTTGGTGGGGGGGACCATAATATTGCACATGTAATTGTAGATTAATGATGCCAAAATAAATTATTTAAAAAAATAAATAAATAAAATAAAGGAGCATAAAGTCAAACAAATGCAAAAAAAAAAAATTATAGTGCCCCTTAATCCACATCTCCCTCCCTCCCCACCCACCCTCCCCAGCCCCTCCCCTTTGGTAACCGCTAGTCCCTTCTTGGAGTCTGTGAGTCTGCTGCTGTTTTGTTCCTTCAGTTTTGCTTCGTTGTTATACTCCACAAATGAGTGAAATCATTTGGTATCTGTTTCTCTCTGTCTGGCTTATTTCACTGAGCATAATATCCTCCAGCTCCATCCATGTTGTTGCAAATGGTAGGATTTGTTTCTTTCTTATGGCTGAATAGTATTCCATTGTGTATATGTATCTTCTTTATCCATTCATCTACTGATGGACACAGGTTGCTTCCATATCTTGGCTATTGTAAATAGTGCTGCAATAAACATAGGGGTGCATATGTCTTTTTGAATCCAGGATCTTGTTTTCTTTAGGTAATGTCCTAGGAGTGGAATTCCTGGGTCAAATGGTATTTCTATTTTTAGTTTTTTGAGGAACCTCCATATTGCTTTCCACAGAGGTTGAACCAATTTACATTCCTACCAGCAGTGTAGGAGGGTTTCCCTTTCTACGCATTCAAGGAATAGCATTTTAAACCACACTCTGTAGGGCAGGAAAGGCATGCAATGCACCTTGGTGCCATGGGAAGGTTCAGAAGCAACAGATGAGGCAGTAATAATACTCCATATCCTTCTAACATTCCACTTACGCTAGTATGTCCTTGGTGCACTTTTAGTTAACTCCCCAAATCTCTTCTTTGTCATCTGCCGTAATAATACCTCTTAAAGGTTTGTTGTGAGGTTTGTGTGAAATAATGCCTGAGATGTGCCTGGCCTGGCACATAGCAGGTGTTCAGAAAGTGAATCCCACTTTCTCTCTTACCAGCAATTCTCCCACTTCCAGCACCCCCACCCATAATAAGCATGAAGTGCCTAATAGCAGGTGTGTTTCTCTTGTGGCGTATAAAAGAAATGGGACCCTGTGCACACAAGACATCTGAGAACTGTCAGGCAGGAATGGCAAGATCGTCTGGTCAGGAAGATTGGCCTCTGGGACCTTGACCACTCAGTGTATTCATTTTCTGAAGCAGGGGTGGCTGGCTTCGTCAATCTGGTTGGATTCTGGGGAAAAAGGAAATCATGCCTTTCTGTCTGCCATGCTGAAAACACCTTTTCCAAGATAAAAAGTGTCTGCCCCTCTTTCAAACTACTTTTGCTGCTTCCCATGAAAAAATCTTTTTCATTTCAATAAAAGGCAGTTTCTCTCTCCCTGCCAAGCTAGCAGCACAGACTGTTTGAGAAGGGCTTTTGCTTTCCTGGTATCAGGGTGTAAACTCTGCATGACATCAAGGCTGCCATGGGATCATTTCCGCAGCAGGCGAGGGAGATGGCTGGATGACCAGCGGAGCTAAACATACCCTCTCCTGTGTTAATGCACTGGAATCAGAAGCATAGACTTGGAATCCAACTAGTGGTTGCTGGGGCACATCACAACTTGCAACCAAGTAAGGAGTGCAGAAGGGTTTCTGTTAAAGAGCTTCCTGCTAACAATAGAAGTGCGATGGGGTGGTAGGAATAGCAAACAATGAGCACCACCTCCTCCCCTCCATCTCCTCCCCACCGATTTATTAAATGGTTACTTTCAGCCAGAAGATCTTTTAGTTCCAAATAAATCAAACGTAATAGGAGCAGAAGTAACCTGAGCTTTCTAATCTCTAGGGAAAGTCCTCTGTAGAATTCATTTTTTCTGTGTGTCTCTGAGTCAGAGCCAGGCTGAATGTACAGACATGAAGCAGAAGTGCACGCTGACCTTTCACCCCACGCTGCCTCAGGAAGCCCTGAGTGTGGAAATTCCACAATGCTGTTGGCACTTGCAGAGGTGTAGTGTCAGAAAGCCTCCTGAAGGGGACCAGTCATGGGATCTTTTCGGAGGACATGAATGGGAGTCGGCTGTACGTACCTGTAGCAGCTCCTTACACACGTTAAAGCTCATGTTGCTTATTAAGTATCTGGACATTATGCAAAATATCCATGTTGGCCCGCTGATTTGAATATTTACCGAGCCCTTGTTCAGTATCTTCAAAGTTTCCCGAAGAAGGTTTGTGATCCGTGGAGGCGAGTGTAGCTTTGGAATTGGATCCAAGTTATACCTCCTGCTCCTCTAATTACTGGCTGTGTGACTTGTGGCAAGTCTTTAAACCTCTCTGAGCTACAGTTTGCTTCCCTGTAAAATGAGGATAAGCCTGCCTCTTCAACATGGTGGTCTCCAAAATTACACAGCATCAAAGAACTTTTTCTCAGTGTTTTGCACAATGTTTGCCATTTAGCCAGAGCCCACGAAATGTTGGTTTTCCCTCTGCTTTTGTCTCGTGGTTTGCAGTATAACTTCTCTTGGTGCAAATGCTGAAGCATTTGAGCTCTGCGCAGCACCATCTTTACAACATAGAAATTGGCCAGGAACCTCCAGAATAAATCTGAGAACTAGAAAGGAAAAGAAAGCCTACCACTGTGCATTTGGCAGTTGGCATCTCTTTGCCTTTGCTAGTTCGAGTCTTTCATAGTAAAGTGTTTTTTGTTCTGTTTTTTTTTTTCTTATCCTTGAAGCCATGTGTGTTGGAAAGTATTTGACAGACATTTTTGTGTCCACCAGAGTAAGGGGAAAGGGACAATGAGAGGGCCACTCGAGACGCCACTTTCCTGTCCTGCAGGCTGGACCTGACAGTGCAGTGCTTCTACAAAACACCCGTGGTTTTTTGTAGTCACAAGGAGAGGAAGGTGCCACATGGTCAAGGGGACCTCTCCTCGCATGAAGAAAGTGGCACACAGATCGGAGGTGGTGCTCTGCAGTGGGGGTTGTGGACCGTTACTTCTGTAGAGAATCAGATCATGACGGAATACGTGTTCTAACTGAGGGTGGACAACTGTCGTCTCTGGCCGAAGACTTACACACACACACACACACACACACACGCATCCATATGTTACCTTCAGTGGGAACTCAAAGTTGCAGCAAAGACGTGCATTCTTACTTCATTGATTCCTTAATTAAAAAACAATTATTTCTCACCAGTGACAGGTGATGAAATGTTATTGGTGGAGCAGCTCAGGATGGAATTTAGAATGTTTTGCATACTTAGTGTTTATAAAGTGAACTAAAGGCACGAATAATGACAACCACCACCATCACAGCTACAGAGAAAACAGGGTAGCCCTTGTGAGCTGGTTGTCCTGGGTTCAGCAAGAACCTGACACCTGGAAATCACTCAATAAAGGCATTATTTTTTGGTATTATTAATAAACAGATCAGGCAGAAGCTTTGATGTCTCTTTCTCAGCATCGTCTTTAGGGAATATAATGTACAACTGTCAGGATACTGAATGGACTACCTCACTCTGTCTCTATGCTGGAGTTCTCAGGAATGTAAAAACCATGGTGCTCATTGAGAAGTGTTGGCTGGGGCGTGGGGACTGTAGCAGAACAACGTGTCTCTGCTGGTGATGGGGCCATGGGATGCTTTTGCATTTGTTCTTCCATTTATTTGTCAGGAGAAATCTTGTATTATTTTCCTGATCTTACCTCAGCACTTTCAATACACACATATAAAGGTCTGTGCCGGAAGTTATTCTTAAGTTTGGAATTTAAAGTGATTTTATACTATTTAGCCTTTCTTCTTTCTTTTGCTTTTGTGTGTTCCTATTTTTTCTTGCTAATTATTTGCAAACTTGTCATTGCCTTCTAAAAAAAATTTGAATCAATTCCAAAATTTGTGTAAATTTTATGAGTAGAGTGCTAAATAAGTTATATGTGGAGTTATTATCAAGTTAAATGATTTTACCACCTGCAACAGCTCATGCTTATACAATTTCTCAGTGATTGAACAAAATCATTAAATTTCTTCTCCTCTCAGTAGATGTATGTGGATGTTGTATTTTGTAGTTCCCTTGGAATAATCCCTTAGAAGAATACAATGTACACAGTATCTGATTCACAGGTATAAAGTGCCTAATTTAATGCATTTATACTGAGAAATGTGTTGAAAGAGAAGAGTTCATTGTATATGTATGTAGGTGTGTGTGTATTGTTTTTAAGGAAAACACTTTTTTCTTAACTATATTTAATATGTAGGCTTTTTTGCCTTGTGAGCATCTTATGAGGTTACATTAGGAAAGGACTCTTTGAGGTGAAGTGATAGAGGTCAAGTAGTGGAGATGGAGCAGAGGCCGAGGGAGCACAGCCTAAACAACTTAGGTGGGACTGTTAGGAAAGAAAAAAAAAAAGGCGGAGAGTATCATGAGGTCATAGACGTGATTTCTGTCCGACTTTGTACACGCCTAGACAAATTTTTCTTAAGCTAATATTTACTAAGTTGATAGGGTCTTGACCACCCTTCCATCCTTGTAGTCCTTTATGTCTTGCCTTAAACGCATGTGGCGCTTTCTCTGTGTAAGCAGCGTGTTTTGCCTTGACCAGCACACATCTAAAGAATGATAATGTGCAGACAAAAGACATGGTTTGAAAACACCAGGGACAGTACTAACATAAGTATTCTGGTATTTGATAAAGGATTGTTGGGGATCTCATGTGTGGCAGGCAGATATCTAAATTCTTGGGCCACAAAGGTACAAAAGGCACAGGGGGCCCCTGCCATTGGGGTGAGGGAGACAGTTAACAAAGAAATAGAGTAATTATGGACTGGCACATAAATGTATCTAAAGGAAAGATAATAATTGGGCTTGAGATGTTGTGGTTGGGACAGGCCTCTCTAAGGAGGTGACCTCTGACCTGAGGGCTGAAGGAGGAGAAGGACCCCATCGGGCTAAGAGCGGAGTGAGGAGCGTTTCAAATAGAGGCTGCACCAAGGTGCTTAGGGGCGGGAGCTTGGCTTGTTCTCGTGCTCCCGGAAGGTGACCAGGCCTGAAGCAAAGCGAGCAAGGTGAGATGAGACTGGAAATGTGGACAGGAGCCAGATGGCAGGAGGATTGTATGTATGCGCGTTGGGCTGGCAGATTTAGCAAATGAAAACGCAGGACGCCCTGTTAAATTGGACTCACAGATCCACAACACATGCTTTCATCATATAATTATGACCCACAGATTGCACACAGCCTACTTACACTAAAAATAAATCTACCTACCCACCTGTTTATCTGAGAGTCAGTTAAGTGGATATTGTGTATTATAGCGTATAATATACTATATATAGTACGAGTGTCTGTATACTCCTCCTGTAATGGGGGACCAGTGTGATCTGACTTGTGTTTGTGTTTGTGAAAGATCAGTCACTGGTTTTCGTGTTGCATGTTTTGCCTGCTATTTTTCTGACTCCCAGAAGCAGTAGAAGTAGCCGGTTCACAGTATTCAGAGATATGACTGTAAAATGAGAGACTACCTTGTAACAAATTGGTAAAAAAAATTAGAAAGTCTGATAATAATAAATATCAGGATGCAGAGCACAGAGCATTTGTAGGGCACTGACAACACTGTGTATGGCGTCACGAGGATGGACATACGTCATTATACAGTTGTTCCAAACCACAGAATGCCCACCGCCAAGAGCGAATCCTAATGTGAGCTGGGGACTTGGGCTGATTATGTGTCAGTGCAGATACATCCTTGGGAACAAACGTGCCACGTTGATGGTGATGCTGATAGTGGGGGAGTCTTTGCATGTGTGGGGACAGGTGGGTATGTGGGAAATGTCAGTACCTTCCTCTCAATTTTGTTGTGAACTTAAAGTGGCTCTGAAAAATAGTCTTTTTAAAAACTTTTAAACACATTGAGAATTAGCTCTGCTCAAAGCGGTGGCAAAATTATCTTAATGCAGAATTATGGTTTCTTGATCACATATTCAAATACCTCAGTTGAAGTTCCTTCTAAAACAGAAAACTGAATCATGCTGTCAGTTCACATTGTCTGGCAACAAGACACAGCACGTGTTGTCAGAGGACATTATTATGAAAGAAATCAGGGGACATTTGCCTGAAGGCTCACCGCTTCTCTGATAAACAGTCTCTAAGCATCACCTTCTTAGAACCTATCAAATCTAGAAAATCTAGAATGAAGCCCTATAAAATGAAACCCTCACAAGTCAGAGGACTCTGCTATTATTCCCTCACTCATCGTTGGGTTTCATGGAACATTAGTATAATAAGCCTGCTGTTCAGAGTTAAATTGTGTTTCCCCCACATTCATGTTGAAGCCCTAAACTTCTAAACTCTATATTAGAATAGAAATATATTTGGAGATGAAACATTTAAATAGGTAATTAAGTTAAAATGAGCCCCTCAGAATGAGTCATAATCTAATCCAACTGGTGTCCTTATAAGAAGAGATTAGGACACACAGAGACACCAGGGAGGTGCTGGCATAGAGGGAAGGCCGTTTGCAAGCCAAGGAGACATGCCTTAGAAGAAATCGAACCTGTCTACACCTTGATATTGAACTTCCAGTCTCGAGAACTGGGGGAAAGTTAATCTCCATTATTTAAACTATCCTGTCCATGGTATTTGTTATAGCAGCTCTAGCAAACAAATACACCTGCATTTCAAAATACAACAGATAGTTTAAGAGGCAGTGCAGCATTAAGAGCAGGAACTCTGGAGTCAGGCGGGATTGGCTTTAACTGTGGGCTGCAAATGACCAGTTCTGAGATTGTTAACATGTTACTGTCTTGCCTGTGAAATGGGAATAGTAATTGTATCTACCTCATAGGGCTATTGTGTCTGTCTCATAGAATTAAACAAGTGAACAGAAGTAATTGCTGTATGAATGTTATTAGCTTTTACCATGACTATTATGGCTCCGATTTGTCATGATTTCACTGCTCACACACAGCAAATGCACCCCAAGAACCAGGGTGGCTTAACCTGTGAGTTCATTCCACATGTAGTCTTAAGAATCATAAACAAAGAGATGAGTTTGTGACCTGTTCCCATTGTTTTCAGTGCTTTACTCTCCAAAAGCATGAGTTTGAATTAAGTGCTGGCGTTCTGAAATTGAGCATAATGAGGACATACCTCAGAGATAACCCAGGTTCAGTTCCAGACCACTGCAATCAAATGAGTCTCATAATAAAGCAAGTCCAGAATGAGTTGTTTGGTTTCCCACTGCATATAAAAGGACTGTTTATACCATAGTCTATTAAGTGTGCAATAGCATTATGTCGACCAAAAATGCCTACCTTAATTGAAAAACACTTTTTTGCTAAAAACTGTTGATCATCTGAATTTTCAGTGAGTCGTAATCACTGATCACAACTCACTGTAATGAATATAATAATGAAATCGACATGTGACACAGAGACATGAAATGGGCAAGTGCTGTTGGAAAAACAGCCCCGGCAGACTTGCTTGATAACAGCGTAGCCACAAACCTTCAATTTCTAAAAAGCACGGTATCCATAAAGCACGGGAAAGTGAAGCGCAGTGCAGTGAGATATGCCTATATGTTTTGAGCTTTCTTTTTGGAAATAATGTGGCGATGGCAGATCTGGGTAGTTACAATGGGCATTTGGGAGCAGGGAGAAACCGGCACGAGCAGTGAGAGACCTGAGAATGAGCAACCACCTCTCTAGCCTTATGCACGGCCACTGGCCTCAGGAGGAACCAGCAGTGTAACAGCGTGGATTCCATCTTGTCGTATCTGTGATATTGATTTTCCTCTGGAATAAATTGAGGACAGAGTCAGCCTTCACAAGTCAGAGGGCTGCCCTGCTCTTCACCCACTGTTGTGTGTTGGGGGACATTACTATGATACACCTGCATTTTCAAATACAACAAATTCTTAGCAGAATGTCACCGCGAGACAACCTCCTCAATGTGTTTAAGTTGGTTACCTTCACACAAGCTGTAGGAGATAAGGTGGGCGCTTAATATTCACTGGATAGACTGATAATATCCCTGTTTGTAAGCTCAATTTCCTAAAATCACATAACCTTTTGTTATCTTGTAATACATAAAAGGGCTGGTTGGATCTGAGAAAGCTGTTATTATGTCAGATACACAAGTCACAAAGTTCCATTTAAAGTACATACACCCTGCATGGTAATAGGCCTTGGGGTGGAAAGTTGCATCACAAACCCTGGTCTGAGTTCTCTGCATATTTCTTAGGAGTGTCTCCGATTTAAAAAATGCTGCTAAGCCTGTTTTTTGGAGCTCAAATTATGATACCCGTACAACATCACTGGCCTGGTTTGGTGAATTCTTCTTTCCCATTCCCTCCTCCCCAGTTCTGCTTCCCCATAGGGGGATGTTTCTCATTCAAGCACTGTTTCTCAAGCAGAAACTAGATTAGCCTTTAAAAAAATTTTCCCCCTAAATTTGTGAACAAGTCCTAGTGTGCGTGAAAGTGGAGAATGCATGGGATTGCCTAGAGGCAGTCATACATACTTTAGACAGTCACATATACTTTAGAAACCTTTGTGGTCTGCTTGCTGAGCCCTCTTCACATCCAGCGTGTACACAGCAGTGACAGCTGGCCTCTGCCAGGGTGGCCAGGTGCTCATTATGGCCTCAGCAGACATAGCTGGCTTGACCACAGGCACTGCACTGATCGGTGTTCTGGTAGAAATCCACTTGTCTGTGGAACACCCATGTTTGCATAGATTCAGCATCTTATTCTGTGGAATGGTCACATTAGCCATGTATGAGATGGCAACACTTCAAAAAAAATAGTAAATGTAGCATAGGAAAAGCAACTTCATTCAATGTTTCTGTTGTGTGTTAGACACTTGTTCTTAATTTCCACAAATAACCCAGTGACGGTGTAGCATTATTCATACATAAAATACTAGATGAGGAACACAAGATAAATTCATGCATACTTCTGCAAATGCAAGCTTATCATTACTAAGGGTAGAAGAAAATGAATTTTGAAGGGCTGATGGTTTGACTGTTACCAAAAATTAGAGTTTCCAGTAGAAACACACAGAATATCCACCCCAACCCTTCTTCCCAAGCTTTAGATCCACAGAGCCAACTGCTTGCTGGTGATCTCTGCTTTCATGAACTTCACGTGCCTTTCCAACCCTGTCCTCCTAACATGCTCCCTGTCAGCCATTCTCCATTTCAATTTTTCAAGAAACTTGGAAATCACCCATTGCCTCTTCCCACTTACCCCCCACATTTAGCAATACACCACATCCTTACAGCTCTGCCTCCTAAATAGTCCCCCTATCTGTCCACTTTTTCCATCCCCAAGACACATGTCTTCCCTAGAGGGATGGAGGGAAGGAGGGGGTGAAGAGAGTTGTTTTACCTTCTTTCTTTTATTTAAAAAAAAATTTAATGGTAGTAAAAAAACAATGTAAAATTTGTCATCTTAACTATGTTTAAGTGTAGAATTGAGAAGTGTTACATATACTCACATTGTACAACAGATTTCTGAAACTTCTCATATTGTACAACTACAACTCTATATGCACTAAACAACAATTCCCCATCTTTTTCTTTTTGTCAATGGCCAATGTAGACAAAGAGTAAGTAGATAAAACTTTGGGTCTGAGTAATTTCAATTTATCAGCATTTGCTTATCTCGAACATTCCTAAGTGATGAGTTGTAAGTGAGGCTGCCTCTCTGTGGCTGGCCTTCAGGTGCGCAGTGCTCACAGGGCTTGACACGGGTGGGGGGACTCTTCCTGGTAGTCTCACCAAGTGCCTCGCACTCCCCTAATCTCAACCCCCCAAACAGATGGGGAGGTGATCTAGGATGGACACTATTGTGTGCTTTTGCCAGTTCACCACTTAGAAGAGAGCCTGTTGGAGGGAGATAATAGGATCTGAGGATTTGAGGCTCATTTTCGTCCCTTATTTAAGCATGTCCATTTGCCAGCAAAATCCTGCAGCACATGAACTCTTGGCTTTTATCTGTTTGGTCAATTTCTACGGGCCTCCAGCAGGACTCTGTTCCTACTCTTTTTTCTCTTTTTCATCCCACTCCCTCTCCTTTTCCTCCCATTATTCTATACTTACACGATTTTGTCATCACTTACACTATTGAGACACTTAACCACGGTGTGCTGGCAGTAGAAAACATAGGAGATAACATCCGCTTTGCCATGTTGTAGGGGAGCTGACCCTTAGGGACGCATGTTGGAAGCCACTGAGTGAAGTTCCAGTGGTTTCTGCATGCTTTGGCAGCACCACCTCCTACAAAGGAGTTTGAAGACCTTGTCCCAAGACTTTCTATGATACTTGTGGGTAAAGGTTACTTGAAGATTTAAAACTCTGCAGTCTGATTTGTAAAGGTAGTTCATCTATCAAGCCTTATTTGTTCTGTTATAATTAAAGATCTGTCGAATCCTTCTTCCACCTTCTTGAATAAACCCATGCTTTTATGATTTTAGTGTTTTACTTGGCTGTACAGTTTCCTCTGGGCTTCCAAGCAGCACATGTAATCTGTTTGGGAATGAACTTTTAGCAGAAGTCAATGGAAAAAAAAAAATCAATTTAGCTGGTTTTGACTTATAACAGTTAAAAGAAAAACTGAAAGTATTGGATTTTGGATAAGTACATTTGCTTCACTGTTTGAGGGTTGAGTGGATGTGAAAACATCACTCACCACATTGGCCAGTAATTTGGATTATTCTGTTTTACTATTTTGAAGCTATAAAATCAACCAAGTAATTAAGTGGGCTGCACGTTGTCAGATGTTTCACATAAAAAACCATTAGGCTTTTCAACACATCAAATACTCATCAGTTGGCCCAGGCTTCTTTCGGTTAAATATGTTATATTGCATGTGTAGACATGAGAAAAAGCCACAAGTTTCTTTCTAATGAGTGCAAGGTTTATAGCTAAAGGAGTAGCATTAGTCATAGATTTGGGGGGAGGTAAAAGTAGATGTTGCATCTATATATACATAGCACATGAAGAATACATGAATATGGATTATATATGTATATGTATATATACACAATACTGGGCAATTGATAGAAATTCTGAGGTTTAGTGAGGCACTATTGCATAGGGCTTAAGAGTATGGTCAGATGCCCTGAGTTCAGATTTTACCTTCACTGTGTACTAACTAGTGGCTTTAGCAAGATACTTTATCTTTCCAAGCCTGTTTTCTCATCTGTAAAATGGAGCTAATAATAACAGACTCGTCTTGTGAAAGTGGCATTAAATTGTGCCTGGGGAGCATCTGGCATAGTGCCCGAAACAAAATAAGACAACATTGGAAAAACTGGGTAGTAGTATCACTTTTCCTATTATCCACTAGGCAAGAAGATGGGTGGCTTGCCATCATTATTCATTTACACAAAATTCTGCTAGAATAATTTCCATGGTCTTAATGTCCCAAGGAAATTGGTGAGAACGGACTGGTCACTTCTATGCAAACCTGCTGCTTCTGTAGCCCAGCAGCACAGGACTGCTGGTGTCACCGAGGGCAGGGGACAAGGGAATAGACGCTCCAGGGTTTTCCCAACTTGGTGCTTGGTACTCTCGCTCGTCCACTTGCCCCAGGATAGAGGAGCTGGCTCATGGGAAGATAGATTCAAGAGCATGGAGGTTTCCTGTTGCTTCTGTTTCCCCACTGCATAGCACGGGGCCTGGCACAAAATAAATGCTTAAGGCAACAAACAGAGAAATGTGTGATGATAGCATCTTTCCTCCTTGACCAATACATTTTAAAAGTCAGAACTTTTAATTGGTTCCTGTTATGAGTTTCATTGTGTCCCCTCCACAAGAAGGCATGTTGGAATCCAAACCCCAAGTACTTCCGAAGGTGGCAGGATCTGGAAATAGGGTCGTTACAGAGGGAATGCAGTTAAAATGAGGTCATTAGGGTTGGCCCTACTCTAATATGATTGGTGTCCTTACCAAAAGGGAAATTTGAACACAGAAATAGTTGCGTGCAAAAGATGATGTGAAGAGGCACAGGGTGAAGACTGCCATCGACAAGCCAAGGACATGTCCTTCCCTCACAGTCCTCAGAAGGAAGCCACCCTGCCAAGACCTTGATCTTGGACTTCTGGGAGGTAATAAAATTTCTGTGGTTTCAGCCACCCAAATTGTGGTTTGCTGTGGCAGCCCTGGTAAACAAATATATTCTACATACCAAAAAGGATGTATTGAAAGTAGGACTGTTGAAGAAAGAAGAAAAATAAGATACTTGAGGTTACATTTTCCATTCAGGATGTTAATTCCATGTAGGTATATTTGTAGCATGCTACTTGAGGGCTCAGCCACTGAAAACACGGAGCTGCTTCTGATAAATTTTGAATGCTTTCTCCTGGGGGACCGATTGAACACAAAGAGTTCAGAGTAAGCCTGGAAGAAATATCTCCCAGCCATATGCAAGAAGTGTGTTTATACCCTCCACTTGGTAGTATCCTAAGTAGGCTGGTAAAATTGGGCTTTCCCTTGAGAGGGTTACGTGGAAAAACAGTATGATTGTAGAAGCATGTAAGCAAGGCATGGTATTTGTATCAAATGCCTCTTTCAAATGTGGATCTTTCCAAAAAAGCTAAATACAATATTTCTCAAAAATGGGAGTAAGAATCAGGATAAAAATGAGGTATTTTTAGAAAAATGATATTGCATAGGTTTTTGGTTAAGAGTGAATAAATCTTGTTTCTTACCCTGTTCATCTCTCTACCTTTCTCCCAAAATATGCCTTGTGGAAAGGTTAAAAGTACCATTTCATGTACTAATAAATAAAACTTGGTAATTAGGGTAATAACGACAGAAAACAATGAAAGTCCAAGTTTCCTCTGTGGGCGTCCTGACTGGCTCTCAGTTTCCCCACCACGGCTGTGTGAACTTCCCTTCTGCTTCTCTACACTCGTCCTTGCTGGGTTGTCAGGAGCCAGAAACAGGGTCGCAGAGACTGACTGAGGTGCCAGAAATCACAAAGGCCATAAATTGAAGGCAAATTCTAATCCAGCGTCCCTTGCTTTTTTTCTTGGCCTAAAGGTAAACAGGTCTCTAGCTAATTAACTTCAGAGTTTCTTTGAGAGGTTTGATTCTTTCACCAGGGCAGTAATTAGTATTCCAGGCGTTACTACACTTTGATGTTTGCCTGAAGAGTAAATTATTAGTGTCTGTAAGAAGTCAGTGGCCCTAAAGGAAAACATAAGAGACAAAAGAAAAGGAGGATCAAAGTACGTCTGAGCTGGTTCTCCTCTCCTCCTCAGGGCCTGTGGTCCAGGCAGCAGAGGCCCACGTGGCGTTAGGCATGGCCCCTGTGCAGTGAGGCTCCAGAGACTGGGCGCTGCAGTCCTGCCAGGGGTCAGAGCACAGGCTGCTAATGGGATGGCTCGTGGTTAGGAGGTGGGCGTGCGGAAGTATACCCGTTCCACGGGTACTTTGTGTTTTGTGACTTAATTTTAGTGCATCAGAAGCTTGTGTATACAGAGAAATCCTTCAGGGATTCTGGACACATATTTGTCGCTCCTCACTTGTCTCCTTTGTAAGCGCCTCCTCAACCTTTCAGGAGAGCCATGGGTTTGATATTGTGAGTTCCAGGTAGTGTGAGGCCCTAGGATGGTTCATGCCCTACCCAGAGTTACATTTAAGAAGTATATAGCTCACGTGCATAAGGATAATTAAAAGGAAAATCAGTTTTTACTTGAGTATCTCAGAGAAACAGGAGCCACCCATCCCCGTCTGCAATATTTTTTTCCGCTCCCCAGCCTTGGGTGCCCGGAGCTGCTCCAGAGCCCTTCAGATGCCATCTCCCCAGTCCCTCCCTCTAGCTCTTAGCCCAGCATTTCTTCCTCTTGCATCCTGTCCCCCAACCCCAAATCTGTATAGTATAGACTTAGCTCCCTAGTTCTTTCCTCTGTCTAGGCCCATGGAACCACTTTCACAGATTTTGAAGCACAAGGAAGCCAGGGACCAGGTTTTGGAGAGTGGGCTGGAGAGGATACATGTGAAGAGAGCAGGGGAGAGTCATCCGTGAATGAACTATAGCTCCGTTTCACCCATACTAGTTGTTAGTTATTGGATTATGCTACCTTGAAAGGAAAATTTAGGAAGAGGACAATTAGCATTTATTAGGAGCTTCCATGTTCTGACACGGTGTTTGGCAGACACATTTCCATGTGTCATCTTAAAACTACTGATGGTTGCAGGTATATTATTTGTTTGAGAATTGTTTCATTATCCTAGGCATTTTTGCTCACCGTTGTGTTTTCATCCTGCACTATGCTTGGCATATATTGGGTTCTCGATAAATATTGACAGAATGAATTAAATAATGAACAGAGCAATGACTCTCAGTGCACATTTGTGAACTTGTATAATCTCTTCCACTTCACAAATAAGGAGACATCAACTCTGAGAGGCTAAATGCTTTGCAAAACTTAAAATGCTCCTAGTGACATTGCTAATATTTTCAACTCAGTATATTTAGTTCTAAGATCTTCCACTAGATGAACATGCCTGGCACAGTCTTCCCCACCATTTACCTACTGAGGAGTATTGAATTCACCTAGCAAACACTTGATGATTCCGTCTTCTGCTTTTGCTACTACTAAAATATTCCTATTATAACAACAGGGTTGGAATAGAAAACTAATTGAAGTGAACTATTTAGTGAAACTTTATATAAAGAAGATCTTGGATTAGTCATGAACTAGTTCTCAATTGTATCCTTATTAGCTGTTTTGATCATCTGCATTCTCTAGGGACTCTTGTCCCATCACTGCAACTTGTGGAAGTTTGGGGCATTAGACGCCATTCAAACCACTGGCTTTTAAATGTTTCCTTTTTGTTTCACAGTGATACAGTCTTTGATCAAACACAACCTTATACCGAAGCCGAATGTATAATACTGAGAAAAATGAAGTTCCGAGGAAGGGAGAGCTTTCAGATCTCTGCTGGTTTCCTATTTCTTCAAATCCTCAGTCTAAGTCTCTTAGAACACAGTTTAACATCATCCACTGCATAGAGGAATGTTCTTAATTTTATAGGGAAGGAAACCAAGCCCAAGGAAGCTAAGTATCCTTGGGATAATCAGAACTGTTAGTAGCCCAAGAAGGTTGAGAAGTCAGGCCAGAGCATGTTACATGGAGCCACTAAGAGCCGCTGAACAACCAGATAGCAACAACAAGCCCTGTTGATCGTTTAATATGTACCAGGCACAGTGCAAAGACCTTTGCACCCACTTCTTCGGTACATTTTTGCAACAGCACAATGTGATTGATGCTGTTTTCATCCCCACTCTGTGGATAGTGAAAGTAGTTAATCGTACTTACCTGAAGTCACACAGCCAGAAAGCAGGGGGTGGCCAGCGCCATGCTCTTCATCACTATTTCTACTACCTTTTAGGCATCCATGTGAGAGCGTGAATTTTCTCTCCTTAAGTTAATTTACATAGTGTTTTAGTGTATTCTTCTCACATGTACTACGGGCCATGTGCTGGCAGATGGCGTACTGCAGAATTCTTTGTTCATTGACACGCACATTGATAGAGATCAGTATGTAGGATGCTCCAAGGGTTGGGCAGATTTGCCTGGCATTGGGTAAGTTTTAGATCCAGCTGGACCTCTATCCTTCCTTTCTCTCTACCTAGCTTAAGGTATGCCTTACACCTAACTGCATCACTCAGCTGTGTGGGACTGCAGTGAAGAACCACTGCCCTGGGGCATTTTATTCACAAAAAATGTGATTTAAAATTTTGCAGCACTCACATAATAGGGGCCTGCCTTGTAGGCTGAGAGAATAGTTCTGCATACGCCCACATGTAGAGGCTGCTTGAGATAGCTAAGTTATTCCATGTGTTCCTAAAGTAGAGGTTTCCAGGCTATATTTGTTCATTATTTTCAGTCTTTAGCATGTCTGACACAATTGACCCATCCCTTTTTCTGGAAATGTACTTTTCCCTGACTTTCCAAATACCTCCCATTTCTTCTATTTTCTTATGTCCAGGGAACTCCTTTTCAGTGTCCTTTGAAGGCTGTTTCTCAAACCAACTGGCCAAATGTTAGCATTCCTCCTGGCTCCATCCTATAGGTGATCCAGAGACCGTACACGATATTCGGGGGCCACCAGAGAACTGACTAAATGTTAGAATATATTATTTATGCTGGCAGAGACTTTTTTCTTAATTGCTCATTGCTGTGTCCCCAGTGCCTAGGACAGTATCTGGCTTACAGTAGATACGTAGCGATTATTTGTTCAACGAGTGGCCAGCCAGTTGTAAATTGGTTCAGCTTTGAAGCTTTGTCATTTTCTACTTAAGGCTTGTTATAACAAAATTCCAAAAGAAAGCTAATGTTCCCAGGAAAGAAAAACAAATACTGCTCTAGACAGGCCACACGAGAATGCCATATGAAGCCTGAGAGGGATGTCCCTAAATGTTTAAGTCTTCCCAACACAGCTTCTAGCCATGTTTATGAAGAAGCCTTCAATGTGACCCAGCCCCAGCCATTGTCTATAATCTCATATGAGATCCAGAGACGGAGATTCCTAGTGGAGATGCTCCAAAACTCCTGACCCCCAAAAATCATGAGAAGTAATAAAAAATGACTGCTATGTGAATCTCTGAGTTTTAGAGTATTTTGTTATACAGCACTAGGTGACTGGAATAGTAAGTACTGTGTGTGTTCGTTTTTTCATATAGAAATTTGACTGTTCAGTTTTGGCTTTTTGATCTTTGTTTCATACCATGGTACCTGTTTCTCAATGAATATTACTTTTCTTTTCATATTGCTTTCTTCTCTATTGGAACATTCTGCTATAAATTCTTTATCAGCAGCAAGTGACTCCTTCAGCTGAGACATGCGTCCCTTTCATTTGTAACCAAAACTTCTCCTTTAGGAATAGCTTGAGTGGCATTCCAGGTGTTCAATGTTTTGTACCTTAATGAAGGCATACCCCATGAAAACAACTGTTGAACTGTTGAGCATTTCATGAATATTGGGACAGTATTACTAGGATCTTGTCTGTAGTCATATGTGAAAATATTATTTAAGGGTGCTTTATTTACTTTGACAAATTTCCAGAGAATGTTTATATTTGAAGTAGGTAATATTAGACTCTCAGAAAAAAATACAATATTATTTATAATATAGTAGGTTTGGCAGGTTCCATATTTATAACTGTGATTAACATTTGTAAATAGTCACATTTTATTCCCACATTATATTGTGTTGAATCAGGTAACAAAGATTTGGTTCAGATCAATAACTATTGCACATAAAATCATAAGCCCTTTCAAATATGTAAGAATATAAATTATGTGTGCTTGTGAAAGTGGGGAAAAACTGAACATAAAATTTAAAAATATTATAACCTGAAAACCTAAAATCTATCAGCTGTTAAAATATAGAATAGGCAAGAAATCATT
This sequence comes from Phataginus tricuspis, assembly GCA_029783875.1. Classification (NCBI taxonomy): domain Eukaryota; kingdom Metazoa; phylum Chordata; class Mammalia; order Pholidota; family Manidae; genus Phataginus; species Phataginus tricuspis. The sequence goes on from JAQQAC010002837.1 coordinate 104,226,080, forward strand.
ACTCTGAAATTTAATAAGATTGCAGGGTGTTTTGGTGGTATTTCCATCTTAGTGTAGAAGTAGCTCTGAGGACAATTGTGAGACTGCCTTGATCTTAAGTAAGCTAAATGGATTAAATAACCATCTGGACTGTTCATCTACTCTTGTGAGACTTCCTAGTGCCTATTTGGTAGTATGGAATATAAAATACATTGTCCAGAAAGAGTTTAACTCAGCTTACATAAATAGGAAGAATACATGATAAGATAAAAATAGAAATTGTACAAAGAAAAGTGGAAAATTCACAAATGCATGGAGATCAAACAACATGCTACCAAACAACCAATGGATCAAAGAAGAAATCGGAAGTAAAAAATACCTTGAGACAAATGAAAATGAAAATATAACATACCAAAATGTGTGGGATGCAGTAGAATGAGTTTTAAGGAGAAAGTTCTTAGCAATAAATGCCTACCTCAACAAAAAAGAAAAGTCTCGAATAAATAACTTTACATCTGAAGGAGGTAGGAAAACAAACTAAAACAAATGAGCCCAAACTTAATATTAAAGCATATGAAATAGGGACTAAAAAGACAGGAGAGAAGATCAGTAAAACTAAGAGCTGGTTCTCTGAAAAGATAAACAAAGTTGCCACGCCTTTAGCTAGAATAACCAAGAAGAAAAAGTGAGAGGACTCAAATAAAATCAGAAATGAAAAAGGAGATGTTGTAACATCTCCAACTGGTACCACAGAAGCAGAGGATTATAAGAGACTACTATAAACGATTATGTGACAATAAATTGGACAACCTGGGATAAATTTCTAGAAACATGTAACTAGCAAGACTGAATCATGATGAAGCAGAAAACTTAGCAAACCAATTACTAGTAAGAAGATTGAATCAACAATCAAAAACCTCCCAACAACAAGAGCAAAAAATTCCAGGCAAGGTGGCTTCACTGGTGAAATCTACCAAACATTCAGAGAATTAAAACTACTTATTTGCAAACTTTTCAAAAAAATTAGAAGATAAGGGACCTCTTCCAAACACATTTTATGAGGCAAGCATTACCCTGACACTAAAACCAGACAAGGAAGCCACAAGAAAATAAAATTATAAGCCAGCAGCCCTGAGGAATATAAATTTTAAAATCCTCAACAACATATTTGTGAACCAAATTCAAAAATATATAAAAAGGATCATAGACCATAATGAGGTGTGATTTATTCCAGGGATGCAAGTGTGGTTCAACATATGCAATAAATCAATGTGATAAACCACATTAACAAAATGAAAGATAAAAATCATATGATCATCTCAATAGATGCAGAAAAAAATTGTCAAAATTCAACATTCATTCATGATAAAAACACTCAACAAACTGGGTATAGAGGGGATGTAAGTCAGTATAATAAAGACCATATATATGACAAGCCTGCAGTTAGCATCATACTCAGCAGTGAAAAGCAAAACGCATTTATTCTAAAATCAGGAACAAGACAAGGAGTCCACTCTTGTCATTTTTTATTCAACATATAATTGGAAATCCTAGGTAGAGAAATTAGGGAAAAAAAAGAGAAATACAAGCCATCTGAATTGGAAAAGAAGTAAAACTGTCACTATTTGCAGATGACATGATAAAATATATAAAAACCCTAAAGACCATCAAGAAATTGTTAGAACTAATAAAAAATGCAGTAAAGTTGCAGGATACAAAATCTTTACTCAAGAACCCATTGCATTTCTATATACTAATAATGAACTATCAGAAAGAGAAAGAAAACAATCCTCCTTACAATTGCATCAAAAAGAATAAAATACCTAAGAATAAACTTAAGCAAGGAGGTGTGAGACCTGTATATTGAAAACCATAAGACATTAATGAAAAGAAGTTAAAAAGACACAAATAAATGGAAACATATTCCATGCTATGGATTGGAAACATCAATGTTAAAATGCCCATACTACCCAAAGCAGTCTACAGATTTGATGCAATCCTTATCAAAATTGCATGGCATTTTTGAAAGAAACAGAGCAAATAATCCTAAAATTTCTATGGAGCCACAAAAACCCTTGAATAACCAGAGCAATATTGAGAAAGAAGAACAAAGTAGGAGGCATCATGCTCCCTAATTTCAAGTTGTATTACAAAGCCTATAGTAAACACAACCATATGGTATTGGCATAAAAATGGACACACAGATCAATGGAACAGAATAAAGAGCCCAGAAGTAAACTCACATGTATATGGTCAATTAATTTATAGCAAAGGAGTCTAGAATATAATGGAGAAAGGAGAGTCTTTTCAATAAATAGTTCTGGGCAAACTGGACAGCCACATGCAGAAGAATGAAACTTGACCACTGTCTTACACTACACACAAACATTAACTCAGAATGGAATAAAGATTTGAATGTAAGACCTGAAGCCATAAAATTCTAAGAAGGAAATATAGGTGGTAAGCTCCCTGACATTGGTCTTGGCAATGATTTTTTTTAACCTGACAAAGAAGCAAAGCAATGAAAACAAAAATAAACAAGTGGCACTTCATCAAACTAAAACCTCCTGCACAGCGAAGGATGCCATCAGCAAAACAAAAGGCAGCTTACGGTATGGGAGGAAATATTTGCAATAATATATCTTTAAGAGGCTACTATCCAAAAAAATATAAAGAACATATACAACTCCATCACAAAAAAAGAAAAAAAATCTGATTTAAAAATGGACAGAATATCTGAATAGATATGTTTCCAAGACATATAGATGTCCATCAGGTACAAGAAAAGATGTTTGACATCATTAATCTTCAAGGAAATGCAAAATCAAAATCACAATGAAATATCACCTTCCACCAGTTAGAATGGCTAGTATCAAAAAGATAAGAAAAAACAAGTGTTGGTGCGGATGTGGAGAAAACCCTTGTGCACTGCTGGGAATGTAAATTGATGCAGCCACTATGGAAAATAGTGTGAGGGTTCCTCAAAAAGTTAAATATATGGCATATGATCCAGCAATTCCACTTATTGATATTTATCTGAACAAAATGAAAACACTAGCTGGAGATGATTCAGGCACCTCCATGTTCATTGCAGCATTATTTACAATAGCCAAGATATGAAAACAACCTAAGTGTCCACCATTGGGTGAATGGATAAACTGTGGTATATATACAGATAATGGAATATTATTCAGTCATAAAAAAGAATGAAATGTTGCCATTTGCAACAACATAGATGGATCTTGAGGGCATCATGCTAGGTGAAAGAAGTCTGACAAAGATAAATACCATATGATCTCTCTTATACATAGAATCTAAAAACAAACAAATAAAAAGTTCACAGACAGAGAATAGGTTAGTGGTTGCCAGAAGCAGTGGGGTGAGGGGTCCAAGAAATGGGTGAAAGGGGTATGACCTTATTACAAAATAAAAATAAAACAAAACAGCACAATGCTAGGTATTTGCCATTAATGTATCATCTGAAATAACTTCACCACCTTAAAAATGCCACTCTGCTTACTTTCTCCATCTGTTGTTACATGTTGTCTACTTTTTCATTAGAAACATTGACATATAAAATTAATTAAGTGGATTAAGTTAAAACAAAGGACAATAAAAGTAAATTCAAAACGAAAGCTAAAACTTTCATATTGTTAGGTCTTAATAATGGTGGCTTAATGATGGTAGCCCATCATGATCATGCTGACGTTGGCAGGTTTCCTTCTACTAATATCCTCCAAAGCTGCCCAAGATTTAGTACATAGTCTTCTTTTTCCTCCCCTTCTTCAAATGATGGAAACCAAGCTCCTTGCACCAGAGGCAATTTCTTCTAGAGCTGGATCAAGGAATGGAAGTGGTAGTGAAGCACATCTGTTATTTCTGAATGACGGTGCCTGCATTAAATAGCTTGGATCTTTAAATTGCTTCCACTCATATTGTAGAAATGGCTAATCAGTCTTAAGGCATGACCCAATGTGTTCTTGCCTTGGGGAAGGGCAAAAAGCCTATTGGCTGGGCAGTCACTTATCTTCTATTCAGAATTGTCCCCATATGTCTTTGGGCACCCTGAATGCTGCTATATAAAGGACATGTATACTCTTTAAACAGAACTAGAAGGAAAAGAAATGAAAACAGTTGTTCGCTTAGGGTGGTGGGATTATGAGCTCATTTTTTTATTTCATCTTTATGATCTTTTTAATGTTATTTTAAGTGTCTTTCTAATATAAATAAGAAAACTAAAAAAAGTTTTATTACTTATCAAGTATTACTGGCCTCCAGGGCATTTGAAGTCTTTGGATGTGAAACTCATTATGCAGAAAATCTCATTCAATCATTCAAGCAATGTTTATCTAGCAAGGCATTGTGGGAAATACAGAATCCCAGTGGAGACACTGTTCTCAGAGTCATAATGGCCTTAAGAGGTAAAATAACGTGCTATGTATGTTAAAAGTGTGAGCAGTTTCCTGTTAGCCAGAAGTACCAGGGCTGTGTTTTTGAGGAGGTGGACTCTATCTTGGATCTGAAAGAATTACAAGATTTGGGAAATGTGGAGATAAGGAGCCATCGATGGTATTAGCCAAATATTGTCAGCTCTCCTTCCATCCAGCCATGTGGTAGAACCTCACTTGCGGTTCAGAGGAACCATGTGATTAGTTATGGCAACGAAGTGTATCGCCTTTTGTACTAAGCACCTAACTTACAGTGCAAGAACTTACAGAGTTGTCTTTTCCCCCTGGCATGGCTGCCAGCAATGTTTGCACTGGTGATCGCTCCATCAGCTGGGTGCCTGAGTAACAAAGGTGAACAGAGCTGATCTACTGGCCCACAATGGACAATGCATCTGGCAAAGAAGAAAACCTTTGTTGTTACAAGCTGCTGAAATTTGGGGGCTGCTTTATCACAGCAGCACTTAGCCTAATTTAGTATTATAAAGGGGAAAGAGCAGAAAACAATATTACCTAAGGTATGAGGGAGTTAAGTTTGGCAGGAGCCTGGAAGCATCCATGAGAATGGTGAAAAACGAGGTTGGGAAGAGTTGAGACCATCCATGGCAAGCCTGGAACCTTAGGCTAAGGTGTAAGAGAAAACAAGCTTGTGGGACATGCCTGGGCCTTTCTCTTAATGCATTGTGGTGTTATTCCATGTTCTACCCCTAAACTGAGAGTACCTAAGACATATATTAAGGGGAGGGACCCTTCCATAAAACTTTGACCTTCTTAAAAACGAAAACAAAACCACTATGCTGGTGTAATACTCAGAATGATGCCATTTCTCCACATGTTGCCATTCTGAGAACTCCACGGAGCTGTGTGACTCTGCTCCCTCACCCCTGGACCTTGCTGCACATTCTAGGACCTCATACGGTGGCTGATATGTACTCAGCACTAGGCATCAATTTATCAGTGTGAAGAGAATCTCTGTTCAAGAGCAGATGGTTTAATCCTCTGAGTTAAGTTTGTGTATTCATTTCTCTGTGTTATCTTTGTCTCCAGAGCATGATGAAAATGAGTTAAGGTTTGTAAAATGTTTGGAGAGGCATCATGAAAAAAAAAAAACACATCGTGTATGAATGAGATGGCAATAATAATAAAGTTAAAACTGAGCCAGAGATTGGTGGAGGAAATTTAGTTTGATTTGTATCAAAAAGGCTCAATGCTATGAATGACTAAAGTTAAATCTTATTTCTGAAGTTCTTAAGCATTCCCATTGCCATCAGGGCTTTAATATCATTTTAATGCAGTTTTTTACATGTGAATTAATATAATAAATGTCAATGTTGAATAGAATAAGGTCACATTTTACTACTTTGACCAGAAGTGTAATCTTCCAAGATTCAATTTTATTACTATTATAACAGTCATACTGGATAAGGTCACCAATATTTCTTTCCAAATGATATAATATATGACGACAGCCTTTATACCAACTTTAGTTTTTGTAATCTGGATTTATATTCTGAAACGTGTTGACAAAGGTACACCGCGGACATTTCTTGGTCAAATGGCAGCCTGCAGAAGATGTTTCTCTCTAATTTCTGGGAAATAGGGAAATGGATAAATGAAGTGGTTGAAATGTAGCATTTTCTTGATCATATCATCCCCTTGCCTGCAGATAATTAAATTCTTGTAGGATTCTAGTCTCCCACTTGAAAGGGACAGGTGATGTTTAAAGACCTTTCAGAAAGTAAACCAGGGGATTTCTCTCTGTTCCCTGGCTATGGGCAAGCCAGCCAGCTGGCCAGCCTGCACAATTCGTTTGAGTGACATGTTCATTGCATCAGAAGAGTTCAGGGTGCTGAGGGATGGGAAAGGGCAACTAGCAAAGCCATTTCCCCTTGACCCTCCTCTGCAACATCCTCACCAAGTGATCAATCTCTGCTGGCACATCTCTGGTGGGGCGCGTAAGAATAGCTACCTTTATGGCATTGTTATAAAGAGTCAATGAGGGAATATGTGGAAATACTTTCGCCATATGATGAATGCCCAGTAAGTGTAAGCTGTGGCTGTTTTGTTACCATGAATATTCTGTGGACCACCACCTCAGGAGATGGTGTATATCCATTTTCACAGAGTTCTTCCTATTAAAAGCTTATTCTTATACTGAGCCCAAAGGTGACTCTGGTACTTTCTACTCATTGATTATAGTTTTGGCTTTAGGAATCATGAATAATAAGGGTGACGCCAATAGCTGCTACTTCGTATTAATCGAATGCTTACGCTGTGTCAGTCCCTATGTCCAGAGCATTATCACACTGAAAAATCATTTTGGAATATTTGAAAATACTCAAAAGTAGCAAAAATAATATAAAGGATGCCCATTTACCTTCAACCAAATTCAGTGTTTATCGAGATTTTGATACATGTACTTCATCTATACCCTTCTGATTTTGCTAAAATATATTTAAGGAGGTTCTTAGAAACAGTTTTATCTCAACTCTGCATACATTGTTATGTATCTTTAAAAATGATAGGAATTTCCAAATAGAACTACAGTACCATTTCACACCTAACCACATTTATAGCAATTTCCTGCTTTAATGTAATTTTCAAGTTTCTGTGACTATTTCAAAATCTTCTCATTTTCTTTGGTTACTTATATTCTTTTGGTGTTCTTTTGGTACAATATTTTTAGGACACTGACTTTTTTTTTTTAACTGAATCAGTTGTCCTGTAGACCATTCTATATTCTAGATTTGTCTGTTTACTTTCCCTCGGCATTATTTAACATGTTTCTCTATCTTTTTTGTTTTGTAAGCAGTACGTTACCTCTAAAGAGGGTTGTCTAGTAATGTGGATAATAGCTACTTGTGACTATTTAAATAAAGACTAATTCAATTCAAATCAAATCAAGTAGAAAAATCAGTTGCTCACTTGCAATGGCCACATTGGGTAGCCTAAGTGCAGGACTGTCTATGATTAAGGAAATGTGTGGTCTAAGGATTGATTATTTTCAGATACAAGCAATTGTGGAAGTGTTATGTCTTTCAAATTACATCTTGTAAGGAGGCAGAATAGCTGGATGTGCCACTCTTAAGGTCTTGAAATTGATCAGCAGCTTTAGGTAGTAACACCCTCTCCATTATAAACTTTCCATCAACCTTTCGTCTAAAGCAGTTCTTTACCTTTTGTTAGGTGGGCCCATTTTGCAGTTGGTGAAGCCTGCAGTTGGTGCAGACTCTTCTCCCGGCGATATTTTTAAATGGAGAGAACTAAATATATGAAAATACAAAGGAAATGGATGTTACTGAATACCAGTTATAATAATACTAAAGAGCAAATTTGTGGCTTAGCAAAATATGCACCACTTTATTACACATTAAACAACAAGAACTGATGGCAGATATGATTACTGTAATTTTGTAATACTCAGAGAATTGACGAGTAATTGTGGCATTTATGATATTTTAAGATATCCACAACAACTATAAAGTTATCACTTTAAAAATGATCTGTGATTTGTACTGTGAGCCATAGGGGCTACTGTTACTATTATGGTGTGTTCCCTACATTTATCATTTAAGGAGATGCAAAATTTCAGTTAGAAGTTAGTGAAAACAAATAGGCACCTTTTATTCCCTATTCATTTTCATGTTTTCCTCTCTGGCCATTCATCTTCCCCTAAGTGCCCATGGGACCCCCTCATCCCTGCCCCAGGTTAAGAACCCCTAACCTAAGCCCTAAATTAGTCATTAATAATTTTGCAAGTATGAACGATTTCATTATGACCTGAAAATGGTGGCTTGGGTAAGTCTGTTATTCCTTTCACTCTTAGAGCTTGAATACTTGAAAAACCTCTCCATCACTGGAGCTATTTGGTTACCTTGAAATACAGTTTAAACAGAATAGACAATACCCATTCTGCAGAATGAAGTTACTGAGATTCAGAGAGTTTATTTGCCCCAAGTCAGTAACGAAACAGTGGTAGACATGGAATAGTAACCCAAACCTGCGTCCCTCCCCAGCCCACATGCTAGATTCAAGTTATGTTCTGCTGTTAACTGGCCATTAACCTGCCTCTTCCTCCTCCCTACACAACAGCTTTTCTGATGCTACGGCTTCACCGCTGGCCCTTGTCTCCTTATTTCCGTTTTGTCTGATCTTCCTTATCTGTACTTAGCCCTTCTGTGAATGTGTGCTACAGTCTGTCCCTGGTGGCTCCCGTGTTGACAGAAAACTGCACGAGGGGCCTTGCAAACAAAGTTCAGAGTGAGAAATCACCTCCCTCAGCTCAACACCAGACGCACAGTCACATTCCGAGATAAAATGTGTTTTATGGAGACAACATTTCTCTGTCGACTTATCTCGAGCTTATTCTCACCAAAAGTTCCCAAGCTGTTTTCACACATGCTGCTATGAAGTGCAACTGCTCCATCGTGTAGATGAGCAAATGGGAGGCTGGACCTGCAGAGCTTACCCACCAGAAGAACTCTCATCTTTCCATTTGTCTAAGGGCAAAACTTAGGAGAAGGAAGACAACCCAGAGAATCTTCTGGGTGTGGGTATGAAACATCACCTAGGAGAATACCAGTTATCTTTTTCTACTTTGCTTTCTACTTGTTGAAACAAAGGTAATAGTTTTAATCTATTCATTTTGAATCAATCATCCATTTCAACAGTGAATCAGTCATTCATTGAAATAGTTATTCAGTCAGACAGACATTTCTTCGAACCATCCACCTACCATTCATTCAGGATTTAGCAAATGCTTTATGCCCTGGAACTGTGGGGGCCCTCGGACACAGCTGGCTACCAGGCTTTCCTGACTCCTGCTCCCATTTCAGTTTACATTCTAAATAGGAAATAAGTAACCATAAGTGAATGCTAAAATTCCTAAGTTGGAACAGATTCTGAAGGATACAAATATATGAAGAGTTATGGAAGAGCAGGGGCTTCAGATGGAGTGGGCAAGTCCCCTCCAAAGGAACACTGGAACAGAGCTAGCCAGGGCTCCAGGGGCTGGCCTTTGGATTGAGGAATGAATGAGATGTGGCCTCTGTTTTTAAAGAGTTTTGGACTGCTGACAGGTGATGCACTATAGAAAAGGAGTAGGAGAGCTTGTGAGTGGAGGGGATTAGGGATAGATCTGCATCCCCTCAGAACAAGGAGTTTGGCAAGAATGTTGCATGTTATGCATCCTCCATGTGAAATAGAGGACATGCACAGTGTTGATGTTGCCTGTTACGTAATCTCTTTCTCTCTCTTCATATTGTTCAGCACAGGAGAACATTTGGTGGAGAAAGCTTAATGCTTAACAGCCAAATTTAATGAGGCATTAAATCTGGGGTCACGGAGTTTGGTATCATGCAGTTCTCAACCAAGCTCTTTGGAGAAAAAAATTAATTGTCAACTTTATTTTTCCCACTCTGTTGGGGGCAGTATAAGACAATTAAATATATGCTTCCTAGATAGAATATTGGGTAAATACATCTTTTGAAAGTCATTTATAGTCCTTGAATTTCTTCAGCCCACGCTCTCCAGCAATTACTCAGATGAATGTCCAGTAAGACGCTAGTTCTTGGCACAGGTTTTAAATTTGTGGCCCATTTGCCCTACCTTTTATTTTCCTACTCAATATTTTTCATGAATTTGAAGTATAGTCTTCAGTGTGTACAGCAGGGTAGGACTGAAAAATGACCACACAAGCTGACACCATGTAAAGCAATCTTAATAACCAATGGGAAAAATTATTCTCATTGTTCAATGACCTTTAAAGTTTTCATCAAAACACTTAAAACTCTTCTATTGTCTGTTAAAAGTATATGGGGAATTTTTAAAAATTAAGACTAATTCTTATTTAGTGCACCATAATTTAAAACATTAGAAATGCTGAGAATTAAAGGTGCTTTTTTTTTCCCTTTGGAAAACACTTATCAAGCGTAGTGTGAACAGTGCTCAACTGCTTTTTCTTATCATATAACATCCAGCACCGACAGAGCCTCTTTTCTAGGCCTTGGCAAACTGGCATACTCCCCCAAGTTTGGATCAGTTTCCAACATTTTATACTTTGTGTTTTCAGTGTGGTGAAATATGAAGTTTTAAAAAATGTATAAGGTCTTTTGCTGGCCTCATTTCCTGTGGTGTATCTTTCTCCTTTTCATACAACCACTTCCTACATTTATGTTGATAAGTTTGCCTCACCAAGTTCCTCTGGCTGCACATCTAGAGGCTCTTGAGGGGCAGCACGAGGAACATTTCCATAGACAGCTGTTTCTTCTCTAACTTCGTTTATGTTTGATTCACATTTCAGTTCCAGCATTATCACTTTTGGTTTCTTTGTTGCACTTTCGTATTTGTTGGCCAGTTCCCTCTTCTGATTGTCCGTTTTTGTAAAACATCACCGGGTTTAATCAGTGGAAGACCAGGAAGCAACACAGCTTCATGCTTTGCTGGCTGTGTGTGCGACTGAATGACGGATGCACAGCAACCGATCATGGACAGACACTGAAAGCCGTGACGTGGTTGGTCACTGAGCACCATGCGCTTCCTTCCAGTATTTACATAGTGGTTTGTGGACTGAGGACTACTAGTGAATTTGTACTTTATGCAGTGGCTCAGAGGTAATAAACCACGGTCACTGAAATTTGAACTAGATTGTTGGGGAACTAGTGTCAATTACCTAAACAGCAGTCAGTGAAATTTGTGTGCATTAGAAATGAGGGCTAACTGTAGTTCCCCAAAATTAAATATGAGAGAATTACACATAGCATCCAAATTACCAGTTTTTCTTGAAACAAACAGCTAAGTAGGGTCCCCCTACCTTGGGGCATGTGCATTCCCATCTGCCCCAGTCCTCACCACTCTGTTGTATCACTCACGGCCTCTGTTTCTGTGCTGTCCAAAGCTGTAGGTACTAGCTATAGATGGCAATTTAAATTTTTTTAAGTTTACATTTAATTATTACTTTCAGAATTAAATATAATTAAAATTCAGTCTTTCATTCACACTAGCCACATTTCAAATGCTTAGTAGCCACATGGGGCTAGTTGCTACTATATTGGATAGCCTAGAATATAGAACATCCCGTCATTGTCAAAGTTCCATTGCATAGCACTGGCTCTATAGGCAGTGATGTATATCAGGTAAGTTATTATGGATATAAGGATATCAGTAACATTGAAAATTCATAATACTAATTGCTCTCGATATGATTTTTTTTTCATTTCATAGGTTAAGCTGAGCCAGATGAGATTCTGACTAAGAGTATCTTTTCAGGGAGAGGCTGGTGTTTTTTTCCACATAGAAACATTAATGACAATGGTATTTCTCTGTACCCTAGTATCTGAGGTTGCAGTTTACCTGGAGGAACATTTAGTCATCAATGAGAAATCTGATACACCTATTTTAGAAACAATTGTGGAGATTCAAGCAATTCCTCCTTTCTTTTGAGCAATGATGTCAAGGATGGTGGCGGTGATGGTGATGGTGGTAATGAGATTGGGGCCAACATCGGGTCCCATGTGCCACAAGGCTGCTGGATAGCAAAGACATGGTTTTATTATATGACGTGTTTTATGTAAAGAAAATGGGAGTAAACTTGAGGATCCTGTAGGAGGAATGGTAATATAATAATGTAAAACTGTTATGAAATTACCAGAACATCTGTTTCTTAGGCACACTTAAGTGTTTTTTTTTTTCAGTTAGACACAAAATGAAATTCAAATACATAGAAATCTTGTGTTCAAGTTGGTGTTTTTATAGATCCTTTTAGGCTACTGCATTTCGTAATTTAAACATTAGGCAAACTGTAGCGTGTGCTGTGCTTTCTAAACAGAATTTGAAAAATGATGCGCTGAGGAAAGGTTGCAAATCCTATACGCACTTAGATATTTTAAAGATTTTCCCAGAGTTTTATGTTTTGAGTTTTTTGTTATTGTTGACAATTATGTTTTGAAGAATTTATGTAGTTAAAACTGGAGAGGAAGAAGAAATTGTAATTAGATACCTAATCTGTAGACCCTACCTCCAGTGATGCTGTTCTGATGGGAATGGAAAATACAGACAAAGCTAATGTGAGGGGACGGAGGTGGGTAGGTGAGCTGAATATGGGAAACTAGGGGTCAAGTGTTAAATATGGAATGGCTCAAGTTCTAGGTTCTAAATGATATCTCTGGGGTTAGTGGCCAGCAGTATTTAAATCACATATGCACATAATGGTTGCAAAAAAGGTATGCTGGACAGAGGGAGGCTCTTAAGGAATTTGCTTCTATTGACTTTTTTTCTTTTTTTAGGCAACCATTTGTTCAGCTTTTATTTTATGGTATGAAATGCACTACTATATTAAACAATAAAGTCAGTCTAAATATTAACCCAACGTTAACAAAACACTAAGCTAAGAGATTTGAGGAGGAAAGAATGGCTTGGAAGGAGCTATTGGTTTGAAACCCTGTATTTGTGCATGCATTTCTTCCATTATTGTTTTAGAGATGTCAGAGGCTTTTCTGTTCAGTGGCAGTTGACTTCATTAGAAGAGTGTAAGAAGAGGGAGAGAACAAAACTTTTCCCTTTACAGGCTTTGGAGGTTTAGGGATAAATGCTAAGCTATATTTGCATACAGATCACTACCTTGAAAAAGCCTGCTTTCTTGACACTTCTTGCTGAAGTTGTTTTTTTGTTTTTTTTTTATTTTTATTTTTAATGAACTGCCTCTGTTTTCAGAGGCTGCCTGATTAACTTATTTTATTCTGGAAACTACCAGAATGACATTAAAATGACTTTTGCTTTCTGTTTTGGAAACATTTGGAAATTACTTGCTACTCAAGAGTTTTTGCTCTTGTTTTTTTCTGGTAGGATTTTCTGCATTTTTATTGTTGCAAGTGAATTAGCCTATTCTTCAATTTTGAATGGATTGCACAATCATCTTTATGTGTCCAGCTGTCTTTTGTTGGAAGAGACACATCTTAAATCGTTCATGGCTGCATCAGATTAAGATGACTTTAATATTATGCCATTAAAAAAAAAATCAAACTTCAGTTTGTCTTTTGTGGAGGGTTCATCCTATGCACACATTGCTCAGACACAGAGTAAACCTTTTTCTTCACTCTTCCAGAGTGGGTTTCTTAGGTTCTAAACTAAAATGAATACAAGTGTGAACCTCTTTTTACTCCTTCTCTTCCGTGATAATTTTGAATAATTCTGCTTATTTAAATCAATGATTCTTACCTTAGTGGAGGTCAGGGCACCAAGAATGTTTTGCAAGCTAAAGATCGCAGGAGAACAATGCATGTGGGCACACCATTTTGCAAACAGTTTCAGGAGGTTACTAAAAGCCCTGGTGTCCATTCGTATCTGCAGGTTAGGAAAGTTTGTTTTCACTGGTTCTGGGAAATCTGTAAATCCGAAAAGGAAAGGTCTCTCAATGGTCAGTTGCATGAGTCTGCTCCCCATCTCCTGAACTGCATCGCTCTCCACCCACCTGCACAAGCCATAAACCTCCAGTTCTCTGGGATCCCCCTCCTCCTTTGCCCCTCACCCACCTATAGTAAGTCCTGTTCTTCCGCCTCAGAAATACATCTCAACTTCTCCACATCTCCACTGCCACTACTGGCGTCCAGGCCTTTTTAGAATCTCTCACCAAGCCTCTGGGCAAGACATCCCCAGTGGCCTGCAGCTTTCATCCTTGCTTTGATTGGATCTGTTTTTCTGCACAGCATTTAGAGTGATCTTTCTAAAAGGGAACTCAGATTCTGTCATAAATCTCTACTCCCCACTGCCTGACAAGCTTCAGAGGCTTCCCCCTGCACACAGAATTCATCCGAACTGCCAGCTCAAGCTGTGGGGAGCCCGGGCGCTTTTCTGACACTCCAGGCAGACAGACCAGGCTGGGTCCCGGTCGAGCCGTGTTGGCTTGGAAGCTTCTAGCATTATTGCGTCTTTACTTTCTCTTCTCAACCCTTGTCTCTTTTGCAAGAGACACAATGTGTTTATCTGTTTCTTGCCTTTTAACCTTCTAGAATGTATACCTTTGGAGGGGAGGAGATGGAGAGGCTGCTGTGGGCTGTATCATCAGTGTATTCATACCTACCAGTAGGCGGCTCTTAATGCACACTTAATGAATAAAGGAAAAATGCAGTCCTACAAAGTGTTTTGGCTTTACCCTTTCCTCCGAGGTTTGGCTTATGGTCTTCCTTCAGTAATTCTTGGAGAAGTTCATTGATTAAACACTTGTTAAAAGCCTTTCACTATGAAATGTTCTCATATCATTTGTTTCAGATTGCTAACGCATGGAAGCCTGAATTTGGAGAGGGTGCGGTTAGTTCAGATATGCTCAGAAAAATTAGCATACTTAAGGCTGTTTTTCTGTCTTTTGAGATACAGAATTTTTCTCTTAATCTTTGTATGTCTCACAAAAGAGATTTCATCCTTGTTTCTGAAAAAAAAAAAAAAAATCTTATTCCCAGATCTTCCCAACCTCCAGGGAGTTAATGATCTACAAGTTTTCTGTTTAAAATGTAAGCACTGCCTTTGATGTGTGTAGGGAAGGGCATCTTATACTGAGTTTTTCTATGCCTTTAGCTGGGTCTCTTTTAGATGAAAAATCCAGGGCTAAGCCCCACCCCCCCACCCCGCCTCCTGTCCCCCAGCCCAGTGTTAAGTGTATTTCCTTCAGTTATTTTCATGTAAGTTGATTCTGATCTGATTCGGTAGTCGCTTAGATACTACAGTCTCTGAAACATTTGAATAATTTCTTATAAGAAAGAATTGTTTCTCAGTTTAGGCAATGAATAGACATGCATGCCGTTTACTCTTTCACCAAATATTCATTGACGGCCTACTGTGCCTTATACAATGTGCGCGGCACCAGGAATGCCAGCTGAACCTATCATAGGGAGTATTTCCTATATTCTGAGAGTGCTTTACCCGCTGAATAGTCCCTTTTTCCGTCTTTTTCCTTCTTTCGTACCTCCCATTTCCTCTGTTTCTTTCCTTCCAGTAGAAAGTCCGTGCTGTTCCGTATTGCTAGCTGGGCCCCCCTTTGCCTTCACCTGGTATCTGAGCTGTAGCGTGTAGGGTGCTTCACTGGCTCGCCCAGCCGCCCTGAATAGCTGAAGGAATTCGGCATTTTCAGTGGCTCTGGAGTAGCGCACACAAATTCAAAGTTGGGATCCGTGCTTGCCAGGGCTTGATGGAACTTGCCTTGGAAGGACTCTGCCTGTATGGGGTTCGGGTTCCAGTCTGGCCACCCAGTGGAAGCAGAGACTCAAGGCGTGCTCGCCTCATTCACATCCTGGGAGAGTATAATGTGTGATGGTGAAGTGCTATTAAATTACTTATCTTGCCTGTTGTTTTCCAGCAGATCTCCAATGAATTGCAGATCTTTAGCACAACTTTCTGATCTGTACTAGAATAAAAATCTTTTCACACAGAGTTTTTGAAGTGATTCTCATAGCAGAGTATAAATGTAGTTTTTTAAAAAAAAGTCACTGGGGATGATCCTTAAATATTTCTTTCAGCCTCTGAGTGCACTTTATTCCTTTTCTATTGCAATACTCTTCCAACTCTTTAACACCTAAGAGCGTTTTTATAATATTCTCATCATGGTGTGTTCCCCCTCCCATGTTGGCACATTATGGAGAGACACTTCTGAGAGACCGTAACTTTCTTTTTCCATATTCTCTTAACCAGAATTGTTTAGATCCATAACCCTCCATATATCTCCCAGATAAGACCAATAATGCTAGACTTTCATAATGGAGACTCAGAGGTGTTGCAAGACCTAGAAATGACTTCCATGTCATTAGGAAAGGCGGAATGGGAGCCTTGGGGAACACATTTTTATTGCTTTCTAATTGAAGAATGGCAGATACCTGATATGCATGCACACTGACATTGTCTCTCCGATCGCAGCCAAAACTAATAAATCTCTCCATTCTTCCCTCCTGATCCCTATGGAGGCCTCAGAAGGCATTTCAACATACTACTCTAAGCAGCTGCTACAAGTAAGGGGCCTTAGCAAAAGAGACGAAACCTGCCTAATAAACTTGCTCTGGTCACTTTGAGAACACACACTGGGCAGACCTCCAGCCCAAGTGCATACCCAGCATGGCTGGTTGCCTGGACAGGGGCTGAGAGCTTTGAGGTCTCATACAAGCCGTTAAGCGCCCTGGTCTGGAAGTGACATCTGTCACTTCCGCTCACAACTCCTTGGCCGGAATTCCTTCAGCTACACGCACCCACTGGATGTGGGAAGTATAATCCTATCATGTGCCTGGATGTGGCAAGAATCCTGAGATGTCTGGCAACCAGCACTAATGCCTGCCGTGCTCCATGCAATGTGTGTTAATGCTCAACTTCTCAGAATATTTCTTTTATCAGAATGTCCTCTTGCTTTGCCCGTGTGATCGTCTCTCTATTGTGTAAAAAGAAGAAATCCTCTTCTGGCATCTCTATGTTTAGGTAAATGATGCTCAGGGTTCCCAAAGAACCCCCCCTGGAACATTTGTCCTATGCGATGTTCCACAAAAAAAGAAAATAATGGCAAATTGTTTTGTTAAACAAACATGAGAAATGCTGCATAGTATCTCTTCTTTTTGAGAAGGCAGGATGCAGATTAGCACATTAAATATTCTGATGAGTACTGCTGTGAAGAAACCTGTTTTACTCCATTTCATTCAGTATTCCTTAATCTTCTTTGACCGCAAGATTTTTTTTCCTTCTCTGTAATGTCTAATAACGTCTCTTAGAGTCAGTGTTCTGGTGAGCCACGCGGTAAACACTGCAGTGGGCGCCCGGAGACATCTGTGACCTTGGGAGGCATTGAAATGACATAGATGACCTCACCACATGGCCCTAGCCAGGATTTTTCACTTTTTAACCGAGTGATGTTGGGTCTGCAGTTGAACTGTTCTGCCTCATTTTCTGAGTGTGGAAAAACAGGGTGATATGATCCACCTGAAAGGGATACTGATGATCACTAAGACATAGTAGGCAACAAACAAATGTTACATCTTCCTTCCTTCCCATTCTGAGGTTATTCACTTTCCCCCACATATTTACTATAATAGAAGCATAGCTTTTCCAATTCTGATTCTCTTATGTTAATCAACATACGACTCCTTTCTCTTGAAAATTCCATGGACTAATGTGTGACATTTAAACCAAAAATCTGCCCCGCAGAGCTGCCGGCTGGCTGCAGGCTCCTCTCATATTTTAACTCTCGTTGAAAGCTGTCTGTCCACTTCCCCCACGAAGGTGACCCCCGCCTCTGAGCATCCAGGTGGCGCCGGCGTTCCTGGGGGTTGCTCAGGGGAGAGCTGTCTAGAGAAGGATGCCTGGCTTTCCTTCCTCCAGATGATGAAGGGCTTACCATATCTTTGGCCCAAAACATCGTCCCAGACAAAATATGGGAATTCTAGTGGGTACTTAGAAGATGCTTGCCCTGAGATCCAAGTATGAGCTGAGTACTGTTATTATCTTAATCACGCTGCCCTGGGATTTATCATATTCTGGGAATCAAATTTGCTTAAAATTATATTCATGCCATCTATGCTTACGGCTGATGAATACCTCATGAAGTCTTCATTGACTTACTGAAGTGGGTTTGTTAATACCCAGTGAAGATAGGTGTGGGCCAAAGTGGCAAGATGCCTCTCCAGAACTGTACTGTGGGATGTCTACCTTTCTACTAAAAAAAATCGCAGAACAGCCTACATTGCAAATAGTAGATTACTTTGTGCGATGCCACCTATCTTGATTCAAAGCTCTGCAACCGTGCTGTTTAAATCAAATAAATTGAATCTTCTCTTAAAAAATACCTCACGATCTATCCTGCTGTTTTTTGTTTTTGAAGTGACATTAAGAATTATCTTAAACATCGCAAGGACTGGGATTATTTGTTAGAGCAGGTCATTCATTACACAAGGTCTACAGAAGTCTGCAGAGCAAACTAGAAGGTTCCTGGCTTCCACTGAGCTACATCGTGATCTAAAGTAGAGATGAATTCAGCATCTTCTTTCTTCTTAGTTCAAAGAATGGCTAATTCTTCATCGTATTATTGGATACTGACTTACTCCATATTCATATATACTCTTGCTAATCAGCCTCATCAGAATCAGTGATATTTTGATGGTTTTATTTATTTTAGTGACTTTTAGATTCTGAATCCCTAGAATACATCAGATATAGAAAAATAAATGGGAGCAACTCTGAGAAGAATATTCTGCTGTCCTCTTTAATTAATCATCTGAATCAGTACATTTCAATTTCTCTGTCATGACTCTATATTTAAATAGTTCATAATTGTCATGGAAAGGGTCATAAAATTATGTTTTAAATCATCCATTATTATCCTTGAGTGAATTCTGAACTTACCAAGTTTATTTTGAATGAAAGTGTAGCAACATAAAGGTCACTGGGTGTAACTGGGTAGATTCTCACTTGTATACAGCGCCTCACTTTGTTCTTTACCACACCAGGGCCCTTGCAATGATCTCTGTGGCCCCTGCGGCACTCTGGGAGGTCACAGAAATGACACAGAAGTCTTGTGTTACATGCCTACTTCAACTGGTGGTGATGGCTCCGAGATCAAGATTGAGCAGAATTCTGCGTCTTTGTGGTTCAACAAGAGAACTACGTCGTTGATTATTGACATCGGTCACAGATTTAGTGTTGGTACATGGTGGAAAGGTGCAGTGTTCTGCCATCTCGTGTCATGGGAAGAGCTTTGATTTGAGGAGCCGAACAGCTGCATTTCAATTCCAGTGGTGCCCCTGACTAACCAGGGCCTTTGAGCAAATCAATTAACCTTTCTAATCCTCCCCACCTTTTTTCATCCTACTAAGGAAGATATTGGAGTAGATAATGTTTAAGATCCATCCTAGCTCTAAAATGCTGTGGCTATATATACTCACTAGGACCTCCAAGGTACATTGGACACCCACTCACTTTTATAGAATCCCCAGAATTCCTTTTCAGAGTTGCCACCTGCAGTGGACTGTTAGGATAAGGACCCCCCTCACCACCCGTGCACCCTGACTTGTACATCCATACCTCTCTTCCATGCCATCTCTCTGTTCCTTCTCTGAGGACATGGAATCTAGTTCTCTACCTTGAACCTAGGCTGTCTTGCAGATTCCCTTTGACCAACAGAAGGTGGGAGAACTTAAACCTTAAGAAGCACTGGAGATTCCACCTCTGGATTGGGATGAAAGAGCACATAGAGTGAGCAGCCCAATGGGCGCAGCTGAGTCCAGCCCCGCACCTACCTGCCCACGGAGAGCGGTTGCATGAGCGAGCCCAAGTGAGACGAGTGGCAGAAAACACCCACGGAATTGTAATGAGAAAACAAATCAGTGCTATGTTGAGCCGCCATGTTTGCGCTGGTTGTCACTCTACAGCAACAGATAAGTGATTCAGAAGCTGGAAGTCAGTCAGTGGCTCTCCTGGGTCTGGAAGGCCTGACAGCTGGCGCTAGCTATCAGCTGAGGTCCCTTAGTTCTTCTCCACAGGGCTCATGTTCTCTAGTAGGCTAGCTGGGCCCTTTGCAGTATCTTGGTTCTCAGGATTCCAAGAGGACAAAAAAACAGAAGTTGCAAAGTCTGTTACGTCCTGACATTAGAAAGTCAAATAGCAAAACTTGAGTCACACTTCACTAACCAGAGGAAGCCACAAGGCCAGCCCAAGTTCAAGGACAGGGGAGATGGACTCCAGCTCTTGGTGAGGAGAGGAACAGTGTCACTTGACAGACGGGCATGAAGGATGGGAGGGGAATTTTTAGTCATATTTGTAAATCAACAATGACTTGAGGTACTTGACTAGTGCAAAGACGCCATCTGATTTGTTCCTTTCATTGTATATGTTCTGGGTTAAGTGTGTGTCAGCGATAGCTTAGCATAGGGTCTGGCAGGTCACCACACCCCTTTAACATGGCAAAAACACCCTAAGTGTTTATTTATATCCAAAAGGACAGAGACGATCACTTCTAGGTTGGTGATGGGAGTGGAGAAGGAAAGGGAAAGAAAAGGCATTAACCAAGTTTCTGCTAGTCCTTGGTGATGTAAATGATGCTCTGAGAAAGTCAGTGGCTCCCAGTAATTTTACTGGGGGACAACAAAGGGATTTCTTAGTTTATCTGACAACCTGATCCATCGACGTTGACAGTAATACCTAATCTTCCTCCAGAGCCTGCCAGCCCACGGGAGTTGAAGGTATCTTGAAGCAATCCAAGCTTCAAGGTAATCCAAAGATGGAAAAGAACCAAAAATGCAGGCTCTGCTTCCTTCCTTCCTTTCTCCCACTGCATTCCTTGTGCAGAATGGTTCCCTCATTCTTGATCCGCTTGCTCACAGTCCCCTGTTGGGATGAGGGCATGCTCTCTAAACCCTTTGTTCTTTACAGGCTCCCTTCCACCATGGGACTGTGAGTCTCCTCTGCTTTCTTCATGAGAGACTAGGTGTCTTTCAGGCTTTTAGCAATTTTGCATAATATCTTTGTATTTCATTAACCTATGATTTTCTTCCATGAGCAGAGGGATTCTGGGAATGCTGAGCACACTTTGAATAAGAGGGAAGGTAGAGACTGAGTCAGAAAGGTCTAAAAAGTTTAACATCACATTGGCTAGTATCATGGAATTTGGAATCAGACAGGCTTGGGTTGAATTCTAGTCTTAGTCTGGTACTGGGCGTGCTGTCTTGCACATGTTTGTTATTTTCTGTAGGCTGTAATTTCCTCATCTCCAAAATAGGAATTATAATGGTGCTTTATGAGTTTCTTGGAAATATTAAGTAAATGAGAGAACATATATAAATGGAACAGTGGTTTTGAGCAAAGAAGGGATGGCTGACAACTTTCTGCGAAGCAACCATCAGTTGCTAGGCCATTTTCAAGGACAGATTTTGGTCCAAATTTGGAAGAAGAGTTTCTGATTTTAGAAAATTAAAATGCAAGACCACACTGAGAAGTTTATCTAACACCCTTAGGAAGAGTTAGATTCTGCCCCCTTTGTGTTCACACAACATTCTGTACTAAATTCTATCAATAGCCATCATCTCTCTGTGTTATGATGATCTGTTTATATTACACAGTGGTTTAGGACATTTGAGCGTAAACCCTTCAAGGTCATTTAGTCTCTCATATTCGTCCTGGCATCCTAAATTCTCCCACAAACCCCAGACTAAAAGGAGGCTCTAGTTGTGGGGTGGATGGACGTGTAGATTGCCAACCAACCCTGGCTGAATGGCTCCCCAGTTTGTAAAACCCATTGTAAGTCTCATCAGCACTAAGAAGTCTTGGACTGGGCTCGACCATGAGGAATCTTTTTGCTGATCATAGGAACTAAATCGTCATTATTGCCCTTCTCTACTTTTACAAAAAAAAATGTTATTACTAAATAGATGTCTCTACTTAGATTATAGGGCAAGACCAGAATCTATTGGATGATTTCTTTCCCAGGTTTTCATATGTGAGGAGTACTGGATAAATACATACTGAATTTAGTTGAGTAGATCAATTTCTTTGAGCACCATCATGCATGTTGACTAAAAAGTCTCTTCAGAGGTGTTAATCCCAGGCAGAGAGGACCCAGGAGAAAGTGTGTTCTGACAGCCTCTATACAATATGGGATTTGCCCACTAACACACTGTAAGAGTCTCCAAATTCAATCATACTGCATCTGTGTGTATTACCTTAAAACAATTGACATACAAACAGCTGCAGTAGAATTACAAGAGCTGTCTGCTCTTCTTTAAAATTAATTTGCTTTCCCTGAGTTGTTGGTCTATGAGAAACATGTAGCACACGATACCCACCATCTTCAAGCAGTATGGTGTTTCCTTTCAAGGTTATGCACTTATTTTGAGAAAATGCTTTTATTCTCAGATGAATTCGTGAAGAACACACTGTTTTGTTGCTCTCGTGTGTCTGAAGATCATATGCTTTGCTTTTCCAATTAGAGATGCCAGAAACTCCTTTAGCTTCCCTGGGGAGTCATACTCCTGAGTCATCTAGAGGCTGCACTTCCATAACCCATTTTGTGGTTGTAATTAGTCTTTAAAAACATCAGAAGGGCTGCAGAGGGTCAGGAAAATTCTCTGTCACACCCGGGTACTTTTTTAAGCAAGAGAAAAATTTTAAGATACTATAATCCTCTTTGTTCAGTATGCTGTTAAGATAGAATGATAGTCCTTTGGAAAAGAGGAAGAGGCCCCCCAATACTTCCGGTGGCCTTTACTTACCTGTTACTCATGTGATTCCTCTAAATGAGGGATTGGCACTCGAAGACCAAGGAGACAAATATGGCCAGCCTCCTTCTCATGTAAATTAAGGTTTATTGAAATACAGCCATACCTATTGTATTCTATGTATACGTCAGCTTAGGCATATGGCCCAGTAAACCTAAAATATTTACCGTCTGGCCTTTTGCAGAAAAAGTTCTTTGACCTGCTTTAAATGCTTTATGAACCTGCTGATATTTTCTGCTAGCCATGGGATACTCCATCTCACTCAGAGTGACCCATGGTTACCAGGGAAGCCTTGCCTTGCTCAGGTGTCTAAGGTTCCCACTGTGCTGGAGGTGTCTGCTCTGCTTCTGTCACCCTCGGTGCTTATGTCTGTCACTCCCATAGTACACAGTCACCTGATTCAGTGCTCATCTCCTGGGCTGAAAGTACAAAGCAACCTCTTACTCTCCTTTGCTCTTCCCAGAGCCTAGCACAGTGTCCCCACTTAACTGGTCCTCAGTGTTCACTGAATGAACAAATGAATTAGATTTCCTGGTCATAATATAAAATAGAATTCATAGAGCTATAGTTTATCTGAGAGTCTGAGTAACCTAGAAACCATTTCTTTCTAAGGTTTTTTTTTTAATTTTGCTATTATTAATATACAATTACATGAGCAACATTATGGTTACTAGACTCCTCCTATTTTCAAGACCCCACCACATACCCCATTGCAGTCACTGTCCATCAGCGTAGAAGGATGTTATAGAATCACTACTTGTCTTCTCTGCGTTACACTGCCTTTCCCGTATCCCCTCACCCTACCCCCACACCCGCTACATTATGTGTGCTAATTGTAATAGCCCTTTTTCCCCCGTATCCCTCCCTTCCCACCCATCCTCCCCAGTCCTTTTCCCTTTGGTAACTGTTAGTTCATTCTTGGGTTCTGTGAATCTGCTGCTGTTTTGTTCCTTCAGTTTTTTCTTTGTTCTTATACTCCACAGATGAGTGAAATCATTTGGTACTTGTCTTTCTCCGCCTGGCTTATTTCACCAAGCATAATACCCTCTAGCTCCATCCATGTTGTTGCAAATGGTAGAATTTGTTTTCTTCTTATGGCTGAATAATATTCCATTGTGTATATGTACCACCTCTTCTTTATCCATTCATCTACTGATGGACATTTAGGTTGCTTCCATATCTTGTCTATTGTAAGCAGTGCTGCAATAAACATAGGGTGCATATGTCTTTGAATCTGAGGGGTTGTATTCTTTGGGTAAATTCCAAGGAGTGGGGTTCCTGGGTCAAATGGTATTTCTATTTTGAGTTTTTTGAGGAACCTCCATACTGCTTTCCACAATGGTTGAACTAATTTGCATTCCCACCAGCAGTGTAGGAGGGTTTTCCCCTTTCTCCACATCCTCTCCAACATTTGTTGTTGTTTGTCTTTTGGATGGTGGCCATCCTCACTGGTGTGAGGTGATATCTCATTGTGGTTTTAATTTGCATTTCTCTGATGACCAGCGATGTGGAGCATCTTTTCATGTGCCTGTTGCCCATCTGAATTTCTCCTTTGGAGAAGTGTCTGTTTAGCTCCTCTGCCCATTTTTTAATTGGCTTATTTAATTGGTTTTTGTTTGTTGAGGTGCGTGAGCTCTTTTTCTAAAGGTTTTTAAAAAAGCATTTTGCCTTCATGATTATATTTCCTTTGGGCTCATATTAAAATTAGTTTACCTTAAAAAGGAGTTTGTTTTTCCAGCTCACATTCAACATTTGTTCTATCCTAGATATTAAAAATAAACCTCTTTGAAATAAAAAAAAAATCTTGCAGACTATCTCCATCTTGTCTAGATGAGTAAAAGTAAACAAATGTGGTCTCCATTTCTTAGGTCTCGGTACTCAGGGTGGCTGGTAAGGGGGCCTGGCTTGTCATGCGCCCACTCACCGCAGCAGTACTTAAGTGTCAGTGGTGTTCTTGTGGAAAATGAGAACAGAGACAAAGTCTTTGCTCTTGTAGGGTTTGCTTTCTCATTCGGGTGTGTATTAACCAACCAGGAAAACCACCAGCTAGGGTCAGAGCAGCAGAAAGGTCAAAACAGTGTGATATAAGAAGGAGTGACTGGGAAGCAGGTTAAAGTGGGAGGTCATGGAGTGCTCCTTGGAGGGAGTGGCGTTGAAATTAGAATCTGAGTGATAAGAAAGAAGCTACCCTGTGAAGATTATGGGGTACTGAACGCTAGGCAGAACAGCCCGGACAAAGGCCCCAGTTGGAAGTTTAATGTGTTTGAGGAACAGAGGGAAGGCAAGTGGGGGAGATGTACCATTTGTAAAGGAGGCGTGGAGAAGGAGGAGGCCCGGGAAGACGGAGGCCGCAGTCAGGATGGAGCCTGGGTGAGGTGAGGGCAGAGGCAGCTTTCTGCTCCGGTTCAAAGGAGGGAGGATGGTTGGTCCCGACTTTCTGATGCCCATGATCTGGAGAGAATGTTGGATAGTGAGTCTGCTGCTGGCCGGCTCTGTACTCACACCACCTCAGAGGCCCATGCTGTGTAACTCCAGACACATCTGCCCACTGCAGAGGCCCGTGGAGCTGACTCGTGTGTTCGCTTCCAGGTGGAGACACCTGTTTGGCCATCTGTTGGGTCCCAATAAAACAAATACCTGATGCCACAGAAATACCTGCCTAGGTAATAAGCACCCTTAAAAGCTATCTCTATTTTATCTTACTTGCATAGAAATGTGTATTTATTTATGCAAATGTTTTCTTAAGAAAGGGCTAGATTGTCAGAAATACATATGTTAAGACAATGTTGCCTAAATGGGCTGATGAGAAATAGTCACTCAAATGAGAATCTGTTTAGCCTGCTTAACTGTTTTATGACCCATTGTATTACTATTATTAATGTTCAATTAAAGTAATAAATGTATGACACATATAAGACCCTGCAGGTGAGTGTACGCTAGATAAGACATCTGACAGGATCAGCCATTCTGATTCAATTCCATTAACATTTTGATTCATTAAACATTGGGTCGAGCCAGTCATTCTCATCAGGCAAGTGAACTGGAGAGGTAATAATACAAGATTTTTTTATGGTATTGGAACAAAAACCCTCAGATGTCATTGTTATTGCTAAAGTTACATTAGACTCAGAGATTGTCCAGTTCATTCCGCCAGTTTTCACAGGAATGAATTGTCGAAACAGAACGTTGTTCCTTCTGCGCCAAGCTGCCCTAGAGGGAATTAGCCTACCACAGTAATTATGGATATTGTTGGAGGCTTGCAAAGTTGCCCTCTCGCTGTGGTTTGGTGAAGTCAGGGCCTGGGGGCGGTGTAAGCTAAAGCAGGGAGGAGGAAGATGGAGAAAGGCCCCTTTTCACAAAGAAAAAGCAACTCAGTGGGAGTGAAGGCTGGCAGTCTGCTAAAAGGAAATGAAAGGAAATTCTTCATTTCTAAAAGGCTCATTGACCCACGATAATAAAACAGCCCTGCCAAAGGTGGGTAATTATCTTTTTAAGTATCAGACTCCCTATAGGTGAAGGCTTCCCTTCTCCTCTCTTGAAAAATGAACTCAGATTAAACAAATGTTCCTTGTCCTAGTTTACCGCTGACATGCATTTCCTAATTGTGAACAACATCAGGTTTTCCTCTTTTTCCCCCCTTCTCCAGCGGAAACCAGGCCCGCCCAGTTGAGCTCAGCGCATTCCCCTCGGGGCCTGAGTCCTACCAATGGTCTGATGGGCTAAAGTGCTTGATGCTCTGGTGAGACTAGCAATTGCAGAATTATGGTTTTATTATGCCTCTTAGCTTCTTAGCTCCAGGTAGAAGCATGCTGTTTTAAGATAACAAGGAAAAAGGAAAAAAAAAAGAAAGAAATAGAAAAGAATGCTAGAGGGCTTTTTTTTCCCTCTGCTGGTACCAGAAAACTAACAAAAACTACGGTAACTTGTGTGTGTATACATATGTATGCATATTTGTGTGTACATATATGTATATACCAACACATATGTGATGAGCTCAAATACAAAAGGAACTGAAATGTTATTGATGGTGTAACTTTGAATATTAATTTGCTGCCAACCAATGATCAAACACACATCCTTTTACTCTAGACCTTGTTATCCGTTCAGAGCAATAATGTAAATATGTTGACCCATCTGACTTACAAAATGCATTAAGATGGTGTGTTTGCATAAGAAGACACCCAGCCCTTTTCGTAAATGAGTGATTTTCCTTCAACTGCTTTCTTGAATTGTTGATAATCAATTTGAGGAACATTTGTTATAAAATGTTTAACCCCCTGGCACATCTCTTGGTCATAGATACAGTTCACTGTACGTTGTCAGGATGACTATACTCTTTTTTAAAATAAAATAAATAAGACAACTGTTGTATTTGCATTATATATTTCTCTAAAGAGAAATTGAAATGACAGTTTTAATCACAGGGCTGTACGTGGAGAAACCAACTGGATATTCTGGTTGCTTTTTCAACCCAGGATTTTTGGCTGCTTGAGAAGACAGAGGCTTTAGAATAGGGGTCAGAGGTAATGGTCCAGAACAGATCTTGCCTCTTGGTGTGACCATTTTGGCAGCACTTGAGTCTCTCTGAACTCTCTTGTCCTTTTCTCTTAAAAGAATTTCCTCAGTGCACCACAGCTTCTCCTACAAAGCACGGGGGAAATAATGTTTGTACGAGCACTCTTTGAACATGTTAGTCTGCTCTTGGAACTTCTTGGAGTTTGGTGGTTAGTAAATATTTGTTCTTTTATTCCTTAGTCTTCGAGAGTTTCCAATGTTGGGACAAGGGAATTCAATACTGTGGGTATAAAGTTCTTGGTAAAAATACTACCCCAAGCAAACAAGCCTTAACAGACCTCACTGCAGATGTCCTCGTGTGTCCCCTTCGGCCAGTGGAGCGCTTCCGAGACCTACATCCTGACGAAGTGGCTGATTTGTTTCAGGCCACCCAGAGGGTTGGGACAGTGGTGGAGAAGCATTTCCAGGGGACTTCTCTCACCTTTTCCATGCAGGTGAGTGTACAGATAGCTCAGGAATTCTTTTTATTCCTTTTTCAGTCCTAGCATTGGGCTCTCTCCCTTTTAAGGGGACATCTCACTGGGAAGGCAGCTGTGGTTGTTCACGTCTCATATAATAGCAGAAAATGACATTAATCCAAGACAGCCCTTCTGTCCTTTGGCCCAAGCTGGACTGTGGAATATATTTGAGGCAATGTCTTCAGTGTTGTTTACAAAGTAGGTGGGAGCAGCAGACACATAATTTAATGTACATTAGGACATCTCCTATCTTTCACTGGAACTGGGGTTGGACAAGTCATTTTCATTCCATTGTAAGTGTGTTTTGTATATTGCATGGACTTAGCCCTGCTCTACCTCCAGGCGAGTAGAGATGCAAGTTAGGTGGAGCCTCGCCTTCAGAGGACTGACCTTTTCTCTTTAATTCAAGCCTCAGTGATCGATTATGAATTGTTATGAAGCTGTATTGATTGAATATGTTGTTTCCCAGGAAAAGAAATGAGACTCTCAATCACTGGGGATCTTTAGGCAGGGTGAGCCCAACACTTGTCAGGGTGGGAGGAGGAGGTCCATGGTGGAGCATCATCTGTAGGAATTGAGTAAAGCAGTGGTAACATGCCGTGGGCCCCTTTGCATCCACCATGGAAAGAACTGGGGGTATCAACACATAATTAAAGTCCTGTGTGACCTTGAAGAGACTCTGCAGTAACCCTTCAGGAAGAAATGGATTGTTCCATAAGGTGAGACCTTGGTGCTTTAGTTAAACTATTTCCCATCCTTGCTTTGCCCTCCTCAGCTTTCCACCACAGACCTTAAAAGAGACCAGATGAGGAAGGCCACTGTTTTCAGGCCATAAAAGACTATGAAGAAAATGCTCATCTTCTTAGAAAACCATGGCTGTGTTGAGAGTATCTCCACTGCCCCATAAAACCATGCCCGTGTGTGTTGTATGTCAAACCACTGGAGCCATCTTTAACAAGGTAGTTAAGCTCGGGATAGGTTTATCAAGCATAGGCTGAAAATCATGTTTCTAGAGAGACTACATGAAGGCAAGTGGGTGAAGACATCTGTCAGTGTTTAATGAAATACTAGAAGAAAATTCACATTCATAGGAAATGGCCAGCGCTGGTTATCTAACATGAGTGTCTAGAAAGTTAATTATGTAAATAGAGGAACTGACTTGGGCATAGCATTGCACTACTTTCATACACAATGTTTTCAAACTTTTTAAAACTTTAACCCACAGTAAGATAAAGATTTATTTCCCAATCTTGTATGTGCCTCCCATAAACATCCATAGGAAACCAAAGTTTCAAAAACAGTATTTACCCATTCCGTGCTCTCTAATAGTTATGTTATCCAATTTCTTTTGGGTTTAGTGCTGATCACAACTCATGAAATTGACTTTATGACTCATAATGGGTTGTGAGTCCAAGTTTGAAGACCACTGATGACACAGGACTGCCTAATCCTGGCCACACAGCAGGGCAAGCATTCTTACCCCGTCAGTCTCAGTTGCAGAGTAAAGGTAGAAAGACTTGCCTCCAGCTGCAGAGTTCTAAATCAATTTTGGAATTCTGATTGTAGAGGTATTGCCTGTTCTGCTCCCCTAAACTGGATAAGTGCTTGGTTCTGTTTTGTTTTGTACTGTGGCTGGTGACTGGACAAGCTTACTCATTTGCAACTAAACAGATAGTTCACTTGGTCTTGAGAAAGCCGAGAGAAGGAGCCAGGATGGGAAAAGGACCAGCTGCACTGAGCACTCCCACCTTTCTCCCTCAGGGTCGGAGCAGCCAGAGTCTTCACATAGGAGACAGTCCACGTTCTTGCTTAAGGAATTATGTTTGCAGCATATTTCCTGGGTAGAGACTTACTGTAATCACACATGAATTAAACTACATCTGATTTAAAGATAACCGAAAGGTGTGATAGTTCACCTCCCCAAATGTTTTCAGCCTTCCTTTAATAAAATTAGACCCAAGGCCAAGAGCAGAGTATGAAAGTAACAAGGGGTTGGCTTACTGGGTAATTTAATCATTTTTATACATAACTTTTTACCTACTCTCACACAGAAGTGGAGAACTGTCTGGTCTCCCACATTTGAAGGGAACGGTTCCCATGAGAATACTATAAATCAACACACAATGAAATTGGATCTAAATTATTAATGGGAGATATTTCTGAATATGCAGAAGATACCATCTTTATCAATTCTGTTTTTTTTCTTTTCTCTACTTCTAGGATGGCCCCGAAGCCGGACAGACCGTGAAGGTGAGTGCTTATGTGCATTCAAATTAATAAGGTGCAATTATGAGAACTAATAAAAATCACACTGAGTCATTTGCAGCACATTGCTGTTTCATTATGTTATCTTCTAGGTCAGAGAGACCCTCGGTGTTAGAGCCATAAATCCTGACATTATAAACTATGCTAACCAATATGTTTCCCATTAGTTTACAAGACATTTACCTTTTGTAGTAAAATTATTATTGTGCCAATGTTAAAACAGAAAGTAAATCAAGGCGTCCTACAGCAGAAATTGAAGTCAGAGGAGTTCCTGTGAAGTAGAGTGTAGGAAACAGCGCATATGCCGCCTGCGGATTTGTGAGTTCCGTTTTCAGCCTGGGCGTCTTGGACATGCCTTCCAGTTCTTTGCATCGTATATTTTGCTTCCTCCTTCTTGAGCGACGGGCTGTGTAGCCCCACATTTCTGCCTTCACTTGCTCTGGGCTCTGATCTGTTCTCCTTCTCTCCACCTACACACCTATCCCTTTCCTCTCTTTGTACTTAATACCAAAGTTCTCACCTAATGCGTCAGTGGAGCTCAGAGATGCGCGGTGAGGTGTGCCAAAAGAAGAAAGGAGTATTTATTGGAATAGTCTCTGCTTCCCTAGTTAAATTAAAATGAAAGAATAAAGTCCTGGTTGATTCTGAAACTGGGTTTCAGCC
The DNA here is from genome assembly GCA_029783875.1 of Phataginus tricuspis. Taxonomy (NCBI): domain Eukaryota; kingdom Metazoa; phylum Chordata; class Mammalia; order Pholidota; family Manidae; genus Phataginus; species Phataginus tricuspis. The sequence continues at coordinate 104,256,692 of JAQQAC010002837.1, forward strand.
TCCTTCATACAAATGCAAATTCCTTTGCAGGTAGGTCCTATGTCTCCAATCATAGAAAAAGCTATTTTGTCAGTTCTAGAAATCAGAAGTAAGTCAAACTGGGGTGCTAATGGACTTTGCAAAATAAGGTTTTATGGCTTTGAGACTGGCTGTGAATGGATAAGGTAATGCTTGGCACCAAACAATGCCAAATAAACATACTCCTCTTCTGATACTGTTTTGCATATAGCTTTAATATTTAATAAGGCTCCCCGTACTGTGGGACTTTTAACATAGCATCTCTGGGAAGTACTTTTGAGGAGTGAATGACCTGTAGGGACTGCCACCAAATTTCTTATGATAAAAAAGAGCTTGTCTCCTGATTGCTACAGACTCAGGATGTGATAGGGACACAAGGGACTGACAGATCTCCTCCACCCCATTGTCCACCCCTATGCCGGGCTTCTAAATACTCCGATGCTAAAAAATAAAAAACGACTATAATGCAAGTAGCTTCTTTTTGAAATTATTTCTTGAGATACAAAACACAAATGTTTAAACCTGGTAACTATTTTTTTTTAACGAAACTCAGTATTCAAATGTAAATTCCAGTAATACCAGATTAGTTGGATGATTTATGCAATATGCATGTGATGGAATTCCTTCTGCCATTGCAAGTAACTCCGTAGAGGTATGGTTAATAACATGAGAATGCACAACCCTTATGAAGTGGGATGCACAGATTTATAATATGCACATACTAAGCATACCCCAAATTTATATGAATATAAATGAATAGGATATGAGCTCAAAATTTCACTTTGGAATTCTGAGTGGGACATTAAAAATACTTTCTGTAAAATCAGGTGTTGAATAGAGACAAAAAGTGATTACCAAAGGCTGGAGAAGGAGGGAATAGGGAGTGACTGCTAATGAATGGGTGAGGGTTTCCTTTTTGGGGTGAAGCTGTGGAATTAGTGGGGGTGTTTGTGCAACATTACAAATATTCTAAAAACCATTGAATTATACACTTAAAAATAGCGAATTTATGCTAGTTGAATTTTATCTCAGTTAAAAATAGTAATAGAGTAAAACACAATTAAAAAATCCAACCAGCACCTAGTCTAGCAGGATGGAGCCCCGTGGCTGTAGGCTCTGGCCCTAATAGTGCTTGTCGATATTCAGTCACCTGGCCAACATTGTGAATGGTTTTGTCAGCTTCAGTGGTGAGGTCCATGGGGTAACTCTTGGTCATACAGTACTCGTGCATGAATTGTGAATGTGGTAGTCATCACCACTTATTGTTTAACATAAATTGATTTTTCTTTCCCAAAAATTTTCTTTTATTTTTTGAATCAGCAGATTATATTGTTTTGGACATCTTTTAATTGTTACCAGCCTGATCACAGGATTTCCCTAATATGAATTAGCGAGGCCATCTCAAATCCTCTGTAGATTATAAAATGGCCAAAAGGGAACAACCATATATATATATATATATATATATATATATATATATATATATACATATAACACATACATAGAACAAAACCTCAGTGGATGGCAAAGTTTCGAAAACTGTCCTTTGAGACAATGTCCAAAATATAGTCTATGTTCTTCCCAGTGTGATCCTTATGCTACTTACATGAAAAGTAATTTTGATGTTAGTCTAAAAAAAAGATTGGTTCTCAGTTCTTCTAAATCTGCTGATGGAGCATCTTTGTGGTTAGAGGTTTGGGAATCTTCATTGTTAATGAACACACTGTGGGGTTCTTTTTAGGGTTTGGATATTTATCTAGTCTCACTGTTTTATGGTGATAAAATAGCTGACGGTGATGGCTATAACCTTGACCCACGGAAGCCAGTCTCATATGAGCCAGCCCCTCCAGTCAACGTAGTAGCATTGTCAGTACTCAACTGTCCAGTTCTGAAAACTAAATTCAAGACAAAAGTATTTTTTGAAATCCACCGTGTCGCACATTTCAGGGCAGAACTGGACAGCCTGCCATGGAAAGCACAGCGATGGTTGTCTGTGCCCGACGCTCGGTGTTAACCTGATGCCTGGGTTCTGAAGCATTTCTGTCCCATGCTGCATGGTAATAACAATAAGCCCTTGGTGATCTCTTCCCTTGCAGCCACTGTCTTTATTGTTGGTGAAGGTGAAGAACAGGATGCCACTTCAGGGTTTTTTGTGTTTCAGGGGCTTTTTTAACTTTTGCTTTGCAAAGGACATGGGTAGTCTAGCTTACTTGTTAAGGCGTTTTAGCAGGCAGAGAAAATACTGAAGTAAAAAATGACCTCTTATTTCTTGATTGATGATTAACCCTCCCTTTAAGTTTAAAAGTGGTAGAGCCCTTTTATCCACCAGGTGATCATTGCAGCAGTATGGACGGCCTGCAGACTTGAGAAACCATCTCTTTTTTCTGCTGGCAGCCATATATCAGCACATACATATACAACCATATATCATGTATGATCAGCCTTTCCTGACCTCCTCTGCAGCCCTTTACTTGCAATCCTGTTGCTTTCATTGACGTAAGGCATTCTTCATGCTTGTCTGTTTTTGTTTCTGTATTACGTTGTTCCTTTAGTCCCTTGAGAAGTAAAGCTTCTTAAGGGTCTGCATTTTGTCACTGTTTACTGCATATTTTTTTGGGTGGTATGAGGAGGAGAATGGAGATGATAATGGGACTTGGCTTGCTAGAGCAAAAATCTCTGCTCCACGTTTCTCCCCTCACTTACTGGAAGTAGCAGGTGGTGTGTCCTTTTACGTCGCTGGGCACCAGGGGTCTGGGTTTCCTGGGAGTGCTGTCAAGAATCTCTCGGATTCTGGGTATCACTGGCAGAGACCAGAATTTCCACTAATCTAGTTCCCAAATCATATTCCAAAATGTCATTCCAGCTGGCCAAGTCATTAAGACAATGTTCAGCCCTTTCAAAGGGTCGCTGCTTAGTAAGTTTAATGGGAGATACTTTTTAGAGCAAATGCTGTTGCCACTTTGGGTGGGAGATATTTTAGGCAGATTAGAGAGAGAGATTTAAGGCAGGTAGGTCATCTAGAATCTCCTAAGAACTATTTATGGGATGCGTTTGCTTACTCTCTTCTGCATTTATAAGCTTAAATCCTCTACTTAGATATTTAATTTCATTGTATTAACGCAGTGGGAAGTGTCTCAATAACTGTTGATATGTAAGCAGTTACTTTTCAGATTGCTTAGGGAAGAACAAAAGGAATTCTTTAAATAAGTGTGGTTTTAAAGTTAAACAACAAGAAACAACTCTTCCATTCACTGCAGAGTTTTATGGTCCTGGAACGGGCTTTCCACATGGATATTTGGTGATTTTTCAATTCATGAACATCAAGGACATTTTCGTTTTTCACAAAATCCAATAATTAATATACTTTGGCATCAGTCAGACTTTCTATAGGAATATTAGCTCTACTAACTTAGGAGCTGTGTGACTCTGAGACAGGCTATTAACCTCTCTATTTCCCCATTTTTCAAGTGGGGGAAACCCTCTCTGCTGTATTGAGTGATGACGAGGAGAAACTGAGGTGGATAGATGGCCCAGCCAACCACATACTGTCCCTGGGACCCGGGACCTGTTTCTTAATTGTAATCTCCCTCTCAGTTTTCTCAACTGTAAAACAGCCTAAGGCTGGGCTCTAGGAGAATGTACCTGACATTGAGACTGTGGTCCTGACACGTTCACAACTATTATACACTGAATTCTCTTACTATTCATTACTGCCTTTTAGCTTAAGTTCTTGAGTAAACTTTCTTCTGATTGTATGGCATGTACTGTTGGAATATCTAGTTTGAACTTACTATAAAACAATAACCACTGGAACATTCAGAAATCTGCCTCATTAACTGGGAGAAAAAATCTCTACTCTGATATTTTTAGCCTCTGCTCTACCCCTAAGAGGTAATGAGTCAATCATGGTTCTGAATATACTTCGCAGTTCCTTGAAGTAGGTTTTTGCAGAACAGAAACCTGCCTGCCCCCCCCCGCTGATGCAGTCGGTCTGGTTCAGGACCCAGGATTCTGCATTTTAAGAGACACTGTTAGTGATTCTCATGCACGTCTCACTCCAGTACAAAGCCATTTACCAAAGGAGTGAAAGCAGACGAGGAGGGATCTCCATATAGCTGCTTGCTTTCAACCCATATGAATTCCTAAAATTTTGTTTGCACAGAAAGGAGAAACTGAAATCTTGAGAATGAAAATGATTTTATTTGACTGTTATTTATTATTTTCATCAGCAAGGAAATTTCAGTAGAACTGTAATTTGCCAGAGAACTTTTATTCTTTGATTAAAGACATGACGAAAAGTGCCCTGCCTATCTTTATACCTAATATATGTATTTACTGCTGGAAGAATTAGTATCTCAGGATGCAGTAGCTTTTATCTTGTAGAATTGCCTGCCTTACAGTTTGCATCTCTGCTCTGAGGATGAATCCAATTTGCCTGAATTTGATAAACCAAAAACAATTTTGGTGCTCAGGGACTGGGTTTGGGTGTGGAAGTGGGTGCTTCCAAACCAGCCCTCCCCCTCTGTCATGCACATGTCTCTGACTTTGCCTCCCCTCCCTGTGACTTAGGGGTGGAACTCCTGGTCCCTGGCTCTCCAGGACAAGGGACCATGCCTGCCTGTCTCCTGTGGGAAACTTCCTTTCTCCTAAACTCTCAGCCCTTTCCTAAGTAGGTATCAAATCATGGCATTTTTCCATTTTTAATTAGTTAATTTCGATTTGCATGATGCCATTTGCATCAAAGCACAGAAGGAAAATTTAACCAAGCCCCTGGTATTCTCCTGTTATGATTTTTTTCATCTGTTCTTCCAAACTCACAGGCAGCTCGTGGGGGAATGTTAGAGATTGTCTGAGGGTGATGGGGACATGTCACCAGGAATAAAACATACTGTGAAGAGAGAGGACTCTGGAGCCAGATGGCCTTGTTTCTGTCCCAGAGATGTTGCCTACCAGGTGTATGGCCCAGCAAAAGTCAGCCTTCCCCATCTCCAGCATCCATTTATAAGTTGATGAGGGTCTTAATGGTACCCTACATCCTAGAGATGTTGTGAAGACCAAGTGGATTCATGTAGGTAAACGCCTCTACAACGGCACTTGGCACATAGGAACATGTCAGTAAATGCTGGCTATTAGTTTGATAAGTTCCACTTAATCCTCATAACCCTCAAAAGTGGACATTAGTATTTTATACTTGGGGAAACCAGGGTTTACAGAAGTTGAGTGACTTAAATAACACACAAGCTGACAGATAGCAGAGCTGGGATTCCAATCCAGGCCTGTCTGGAAGCCCAACACCCCATTATAGCCTGCGGCTGGCTGTTCCTAAAACCCCATGGACCCGGTAAGCACAAAGATGCACATGGAGCAGTATTTTGTCTCCATCAGTTCAGATTGATTGGTATCATTTTTGCCTAAAAATACCCAGAAGGTCCTCCCTGTTTAACTTTTATTATATAGGTGAAGGTTAACTAACGTAACTGCTGCTTTACTGCTGTATGTGAATTTACAGCAGAATCAAGTAGTTTAGATGTTTAATTTTTCATTAGTGCTACCAAACAAACTCCTTCCTTGACTGGAGGCCCTAACATACAGCAAAGTGGATATTTGGCATCAAATTTATCTTGAGATGTGAAACACAGAACTGTGGTAAATGTTGCAGATATATTCTTTATGTCAGTGTTTTACAGGTTTCAGGAGACTGTGTTTTAAACCTGATGCTCAGAGTTTGGGGGTTTTATTTAATTGCTATCAAATCAAATATCCTGTGAAAGGCAAGTGCTTTATCATCCTTAAAATGCTACAAAAATGCACGGCGACGTTATTCTGAGTCACCTTCTTGCCCTACTGATTCAGGAAGGCAGCTACCTGCTGTCGTCTTGGTGCCTGAGGAACGCCTGGGGCTCAGTATTGTGGTAATACTAGGCGCTCCATGAGTAATCCTTGAAGGAATTACTTCCTCTCTATTTTGCTTGTTGTGTTTCTGGCCTGGGAAATAATGCGTAAGAATTTTTCTAATTCCTTATAACCGGTTCATTGTAGGTTCAAAATTCTCAACCTGTGACATCTAAAAAGTTATCTTGGCCAAAATATCAATTCTGTTAAACAAACAAACAAAAGTAAAACAAAAGGAACTTGGCCCAATTAGTCATGTGACAAGTATTCAGGGATTCTGACTAAATGTAAGAGGTTGGTTCAGTCTCAGTAGATGAGCCGTTTGTTACAGACTATCTAGACTCCTTAAATGCAGAATGTTGAGGGGGGGGATTATAAAACAACGTATGTTTTGGTTGATAGGGTATTTCAACTGAAACAGGTCCAGATAACATTACAACGTTTTGTCTCAGGAGTTACTAGCAGAAATAAGAAACTGTAAAAGCAGGTTACTTATAGGCTATCTATATTTAATGTAAAAAAATGCAGGTTTATATATTGCTTCGCGATATGGACACAAATAGATTTGGGATTCCCCCAGAATGGGGACAGTAGGGCACAGGAACCCACCACGGGATGTGGGGGTTACCCAGGGGCCTTCACCTCCACAGTTGCAGTAGTGTTTTAAGTTGGGTAATATACACCCGGTTGCTCATTATATTGTTTATATTTTGTAATATCATTGACATTTTAAACATTTTGAAAGAAAAAATGTGTAGCTATCTCTATAATCTTTATTTCATGGGGGCCAGATTGAATTTTCCATCCAGAAATGACTATTATAATTCAGTCTTTCTCCTTTATTATCTTTTGCATACCGCTAGATTTCAGATCTCTGACAATGGGGCCCATAAAATAGAGTTTTGAAAAGCCCACAGTTGATTCTGATAGTTGGCCAGGCTTATGAACTACTGTTTTATTTATTTCTTTAAATACATTGTGATTCTTGGTCTGGATGACTTAGACTTGATTCTTACTCCCACATTCATCCTGAATTGTTCAACCCCTTTTAGGGGCTCTTCTTTGCCTTTTATGCCAAAGCCATTAATAAAGTAATCCTCAAGACCCAAAAGCAGGGGGAAAAGTAAGGATTTGATGACTGAGCCTGGGTCAGATGGAAACCAGCTTAATGAATAATACACATGGCAACCTGCAGAGCCATGGACCTGGAAGATTAGAACAATGACCTTCCTCAGGAAATCTGAGTGAAATATACCCAGTTGGCGAGAATCTGTAATGGCCCAGGGGCCAAACACAGCAAATAGTTCTGCCCCCCACTTCAACATAAATTATGTTAGTGCTGGAAAAGGGCGATTTTGAAATTTCAGCTCCACATGCTACAAGGCATCCATCCTACCCGTGTCATGGCCGAGCCCCCCTCTGGAGCAGCCACTCATCCACCAAGATGAGGGACACAGAGTCGCACATCTCTGGGAGCTTTCTACGTCACATTAACCCCAAACCTTAGGGGAAAGGGCAAACTCATGGTTTGCCATCCACGCAGGCTCATTCCATGTAAAGATAATGTTACTGGATTCTGGTAATGAAAACTCCCATGTCTTTCCCTGGGAGTTTATTCTCCTAAATAAGCTCTTCTTATGCCTGATGTTACATTAAAAATCAGTATGAAGTTGTTTAGCATGTCAACTTTGTCTGAAGTGGTAGAATAAACAACATTGACAGAACAAAGTGAGCTCACCACATATTCTTTCACTTTTTGATGAAATCCAGTTATCTGAATGTTCACATTCAAATTGCCCACCCTGGGGTCTAGGTATTGGTGTATTTTCTTATCATGATTTCTATACAGATGCCCTGGAAAACAACCCAACAGGGCCTTTTATTTGTGTTTCAATTCATCCGTTGGTTGCAAATGGTAAAAATTCCCAGATGTAATCAGGTTCGTTCAGTATAATTTTGATGAAACTATTCAACCATGGAAGGAATAAATGTAATTCCAAACTTAGCTCTGCCATCAGATGACCAGAAATGAAACTCACTCTTGGGGAAGAAAGTCATAGCCCAAGATAACAGAGGGACAGCTGACCTTGGAAGTCATATAGTATCACCCTTTGGGCAAACGATCCCCCTCAGTAGCCTTTAAATTGGTCCTTCATCTCCCTCTCTACCTGGAGGCCCAGCGTGCTGCAGGGTAGCTGCCTCACATTCTGAACAAACGATTCTGGTTTGTGGTTGACGATGAGAATTTCCTCACTATCAGAGGTAGTCCGTTCCTTCCTCCCAGGAAATGAGCACCCTGTTTTGCTCTCTAGCATTCAGTCTTTAATTTATTCCTCCAGTGCTTTTTATGTCCCAGGTATTTTCATAGGCCCTGGCAGACAAGAATAAAACCCTGTCAGTCAGTCCCTGACTCACTGTGTCTGTCTTTAAGGACAGTCGTTGAAATAAGTCCTGTAATGGAGGAAGACTGTGGAGGTTGAGAACCTCCTATGTGTCAGGTGCTGCTGGACACTGGGGTACAGTGGAAGGAGGGGTGACCAAGGGACCCCTGTCTTCCCCTGCACCCAAGTGAACATATAAAATAATTACTGATTCTGAGTAGTAAGAGAGAGACTGTGCCAGGGCGCTGTGAGAGGGGCCAGCATGACGGGAAGGAAGTAGGGGGCAGCCTGGCTGCGCTGGACAGGGTGGTCAGGAGGGCCCACTGAAGAGAGGACCTGTAAACTGAGGCCTGAGGAGTAACAGGGATCCGGCCAGGTGAAGAGGGGGGAAAAGAGCTTTCTAGGCAGAGGACACAGCAGTTGGAGATGAGCTTGGACCGTTCTAGAGTATTGAAGGCCTGGGGCCAGGAATTTGGGGTGGAGAGAGATGAGCAGGAGAGCCGTTATTGCGGGACTTAGGCACCAGGGTAAAGCAGCTTAATTCTATTGTAAATGTGTTTGGAGTTTGGATTATGTTCTAAGGGCCCAGGATATTGCAAATGTGCCTAATACGATGGAGCACCTTAATTTATTTGGTTTTTAGCCTTCTAAGCTTACTTTTCTGGAACCTGAATAATTTTGTCTCATATCTGGTAGGGGAACTCGGCTGTCTCCCAGAATATGTTCTACACCCCTCCGTTATTTAGCAAAATAGAATGTGTTTGAATCTATCTCTAGCTCCTGGTGTGAACTTTATCCGGTCTAATGCAGAGACCAAATTGTGGTCTAATATCAGATACTTTTTTCATAGAAGTGGCTAATAGTTGATATCTTAGGCTTTGAGGGCAGTCGGATAATCTCTGTCACAATTATACACTTGCTTCCATAGCATGAAAGCAGCCAGAGAAAACACACAAATGAATTTGCCCAAATAGGCTTGATTGTATTCCAATAAAATTTTATATACAAAAACAGGCACCAGGCCAGGTTTGGCCCAGGGGCTGTAGTTTCCCATCCCTGGTTCACGCCAATTCTTTCTGCTGTAGGAATGACGTTAATTAATTCTAACCTAAGCCACTTAGAGGATCGGATTCCCTCAGCTTCAAGGGTGGTTGTTCCCAGCATGGGGACGACTTGTCTCCACTGGTTGTGGGAAAGGATGCTTTCTCTAGGATTTCTTGTGAACGAGAAGGCAGTAACCCTGACAGTTGCTGGCAGCTCTCGCATGATTCCTGGGGTAGTTTGCCTTGGAGGGAAGCGGATGCTGAAGCTGGAATGGCAGAGATGGAAAGAAGTTGGGGTCCTTGGTAACATTGTTGAGCTGTTGAAGTAGCCAGCCCTGAAGCCTGTACTGCCTCTAGACTCCTTGGTTAGGCCATCCAATGGAGTCCCCTGTTGTTCTGAGCCAGGCAGAGTTGAATTTTCTGCTACTTCCAAAGGAAACATCTTCAAGTAGAGCATCTACCCTAAAATATTCAGTTATTGTTACTCCTTAATGTGCTTAACTGACAGTTTGAGTAAAGTGCTTCTGCCTGTCTACAGTACTCATGCCAAGCCAGTGGGAATCTTTGAGTGAAAGTTTGTGAATCAATGGCCCTAGGAGAGCTTAACTTCCCAGAGGCTCCCTGTGGTGCGTGACCACAGGGTAATTCCATTAACTTTAATGATGGTGGTGCTGTATGAAATGGGCTCTGTTAGTCTATCCATCCCCTTCTTTTTAGCATTAAATCTTAGGCTGCAGCTAGTTCTTCAGGGTAAAGTATGTGCACCAATGCCATTCATTTCTTGGCCTTTATTAATATATGCAGGACTCTCTCTCAGGGAGAGAGCACTAAGCAAGTACATTAAAAATGAATCCGCTGCCCCGTTTGTCGACTCTAAGAAAACCCCAGAGTCAAGGACATCAGTGGATTATTATTGATTGTTGTAAGATCCAATAAAATCATAAATATGGCTCAAAACAATTACTATGGCCACATTAGCAAATTATCAAGCCCATAGCTTGCTTTGGAGTTCCAAGCCTCAGAAGTTTAAATAAAGTGCCACTGGGAAGAAAGCTATATTTTAGGAATGTGACAACCAGGGCTAGGGCATAGAAATTTATGATTTAATTTACCATGCAATATAATTGAGAATAACTATTGGATTTCTAAAAAGTGAGCTTTGATTAGGTTTAGGTGTCAGAAATAAACTGGAAATATGGGTCGGTTTATACTTTTCTGAGAGTCTGCCGGGAAAGGGAAAGAGAGGTATTCATCTCAAGGAATGACTTTCCTGGGTGACCTTCTACCCTGCCTTCTGTGTTCTTATTTCCTGTGCTCGAATAATTGGGTTATACCTGAGACTAGCTGGCTCTTCCCAGAGACTTGCTTTTTACTTTCTTCACCAAGTGTCAATTTTCCCCCATTTAGAAATAAATCAATTCAAAATGAAATTACCCAGAGCATTCATTTTTCACCATCTAGTAAATGAGTCTCTCTAAAGAGCACGGGGCCATTGCTTTTCAGTTCATCCTTAATAAAATCCTTCTCTTACCCAAAAGCAGTGCAGAACTGTTGTCTCTGCCTTCTCAGGGTTTTTCATTCTTGCTGGACTACGAGGCAATATTTGCTCTGCAAGAACGTTGGCATGTTCATAGATTCCTGTGCATATTTTCTAAAGACCTAACCTGAGGTAGTCAGACTGCCTGGGTTAAATTTCTAATCCACAGCAGGTTGGAGAAAATCTGCCCCAGCATCTTATCATCCATTAGCCATTACAGCCATTCAACCGGAGCCGTGGCCTCAGCCGCGCGCTGATGACATGCGCACCAATGGCTAGGTTCTCAGGAATGGATTGGCTCATCTTTCATCTCACTTCGGGAAAACAGAAAAGCAATTTGCACAAAGATAAAGGAGATTTCATAGTGATCTGTGTAGAACTGGCTAACGGATTTCTATGGGCAGTCAGCAAAAGCTTGAAAACACCGCTGAGAAATGATAAATGACTGCTAACTGTCCTAATGATCCTTTGACACTCTGTCTGAAACCTGACTAAGATTTGCTAAAACTTACAAATAGGACAGAAATTCAAGGTTTAATAGATTATCCATAATAGACATGCTTAAAAGGAGAGAGAGAGAGAGAGAAAGAAAGCCCCTACAGCAGAAGGGTTCACTCATATTGACCACCCAGCAGTTTCCTAAGCCTCAGCAAGAGGTAGGGGTAGGGTGGGGGGAATGTGTTAGATAAATTGTAATTTTAATTGCCAACCCAATTGATTATATTCAGCGTGCTTATTAGGTTTAGGAAGACTCTGAGTCAACTCCCCATGTCATTACATTAGTTGACATGGTAAGAGTGTAATTTGTGATAAGTTGATCTGTGAGCATTGCATTCTTCTCTGTAAATAACATAACCAACAGACCAGCTTGAAAGGGTCACACGCTGACTAAATTTCTTTGTATTTTAGTACAGTCATCTTGTACTGACCCATCATTCATGATCTGTGGTCTTTGCGTTAGCTCATCCGATGTGTAAATCCACAGGAAAGTCCTCCAGTGATGGCTGGCTTGCTGGTAACCAGCTATCTCATTCCATTTGGGGATAACTCCACTTAGAATAGCTTGCTTACGCCTTTCCATTTTGTTGTTGTTATTTTCGCCTTGTACAACAGCAGGCACAAGACTAGAATCTTTGCTCCTAGTCTTCCTCCCTGGATGCTGGTGGTCTGGATTAATTCTGTACTTCTTCTCCCTCCTAGAAACTTTGTAGGAGTTGGCAGAAGTGTACTGTCCTCCCCCTGAGCAATCATCAGTGCCTTTAACTGCCTGCACAGTATAGTTTCTTCTCCCTCACCTACTGGTTCCCCATATCAGGGTGTCCTCTGTTTGGTGATGCTTCTGTTTTAAACGTGTTGCCTAGAATCTCATAGAGGCTACAGATGTCATAGCCCCAAGTGCTGTACTGCAATTCCTAGACCATAGGAGGTTCTCAGTAAAGGGTTGGTGGCATGAGGGGTGGCTCCCCAAGTAGAGCGCCTCAGGGCTGGATATTCTTGCTGTAGATGAAGACTGTAGGAAATGAAATAGTTAGAAAGCTCTTGTTCACAGTCACTGCTGTTAAGGTGGAATGTGTTTGCTCCTTTTCATATTTTTGAAGATTGCCGAATCTGGTTGGTGATGTTAATATCCTGAAGACCAGTGGCCATCAATAGAGCTGCTCTTTGGTCTCGCTGTGGACAAATGCTAGTGGGGAGTGAATTTTGGGTCCCGGAAGCCCATGCCCAGACTGCTCTACTGAACATACCTAAATTGTTGTCTTCCTCCTCAGAATTCAGGGGCAGTTGGTATTACCAGCCTAAGTCAATGGGGTAAATATTGCAGCAGGTCACAAAGACACATATCCTCCCCATGTGAGATATTTTACTCTGTAAAATATCTCCCTCGTTCATAGACATTGTTGGCTCTGTGGATTCAAAATCTGGTTTCCTCACCATTGGCTGCATGTCTGTGGGCAGATGGATTAACACTCTCTGCCTTTGTTTCCTTGTGCATGAAACTGGAATAAGAATATTCCTTCCTGCATAGGATTTTGTGAGTATTACATGAGGACAGAACAGGAAACTTTGGACACAGGCCTGGCACACTGGACTCTCTTTTTGTTTTCACCCATTATTTAATGAGACCTGCCTGCCTGCCAGCCTGTGTTCTAGCTTCCGTGATGACAGCAGTGAACAGAGCAGATGCAGTCCCTGCCCTCCAGGAGCACCTGTTCTTGCTCATTTGTCCCTGTCGTCTCAGGAGTTTTGCCAGCACTACTGCATGAAGGAAGGCTGATTAGAGTCAGAGGAACGAAACCCCAGGAGAGGAGTTAAGGGACTTCGGCTTATTTTCAGTCCCCTCAAGTCACCCTGCTAAAGGTCCCAGAATTCTCATTAATGGGAAGCTCATTGGTTTCCACGCCCTCTAAGCCAGTGAATCAAACGGAAAGGAATGGACAGACCTGGTTCTTTATACTGAAAGCAGTGACATCTACAAGTGTCACTGGGGAGGGAGAAATGGATATTCCCTCCAGACACCCAGGCTGTCTACAAAGCATGACCCCTGAGATGGGAGTTAACTCCATCAAGGAGCATTATGTTCTATTCCTTGCATCACAGATTCTTTAAAAATGGACAACGACATGATTGAGAAACTGTTTTGCCCATAGCCCAGCCAAGATACGACATTATTCTGATGTTAAATTTGCATAACAGGAAGTGGAGATTTTTCTTAGCCTTTTTTTCTTAAAGTTTTACTTTAAGAGTTGGGAGTTAGGAGTTGAGATCTGGCCATGAAAAAGTTTAGACTTCAGAGAGTTAAATCTGCAGTTACACATGAGAGAGAAAAGTTGGACACGCAGCTAGGACTGTTTCAGTTTTCAGTGTGATGGGGTTTTGTTTTGTTCTATTGTTTTCATTCTTCATGTCCCCACTTGATGGCCTCTGTAGCCTCCTGTTCGGGTAGCTGATTTTTCATTGTCGTAGGCATGATTGTCAGGAGGAAGAGGAGAGCTGGAAACGTTTGGAACTCAGACATGTCCAGGCCTCATGGTGGGGAGGCTGTTTCCCCAGCAATCAGTTCCCTAGGACTGATGGCTGCGCTGCTGGCCAAGGGGAGCATCCCTGTCACCTCCTGCCCCACCTGCAGCCATGCCCACGGCCACCTCCAGAAACTGACCCTTGCAAACATTTGTCCCTCTGCTTTTTGCTGATGTGGAGACTTCCAGGCTAGAACAGAAACCGGGGTGGTCTTGAAGTAACTGAGTAAACAGGCTGAAGGGAGGATCAGACAAAAATCCATGGTTCTATGAGCCTGACTCACCTCGGCCGGGAGCCTGGGCCGGCAGTGGGAGGCCTCATCAGGGGCAGGCCCTTGGGAAGCCGGTCAGGCTCCCATTGGGTACCAGTTTGGTGCAGATGGCCTTATGAAAGGCCCCTGGGGTGGTCACTGGGCTTGCCGGCAGAAACGGGCGTTGTGGAGCGAACGCCCCTACGGGCTCCGTGCCGGACTTGCTGTGTCGGCAGTGCAAGTGCCTGTCTGACCTGCTCCCGGTGCCTTGCCAGAGCTTGGAGGAGAATGCCTTTCCCCACTTGCCATGACGTGTGGGGTTTTTTTTTTTTTCTGTTCCATTTTAAACTCCAAGGAAGATTGAGTTCTTTGGTTGAAATGGTGTCGGTGGAACTTCTTTTATGATGATGTGCTAACCCAATTCTAGTTGTTTCTCTGAAAGTGGGTTATCAGTGTCACTGCAAACGTGTGCACTTTCGCTGAAGGAATTGCTGGCTACCTCATGTTTCAATGACTGTAATGAGCATCTATTTGTATCATTAAGAATATATTTGTTTACTAATTTATAGTTTATAAAATGCCTCGCATCACATGCTTTCAATTATTTGTGTGGAGCAGAGTAGCTCAGAGGTTAAGGCTTTTTGGAACCAGAATGCCAGGGTGCAAATCCTGGCTCTACTCCTACTAGCCGTGACCTTGGGCAAGTTGTTTAACATGTCTGATCTCCAGTTTTTTCATCTCTAAAGGGGTGATAATGATCACGTCTGGCTTTCTGGAGTTGTTACGGGGATCCTAAGAGTTACGGGATACATAGGACTTTTATAACAATACCCAGGATGTGGTATGCCTCAGTGTTAGCTATTATCATCCAGTTGTTAACACTATCAATATTATTATTAATATATTCTCAACATCATGTAAAGTAAGTATGTCACCAGGAATTGTATCTTGAAAAGGTGAGGTGACTGAGGTTCAGATGGAAAAAGTAGGTTTGCTCAGGAGCTAGAATCCAGGCAAAGGTATGGCTGAACAGAAACACAGACCCATGACATCTCATCCCCTGAAAATATTGGCAGAGTCCAGCTGAATCCACTTATACAGCCTGGATTTGTTAGCCCCAGCCTCATCAGAATGTGACCTCAGCTCCCAGCAAGAGCTTTTAAAACAAAACTTGTCTGTGACAGAGGAGAATGAGATCTGGAAGTCTTCTTTAAAGAGCAGACTCCCTTTCAGGTAGAGTTTTCTGAATTGGGAGGGCACAGACGCCTTTTGCAAACCGGTGTTGGAGGTATCATAATTCCCCCGTTTCTCAGACTGAATAAATACCACTCAAATTAAAAATACACTCCATGTTCACACTGATAATTATTTTGGGATAGTCATACATTGTTTTAATACAGTCCACAGATAACCAGTCTTATCTTTTGAGAAATGATCAATTACCATCCTAAAAGAGAGTTTGATGAACGGTAACAAACATTATTGATTACATTCTGTGTAGGGTGTGATTCTCGGCTCCAGATTTAGGAGTTCTATAAGACTCAATTCCTCTCTTCCATGAGTTTGCAGTTCTTTAGGAAGACCAGGAAATGTACACAAATAACCAATTACGTGAGGCAGGGTATGGTAAGGACCCAGCAGTCTGTCCAAGGTGAAAAATAAACGTGTATTCAGATGGTTAAGGAAGTTGTCTAGATGTAAAAGAACTTCCTGGTGAAGCTCTTTCGTAAGAAAAAGGTAGGAAAATGAACTGCCATATGAGTCATTAGAGGCAGGAACCACTAGTAGGAAAACACGTTTGCCCTGTTTTAGCTTTCAGCAGGTGATCATTTCATTAATAACTTGGACTTCTAATGGGTAGGATCATTAAATCTAGTCTTCAAAGGAAAATAACCATCAGCTTGAATGAAGTTGGTCAATGCGTGGAGAATTCATCATCATTGCATCCAGAAACATTTCAGTCCTGTTGTCATATTGGGGGCCTGGATCTTGATTGCTGACACTTTTGCAAGGTTGTGGTGGTGATTTCCACATGTTCTTTCTGTTCTGTGACTAAGCCGCACATCAGTGTCCGTTGTACAGATAACGTCTGTTTCTGATTCCTTTTTCTGTTTAATAAAGCTCAAGTACTCTGAGCTCAATGATGAAATAGTACTTTTTGCCTTACGTTCGATCACTGGCTATTTGATCTCACCTCTGGGAATAATGGCCTTGTAGCAGTTTGCTGAAACTCCTGACCAGTGTTGGTATACACTTAGAAAGAAGCACTATGAGGGAAAGAATTTGATTTTAGTGGCAACTACATCCATCCATTCAATTGAAATATTCTACAAATTGATTTTAGCATTAGTATTTCTTTAAACTAAAACTGGCACCTATATTCCCCTTGGGAAGCTTAATTGTGAAAGCAATTCTTTAATGTATAATACGTGGGAAGAATATAAGTCACTCAAGTGGTTGTATGTCTTATATTTGTGGGTCTTGGTGGCAGGCCAGTTCTCATTAGTTTGGCTTCAAAATAATTACATGTAAAAGTGAATAATAATAGTAATTTCTGGAGGGAGTAGTTGGGAAAAGAGTAGTGAACTCTGGCCTCCATGCTCTGTATCCTTATCCTACCAACTAGTCCTATGACCTTGGACAAATCTTTTATGTCCTCATCCTGTGCTTCTTTTTTTCTTGCTTACCGTTTTCCTCCCTCTCTCTCATTTCCTTTTCCCTGAATATGTTAGCATTTTTTCAGTCACAAGGAATAGAAAAACCAAACTGGCTAAAGTAAATGGAGGATTTACTGAGTCATGTAATTAAAGAGTTCAAGTGAAGTTGCTGACCTCAGGTACGGCTTGATCCAGGGACTCAATGCCCTCAGGGCCCATTGTCTCCCTCCCCTTCTCTGTGTGCTCCTCTTCTAATGCATTGGATATAAAGCAAATGGACAGGCATTAGCCCAGTTACGGAGATGGCAGCAGTGAGCTGAGCATCCTGGCTGACATACGTAAAGAGCAGAAGGGAAATGAGCACCTCATGAACAGCTTTGGAATATATTCATAACGGTATTCAAGAGCCAGGGTCTGTGGTCTGAATTCAATTCACAAAACTTTCAAGACGCACTGAAGTAATGTGGAAGAGACTGAGATGAAAAGAAAGAAACTTCCCAGAGACTAACGAGATAGCAGTGAATTGAATGAGACCGAAGACTAAGATAATAATGCATCTACCTTGTAGAGATTATAATATGAGCCAGAGTGAGGCAAGTACATTTATGAGGAAGCGTTAAATATAACTATAAGACCCATTAGCTAAAGGATTGGTAGACCCCTATAGAACCTAGATTTCTTTCTAGGATCATTTTCAGTGTGGGCCAAATCAAGTCATAGAGCAAATACTGGATGAAACATCTCTGTACCTGTAGAAGCTCATAAGTCTCTTTCTAAATACCACCATATCATTAAGAGTCTGTGTAGTGTTGGGGTTTTATCTGGCAAGTTTAAATTCAGAAAAGCCATGATTTTCTGTTTGCAAAATCAGGCTATGCTCTGACATCTCATCCATCCATTTATTTTAGTTTACTGAGCATCCATTGAGTAAGACCCACTGTCACACACAGCCTGGTACTTTGTATAGCTGCTAAATAAAGCTTTTATGCTCCCTGACTTCTTGGAGCTGATCATCTGCCAAAGTCCACCAACCCACAAGTTTCCCTGAAATAGTTCATCTTGATCTTTAAAGTTTGAATTCAAAGAAGGATTATTTCTAGGAAAGACATTTGGAAATTGTCATCAATAACCATGTTCAGCGGCAAACTCCTCTCAGTGCTACTATATTTAAAATTTAGTCATAAAATTTTATTTCCTGGAATCTTTTGTTCTTGACTTATGGAAAAAGCTCAATAACAGCTATTTTTTAAATGCCTTAATAAGCCGGGAGTTTGTCAATATTCTAATCTGCCAATAGATCACTTAAGTGCCATTTGTTAAGCCACTTTGGTCAATAAAACCCCTTTCATTGTTTTCCCCAAGTGGCCATTGAGCCACACAACACCAGCCTCATTCTTGGCCCAGGCTGCGCTGTCTGCTTTTGGCCTGTGGGGGTTGTTAGTAATTATTTCTTCACAGTGTATTAGCCAGGAGTGATCACGGTGTGGTAATAGCAAAGTTAGGCAAAGATAAAATGCTCTAAGTAGGGGAGTAAAATTGAGGGATAAGCAGTTTCAAAAGTGGATTGAGATCTGGTAACCGAGAGCTGGTTCCTGTCATGGGCTTGCATGTGATTTGAAACACTAACTGTGTCCTTAATATGGAACAATATACTTCCTCTAAATGTATTTTAAGATTTCACATTTACTCATTTAATAGCTGATTTAAATGAACTAGTAACTGATGAAAAAGCCACAGGAAACAGAATTAGAAATCACTTAGAGTGAAGCCACCAAGAGACTTGGCCCTGTCCGCATTCGCGTGTCCCTCCCTCTCTCATAACGCCAAACAGCCCCCGGAGAGCAGAGATCTCATTTTGGAGAATGTTTATAGTTTCTTTTCTTATTGCAAAGATAACACTTGTTCATTGTACGTGGTTTAGAAAATACAGAAAAACACAGAGCAGGAATTTGAAATCATCTTGGGTTAAATTTCTATTTTAACTGATTTCTCTTTTTCAATGACCAAACAAAGACTTTTTAAAAAAATGAGGGTGTCTTCTTATTTCTCACTGAAGGCTAAAAACAAGAGCATAAAAATAAAGCTTTGCTCAGGCTACCCATCCATTTTCTGACACTTCCTGTCTACTGCCTTTGAGGTAAGTTCTCTAGCCAGGAAAACCCTGCTGTAGAAAGGAGCTTTCTGTTTGTCTGTCTCTCTTTCTCTCTCTCATGTTCGTGGGGAGGAGCATGTCATTTTGATATAATGGTATATAGGAAACCAAACACAATTTATGAAAAATAAAATCATGTGAAAGTTAAGAGAGGGAGAATGGCGAGGGTGGCGTGTAGGAAGCCCACGTTCCCTGAGCATGGCTCCTATGACGACGTGAGACTCAGCGCGGGTGTGTTTCTGGTTGAACTGATGTAGGAAGAGCTCACTCTGTCTCTTCTTTTTTTATTTAGCTACAGATTGTGAAATATATTTTGTTTGCAAAATAGAAGACTTTATGCCCTATTTCGATACTTCAGACCTCAAAAAGCCCAGCTCTCAGACAGTAGTACGTTGCCATGATGCCATGGCTGCTGGGAATGATTTTTGTTGCCCAGGGTCACTGTAAAACTCCTGGTTGATGGAGTAAAAGTTAACCCGAATGTGAAAGAGAAGTTTCTCCCTGCACGCAGAACCACAGCTGGCCCCCTTTCCTCCTGCTCCGGGGCCTCAGTGCCTACCTTTCCCCCATCTTGGAGTGTGTGTCCTATGCCTGCGTCCTCGCCCCTTACCCGTGCTGCAGGGCTTTGCCTATGTGCCCCTCCTCAGGGAGGCCTGCGTTCACCTCACCCCTTAGTTCACAGCTGTTCTGTTAGTTTGAGACCCTACTGCATGTCTGTGATTATTTGACTAAAATCCATCTTCCCCATGTGCCACATGCTCAGAAAAGCGGGGCCATAGGCACCCCGCTGCCTAGCAGAGTGCGCAGCACATAAAATGAGCTTGGGAGAAACCACCCAGGTGAATGAGAGATGTTGTGATGATGATGTTTAGCTTAGAGTTTGTTTCTTTAAAAAAAAAGAACATTTTCATTTTTTGCTTTATTTGCTCATGTTATATATGAACCAACAATAGATTCTATTAGGGCTTAAGGGATAGAAAAAAAATACCAAAGAATAAGGAGGTGAGAGAAATTCATGAAGCTTCTTAAATTTTTAATCCTGCTTTTAAAAGGTAAAGTCAGATGTGTTCTCAAGCTGTTTCTGCATTTTTAACGAAGGTAACTTTGGAATATTCAGCTCTGAAGGTGACCTGCAGGATCTCTGGTTCAGTACTGGTGGCTACCTGCTCATTTCATATTCTCCTTTCCTTCCAGATTTCCAGGAAGGCACACCTTTTTACTTGAAAAGCTCATACGCATTCCACATAAACCTCCCAAATACATGAAATAATTACCCAGGAGACGAAAGAGCAGGGCTCCTGCAGTCAGCTATCCATTCGAGAATCTGTGAGGCATTGTCTGTCATGGATCAGATTACAACCTGTTCCCTCTTTCAAAATATATTTCAAGTTACATTATTAAAATGCACCATAAGGTGTCTTTGTGTAGAAAATTGAAAAATAGGATGTTAGTGGGGCAGACTTCTCCAGCACCCCAAGTTTTTTTTTTCCTGGAACGTTCCTTCACTTTGAAAAATATAAGTAGGCCATGGAAAGAAATGCCTGATGGAATGTCTTCTAATAGCCCCAGACTCTTCTTACAAATTGCTACAAAAGCAATTCAGCATTTTTAGTGCCAGACTGATAAAAAAAAATGTGCATATTAAGCTTTCCTTATTAATTAAAGGCAGTGAGGAAAGAGTCATCCTAACTCAAGTTTATGAAAACAAATAATGCCCGGAAATGAGCTTGCAGTATGAAACTGGGTGACACTGTGTGTTAATAGTTAGTGTTCGTGTTGGGGATCACTGCCGTAGAAGTGTTTAAACAGCCCATTACTGGTCGGCTGCAAGAAAGAGGAAAGTCACTAGATTTTGAATGTGAGTTCAAGTTAGACTTGGAAAAGCATTCAAGAAAACTCTCCAGAGAAATAATTCAGCTTTTACTGCATGAGACAAGCAGGATGAACTAATCGATCATCCTTGGCTCTAATTCTTAACCTTGTTCACAGCCAAGCTTCCTTTATACCAGCTGAGTGACGATCTGGGTCACCACTACAAGTAGCTGGGATGATGAAAACTTTTACAGAGATTCAGAAAAAAAAGTACCTATTATACTACTTTCTCCTACCCAGCATCCCTTGGGCACCCAGGGAGATCCAGTCACAGCCATCCGGGTGATACAGCAAAGGAAATGATTCTTTGTACAGTTACAGCAGTAAAAGAGAAGATAAGGAGAATGAGGCGAAGACGGTCTTTGGAACTGTGGCCCTTCCCTGCATGTCTAGTCTGTCTTGACCGTCCTTCTAAAGGTGGAATGCTCTTGAGATTCATTTGCACAATTTCTTCATGCTGAGAACTATTCAGCTATCTTAAGGATGTGGGTTTCCTTTTTTTTTTTTTTCTTTTTTTGCTTCTGCAAAAAATGATTCTGAGTTTTCTCAGGAAGGTTAGCTTGATACAGTTGTGGGGTAAGAAGTCATAGACTGTTGTAGGGGAAGAGAGACTTTTCCTCAACCCTCTTAAGTTCTATGTCTGAGCCTGAGGATTAACTGACAAAAGAGAGAGAAACAGCAGAGAAACATTTTATGTTAATATTTTTACACATACCCAGAGGCTTTCATATATATAAAAAATGAAGTCCCATAGAAGTGGATAGGCCTGAGAGTCCACATACCACTTTAACAAAATATCACAGACCTTGGAGATGTGGAAAATGGGGTTTATGCTAGAGGCAGTAAATTGTGGGAAAGTGGGAAACTAATGGAAGATAAGGGTGGTTGTAGTATGTTTGTTTGTATGGGCTCAGCTTGGCACACCCATCTCTGGTGGTAAGAATTTTCTCCCTGGTATAGGAAGGACACCTTTCTCATATGAAATGTATGCCCTGCTTTTAGGTAAAAGGGGGTGCCCAGAGAACCGAAACTGCATCTGCTAGTTTTCAGTTGCCCTTCAAGATAGTATGTCAGAGCAGCACATGGTATAGCATGTTCTTCATGCAGTGTTTGCAGGAAACAAAGGAAGAGGTACTTGTTTCAAAGATGTCTTTCTTTTTCTCCCTCCTCCTCCTCCTCCTTCTCCTTCCTCCCATCCTCCCCACATCTCTTGGAGAGATGGGATGTTAAGGAGACCAGGCTCTGTAAGTTCATCATGGAAGCCAAACAGGCTTCATTTGGAGTACAAGCTCTGAAAGATGGGTCATGACTTTGGAGAACTGTGCTGTGAAGGCTTCTGGGGCTCAGTCTAGGCTCCCTGGGAGGAGTGTGCTGTAATCAATTAATGATGTCTGCCAAGGGCACGTGCCTCAGATGAGCAAATGCTCACCCACTAGAGGCCACACTAGACTCATCCCAATTCCCACCAACATTCTCTTTTCTTTTTATTTTAATGGTCTTTAATCAAATCAACTAGAGTCCTCACAGCTAAGCTTGTGAAGTCAGACTGACTTCCCTGAGATGGGGAAAGCCAAATGGTGGAGATAATCAGAGCAGGTAAAATTGCATTTTAGCATATTCTGATTATGAATATGATGAATAGATGTTCAGGGTACAATAGAAAGAAAGGTGTTTTACTCGTTTATACTTTTTTTTTTCAGAGTAGAAAAAAGCTTGTCTTTTACCTAGACCACATAGTTTATTATGTAAATGTAATGGTTTATTTAAAGCAGCATTTGTTGATACCGAAGGTTTTACAAACAGTTCCCCATATCTAAAGTTTTGGCAAATACTCTACCTGGCCAATGTAGATAAAATGGAATTTTATATCATTTGGAAGGTTGAGAACTTTGTGTTTGAAATGGAGATCAGTTAGTTTTCGCAGGGCACATTTGAAGTCACCAATGCCAGTTTAATCCCCAGGTGGTAAAATTACCATTAGTCCTTTCTATGTCCAGAAGTTGCATACCCTGCTCAGCTGTCAGACTTAGAGCAGACAACTCTGCAGTGCCTCCGGGCACAAGCCACCAGAGGAAAGATGTCCCAAAACAGTTTGAAAGCAGAATTTATCTCACTGTCTTGTAATGGAAATTCTTTTTTCCAGTACCCATCTGCTTGTTCCAGTTCTTGATTCAAGTTTGTTACCAGATCACAGACCTCAGCACACCTGATTTGGTGATGGGGAGGCCCGATACTGATGACCTTGCTACTACCCTTAAAAATAGGGACCACTCCTCAAGTTGTGAACAGGATTGTGATATGTAGCCCACAGAATTTGCATTTGTCCAGCCCAGTTGTGCTGGGTATTAAGTAAGACTGTAATCTTTGTTTTATCCCTCAATGTATTCCCAGCACCTTGAAAAATACCCACATATAATAGGAGTTTGGTAAATAGTTGCTGAATAAATGAATGCGTATTTTCATAAATGTGTATTACTGGTAATAGCCAAAGCTGTGTATGTTGGCCATATCCCCTGAGACTAACCCTTCTTGTGCATACTGAGGCTGTTCTGTTTAGTATAAAGCGCCTTCTCCCTATTGCAGGAATTGCTCTCACCAATGCAGGGAGCAGGACTGAAGTGCTGGGGAGTTAATGGATCTCCAGGAGGAGCCTTCAGCCAATGACAGTGGGAGTTGGAAGGTAGCTCTTCCAGCCTGCTTGCTCTTCGATGCAAAACTTGGAAGGGTGTCCCATGCTGTTGCCTGGAGGCTCCCAGAGGGTTGAGACCTAGTTGCTCAAAGGAAAAATGAGCTTACAATTGTGCCTTGAAATAGCTTTCTTCCCTTCCCTGTAACTTCCTGCACTCCCCTAAGGGGCCTTCCTGAGAGCATCTCTCACATAATCCATTTGCACTTACATTCTTGTCTCTGGGCCTGCTTGGGGGAATCCAGCCTAAGACACAAATAATAAAATAAAACATTGAAAAATTCAGCATATCTGCTGCAACATTTGAGAAAACAATTCAGTAAAGCATGCCCAGCTGTCAGTGACTCAGGAATTTTATCTTGGTATGTTAAGTATAGCATGCTACTGAATCAGAGGCAAAAGAATTTTTCACCTGGAAGTCACGTAATACTGATCCTGTAAGCATCTGACACATTGCTTACTTGGTTTATCAGAGTTCATAAATAACTGTTCTGTGCCTTGTCCTTCCAGTCCATGGAGGCTAGAGGTTCTGGTCAGCCCGGCAACCCTTCCTCTGTCATCAGATTAGCTGTCCTCAGCCTCCTTGGCTGGCCACAAGGGTGATAGAGGAACGGACACTTGACCCAAGCGAGGCCTCCCCTCCCTGTGCTTCTTTTGGGCTTTTCAGGTTTTGATGAGGAAATTCTGCCATTTCTCTCTGATTACTAGGCTGGAAGCTTCCTGAAACCACATTCCCCAGCCAGGCTATCATCCTTATTCTGAGAAAATGACACCAAAACCAGAGAGGCAAAGGCCTGTGCCAGCCCAGCCTAGCCATTCCTAGGGCATGCTTATGTGAACCAATACATACACCCCCAGCTTTCTGTCAGAAGAAATCCTGACCAACCCCTGATGCACAGGACCTCATCTGTTACCTTTTGCTGGGTGCAGTTTCTCATTTACAGAAACCTCTGGGTTTGGTGATTATGCCAGCTATGTGTGGAAGCCCCCGGGTGTTCTGGAATCACAGTTCTGAGAGAACAGGGATGTGTTTGATGCTTTTGTGGAGAACCCATTCCTTCTCTGTGTACAATGGTGCCCGGACAGCATGATATTTGAAGCACGATTTACATTGTTTTAATGTACTCGTCATCAGCTACAGACTCTTAACTCTGGTGCCTTCCATTCCGTATGAACTGCTCCATGCTGGAAATGGAGTACAGAATCTATAAGAACAGATTCAAAAGGGCGAAAACTCATGCTGAAATATTCCCGGAGCAAAACAGTTATTGATAATATACTTCTCCTCAGCTGCAATGGTTTGTGCTAATTCTGTAGCCCGCCAGAACACTACAGCACCCTCATCCTCTTCCGTCTACGTACTGCTCATAAATCAGGAAACACATTTTTTTTTTTCTCCTGTGATTCCATTTAACGTCTGAACCTCAAGGGTTTATCGTGGGCCTTTCTCGTGCCTGAAAGGCTAAAATTGAAAGACAAAATGGTCGTGTCTTCTTTTTTTTTATCTTCTCTTAAACAATGATCCTCAGGGAAGTTATTTTGTGTTTAAACATTCTAATAGGATTTATAAGCCCCATCTTCCTCGCTCTCATCTTTACAAGCCCAGGCGGTGCTTGAGAGAAGAAGCCCCATGCATCACTGTTTATTCAGCTAATGTAATGTGAAGAGCTCCCTTTGAACAGTCTATTTATCTCTTCAGGTTGTCACTAGGTAGGGGTAAGATCGGCCAGTGCTCAGCGATCGGAGAGTTACCTGTTCAGAAAGAAATGTCAACTGATTTTTAATAGTGATCAATACTGGGTTTTTTTGCTGACCCTGGCAAGAATGTAAAATAATAGCTACCTTGAATCCTGGGGGATTGTACTGCTATCATAAAATATAATTTAAAATTAACTACCTCAGGCTCTTCCTTGAGTTCCAGCAAATGATTAATGTCGATTCAGGAGGTGAAGGTCTGCTGAGTTCATTTAAGGTTAATTTGGCATATTTAGGCCATTTCCCATGAAATGTTTTATGTTTGTTTAACTTCTCTATTTGACCATTTATCATTCTAGGAGCTCCATTAGAACTATTAATTATTGAGGGCATCACTTTTCCTCAGCGTGTAGGCCTTTAGATTGTTCCTTACTATAAAACTTTGGCAATGCGGGCAGCTTGTCGGGCACTGGGGTGTTATCTATAGGTTAGAAAATGCAGCCAGGCCCTGCCTCTATGGGAATCTTTGTACAACGAAGGGATTTCTCAGGTCCCTACTGATGGCCTACTTATTTGCAGCAGGAAACCAGAGGCCACAGTTCAAGGACAGCAATGCAATTTGGATATTGGATTTGTCACAGTAGCAATGGCCCATTTTCTAGTTGCCTTATGTTGTCTTAACCGGGTAATCAGCTGGAAATGTAGGAATTATCACAAAATTGAGAAGTTCAGGACAAGACAGCATTAAGTCTTCTTTAATAGCGAGACATTCCCTGTATGGACATTTTAATCCTTTTGGATGAAATAAAAAACATTTATTTGGATTCAGGAATAATATAAAGCATAAAATTCTGCTAAGCTCCACTTCCATGAGACGCTCTAAGAATTTTTATCGTTTTGCAGTAAAGAAACCTATTGTACTTTGCTTAACTAAACATGCTCCAATTTTATTTTATCACAGGCATGTCATTTTTGTTGGTGGTGTGTTGTTTAGTATTGTTGTTTCTGCAGAAAAACAATTAAAATTCCAAAGAGGCTTCTTGGGTAATACAACTACAAAAATTTCCAGGAGAAATTACTGTTGTTATCAGAAGGGGGGGTTGTACATCATAATTTTAGGTCACTGGTTAGTATTATACTTAATGTTAGCACACATTGGAAATGATGGGAAATAGCCATCATTACCCTTTTGAAATAGGACCAATTTAAGGCATTCCTGTGCTTAAAACCCTCTGATGGCTTCCCATGTCTGTCAGAATAAAACACACCTCTGGATCGCGGCCCAGCCCTGCATCTCTCTCTCTTCTCACTCACTGCCTCTTTCTCTTAGTATGTTGCAGCCATGCTGGCGTTTTCTCTGTTCCCTAAATACACGGGTCCCTTCCCTCTCTTTTGCATTTGGGGGTCTCTGCCTGGAGCGCTGTCCCACTGGGTGTCACCAGGTGCTGCCTCTTCGCCTTCAGCGCCCTCTCCGTGCGTCACTTCCCCAGGGCTTCTCCTGTCCCGGAGCTGAAACAGCTCCCCCCACCCTGTCTGCATAGTCGCCTGATCTGTCGCCCTGTTTTATTACTTCTAGAACATTGCCTTTTTGTTTCTGGTCTCACCCATCCCACCCCACCCCACACACTCACAGCCCAAAATATAAGCTGCCAGAGGGACTTTGTTCTCACTTCCAGCCTAAGGGTTTGTGGGAGGTGTAAGCATACCAAAGCCATGAAGTAAGGAAATGAGGAGAAATGCCACCATTCGGGAAGGGGCTGCTCTTTGAGGGAGGCATGCAAACCAGAGGCAACTCTGTAGGGTAGAAATCCCCCTGTTCCAGACAGCCAAAACGGAGACCCTGGCCTGATCCCACACGCCGTCCGCCTTGCTCCCCCTGCTACTGAAGCCCTTCGCCAGCATCCTGGACGTGGCCTTCAGCTGTGATTAGAACGGCTCCCTCACATCCTCCTGGCATCAGGCTCCCTTGCCCGTGATTTCTCCGCACTGAACTCGAGCGGCACTTGGTGCTCTTTAGATGGCTTCGCGGCCAAGAGAGCTTCACCACCGCTTGAAGCCCTTGTCTGCTGTCACCCCATCCACCTGCCCTGGGCAAACCCCCAACATTCCAAAGAGCAGCGGAGGCTGCAGCATAGTGGCTGTAGTTCTAACTTCCTCTGACGAAAGCGGAAGCTTTGACTCTTTCAGCATCTGATAAAGCGAGGGCCCCACTCTCTTCTGCACGGGAAGAACACAACTGCATGCTTTTGTGTATTATTTCTAGAGCTTCAGAGATCCCATGTTGTCCATTCATCCCTGGCCTGAAGTGAAACTTCCTCCCAGTCAGCAAAAAACGGGAGATTAACACTGAGGCCAATGTCTGAGTTTGTGATGATCACCGCTAGCTGGGATGATGAGTTAATTTAGCAAGTTTCAGTTCCCATCAACAGTGTCCAACATAATGTGGAAGAGGGAGACTGGGGAAAAGAGCAATGTGAGTTTAAGTGGTGTTTCAGAATATCTTTTCACTGGGGAGAGAAAATTGACAAAAGATTCAAATTTGTTAAATTGGGAAGAGTCAGTATGGTGTGTTTGCCATCTGTCAGACTCATTAAGTCTTCTCTGTTGAACAGTGCTGTCAGGCGACCTTAATATGTTGGGAAGGACTGGAGAAGAGCTGTTGACTCCTCCCCCAGAGTTACTAGAACCCTCCAGTAAGAGAGCGCCATACTCAGCTCTTGTTTGCTGGCATGCCTTCTGTGGGAGGACAGTGACACCCATATTCTCAGTTTGTTTCTTGTTGCAAATATGTACTTAGACTTAAACTTGGGCGTCTGATGTGCAGTAAAGCCCCACAGGGCAGCCCATTACCTCTTGGTCTCGAGTTTCAACATGCCCCATGGGCCTGCAGTGTTCAATGAGGACATGCAAATCCTAAATGGACTTCATAAGCACTTTTTTTTTTAATCATTGCTTGAAATATTTCTATTTGGGAAGAATTTTGTTACCCATAGAAAACAAAATCATTCCAAGGGTTTCTCGAAATTATTTTATTCCCATAGCTGGTATTTTGCAAAATGCTTTCTTCTCCCAAGACTATCAAGTAATTTATAAGGTCTCTACTGTAAATATTTTCAACTAAGGATCTTGTTTTCCCTGAACCTTGGAAATAGGAACATGCTGAAATAAGTGATAAAAAAGCATCGAGGGAAACGGTAACTTATAAAATGTGTTTCTGGCTTTGACAAGGTAGGTGTTGATGCATTAACTGCACAAACGATCTATAAGTCTAAACTGCCCTCTCTCGTCCTTAGCTCTTCAGGTCCGCAAAACTGGGGTCAGGATCTTGCCAGATGCTTCTGGGGGGTGGTTTGGAAGAGTGGGTGGGTTCTGCCTCTGGGGTGCCCCAGTTTCGGTGCGACATTTTTAGCAACATAGGTCAAAACAGTCCAGATGTTTAACAAAAAACTGAAACAGTGCGAGAACAGTGCCCCTGTGGCTCCGCACGGGGGTTTGGAGGCATCCCATCGGCTGAATCTCCAAGCCTCCCAGTGCAGATAGCGCTGTTCAGTTAGAGGGGTAAGTATGAGGTTTGCACTTGTTTCACCCCACTTCCCCTCCACCACTCCTCAGAATTTGAAAACTTGATGCATTTCTTTTTGGGGAACAGACCCTGGGGAATAAATACCGCCTTACGAATACTCAGGCCGCTGAGTTTTTACCTATTTTTGTTTAGATCCTGGGCCCTTTTGAGAAGCTTTGGACTTTGTCCTGAGACAAATATACACCTGTCTATGCGGTAGTTTTACAGTAATTTCAGAGGGTGAGAGTCACAACCCTTGGAGTCCATACAAAGACCTCTTGGATATCGACTTCTGCTTAGATAGTGGTTTGGGTTGTTCCAGAGAACTACGTAGAAATGGTAAGAGGTGAACAGAAGAGCACAGCTAGTTAATTACCTGCTTAACTAGTCTAGTCTCTAATATTTATAGTAGGACTTTTAAGGATATTTTAGGTACTTGGGTCATTGGTATAGCTAATTATACATGAGTGATTTTTTAAGGTTCTTACTAAAAGCATAGAATTTTGGAGATGTTTCCCATTCTATTTCCCTTTTCAGAAAGAAATAAAGTACTTCAAATTTTAAATTAAGTCCTGATTGGCATATAAGGTGGCCCTACAGACACATTTTAGGATAGGACGTGCCCCCCCCCCGATTTGTTGGCCAAGACCATATTCCCTAGTAAGAAAGAGCACACAGGCTTTGGGGTTTGAGTCCAGGTTGCAGTGCATTAGCTCTGTAATGGGAGCAAGTTGTTTAAACTTGTTTTGGGGCCCTAGTTTCCTCATCTGTAAACTGAAATTAACGATAGTACTTATCCCTATGGTCATTGTATGAATTAACCAAGATGGTACATGAAAAACCTGTATATAGCAGAGTGTCTGGCACATATTAATACTCACTAAATTTATTTAGTAACACTGTATACTTGCCCAGTAATATTCTTCCCTGGTAATTTCATGGCTGTCCTTCTAAAAAAAGTAATACTTAAAAACAGAACATGGCCAATTGACCACCACTTTCTAAATATTCCTATTATCTTCCTCTCTCTTTTGCCATTATGTCCATAAATTAGTAAACAGAATAACTAGAGCTATTAGAAATTTGGCCTAAAAAAAATTAGTGTCCATGATTTATTTGACCTTCTATGTGTGTAAGTATTTTGTCCTGGGGCTACAGATAACTATTTATATGCTTGTATCTGGCATGAGAGATCCTCTTTGCTTTAGATTTGTTAAGGGGGACATTTCATATTGCAGTTTTTAAATGTTAGATGACACAGTGACTACACCTTGGCTGCTCTTATCAAAATGTAAAGTTAAATCCAGTTTGTTTGTTCAACCTCAATACAAGGAGCAGACCCTATCTGCCATCATGTGTAATCTCTTTGCAGTTTGGAAATGTAAATGTGTTTTTTCTATGACCCTTCTCCTTGGCTATTGTCATGGCCAATAGTATATTTTTTGACTAGAGTTGTCCATGATGCTGGCATGGCAGGCTAGCCATATTTTAAATAAGTGCTGCTGGAATGCCTACTTTTTCACTAAAAATAAGTCAAAATGTTGAGAAGGGAGCATAAATTATAGTCATTTTAGCAAGGAGAGCCCTCCAAGTAGCTTGAAAAGAGGACTTTATAGATGGCAGAAACAGACTGGAGTCTGGGGGGCACTTGCCTACCTTTGGCAGGTGTATGATCTTGAGAGAAAGGCTCCTGGTTTACCTGGGACTCTCATCTTGTCAGATGTAGTTGTGCCATCTACAAAATGAGTGAGTTGAAGAGGCATTCTAGGCTCTTAAACTTTTTGGTTCTTAGACCCCTCTGATCAGCTGGTCACTCCCCCGCCGGGCCCACTCAGGGAACCCCTGGTGGCGTGCAGAGTCTCAGTCAGGAGCTCCCCATAAACTGTGCCTTCAATCCATGTGTGACTCCACAATATTTCTCCCAGTGTTGAGGAAAACCATCTGCATACTTGTTTTCCTGTTTGATTGGTTGACCTCTGTGGGTCAGGATTTCATCATTCCGTCTAATTACTCAACACAGTGTCACACTTGACATTTTGAAATGACTGGCCTTTGAATCTCACCTGAAATTTGCTCTCCCTTGTGAGTATTTCTAGGACAAGCCCAGAAATGAAGATGTTTGTACAGAACCTAGGTAAATATAGAGTTGGTCTAGGCACATTTCAAGCCCCACATATGTGGGTTGATTGTGCTGGGGCTGGTGTGTTGGGGGGGCGGCGTATGCATGGGGATATTGAACACTAACATTTGACCCGCCTTTCTCCTCCCCCGGCCCAGTTCTCTTACTGTATGATCACCTCCATGGCATAAACGGTGTGTTTGTCTTTGCCTGGCTCTTAAGACAACGTTCGTAAAAAAAAAAAAATTTCTGACTTGTATTTATATTTCCTATTTTGGACTCCATTTTCACACACCCCTCAGCCTTTGAAGATGAGGCAGTTTCAGAACATGACATTGGAATCTACCCCCCTGAAGTCACATACAGCTTTTAGCCTGAGATACAACATTTATTGGGCTTGGCTGCTGGGCACAGGGCAGTCACTTAGCACTATGTGAAGTCAGCGCTTCACGGACCCACCCTTCCCCAGGCTTGCTGACTGTGCTAGTGTCACTTGATCTATGGCAGTGTTAACGTGAGGAAGTGTAATAACCTTAATGAGGTAGACAGTTGTCTGTATTTGTGTCTCGTGCTGGTCGAAACTGCTTTATATGCATTGGAACAGTCAGGAGAACGAGGCTGAAAGAGCCTGAGTTCTAGCCACCAATGCCATGAGGTAGGAGTTTGATTGTGGAAGGAAAGCATCTACCACCACATTCGGGAGCAAGGTTGAAAAGACAACATCCTCTTTTTTCCCCTCTGGAGAATAGGGCTCTTGGACTTCCTACACGAATGGAGGCAAAACCATGCACAGAGTGGGAACACAGCTTTTCTCTTCTTCTTCTTTCTCGGGCCCTTTGTAGAAAGCCATCTCTCATTTTGCAGTTGGGGTACCACACGGGCAAACAGGCAGTGGTGACACTCAGGGGTCATAACAGTTCCCTTGGGCCTGCCTTCATGGCTGCTATAAATTGCCTTGGCTACAGCACTTATGAGGCAATCCATATCAGTTGTTGAGAAATGCCCTTGTGGCCCAAAAGGACCATATATATGGCTCAGGCTTGTTTTCTTTTTTGTGTTTTTTTTCTTCCAAAATTTTACGCTTGAAGCCTCCACGGTGCCTTGTGAAGTATTGCTGCCGTGGTCCTGTTTCATAGACTAGTAGGACAAACAGGAAGCTTTCAGACTTATTTCCATATTTTTGTTGGTAGATAGCAGGTAAAGAGCCTCTCTTATGTGCCAGAAATTGGTAGAATAGGAAGGAAAATGAAATCTAGTCTTAAACCCAAATAATTTCAATCAGCAAATATGAATTAAGCAAGCCTTACACAGATTAGCCAAACTCCTAGGGGTAAAATGTTGAACAAAAGCTAACATGACCCCTACACTCAGGAAGTTTACAGTCAAGTAGGGCAGCTAGAGGTTAATAAAAAGCATACAAAAATATCATATCTCTGATGTCTGATATAAAGAGAACATATTAGTGCTGGAAGATGTTAAAGAGAATGGACCTAATTGGGAATGTCGTAAGAGATCTAGTTTAGAAAGTGATGATTGAATTGAAATGTAAAGGATGGGTAGGTGTTAACTAAGTAAAGGCAGAGATGGGAAGAGAAATGGAGTTTGGGGTTGGGGAACATGTGCAAAGGCCCTGTGGCAAGGGAGAGAGGATGTGATGGGAGCACAAGACTGGAGAAGACAGAAGATGTCAGACTGTAAAGATAAACAGTGCTGACTAAGTTCTCCTGGGTTGTGTTCAGCATCTTGGTCTTTATCCCAAGTACAGTGGGAATCCCCTGAAAGGCCAGAAGAAGAGGGAATCAGATTTATGTTTCAATAATGTCACTGTAGTGTTTGAATGGAAAACAGATTAGAAGGGATATGAGTAGATAAGGACAAAGGAGTTTGGAAGACAGTGAAGAGTCTAGACAGCAAGAAAAGACATATCCTTAATGACCATGTGGGAATGAGAAGTGAGGAATCACATACTTTAAGAGTTAGAGAAGAGAGATACATCCTGTCTGGCTAGGGTTGATGGAAGATATGGCATTCAACTGGGTGGGATTCTCTCCATAAAGGAGTTGGGCATGGGGATGGGGTTGAGGGACAGAGAAGTCAGGACCAAAAATATGGAAGTGAGGAAGCCCAGGCAGTGCCAAAGACCAACAGACCAGTACCCGTGTGATGGAAACACAGGGGAGGGGAAGCAGATACTGGACAAGGCAGAACCATAATCCCAAAAGGACAAGAACCCTGGGACCTGGACCGAATAAAGAGGCAGAGACTCAGTTATCTACACTGTGGGACAAGTAGCTGTATGAGCAGAGGGGCCCAAGCCCCAGTTGCCTTACTGCCAAGACCTAGGGCTGTGGGTTCACAGAGCCTGGATTTCACTGGTCAGGGATTTTGAATGTTTCAAAGTCTGGGCCACAGTGGAAGCTGCAGAGAAGAACTGACTGGCCCAACCTGTGGGACTGGTGCCCTCTAAGGTTTAGGTTGGAGGTTTTGGGACAGTGAGCCCCCTGACCCATCAAACTGTAGTTGGTAGCTCACCGCCGTATGTGCCCATAACCCAGGTGCATTCCCAGCCAGCTGTGCCAGGAAACGAGGCTTGGGGTAGCTGGTGAACCAAGCCTCTCCAGTCTCTCCAGCTCTTCACAGGAGACACGCTTGAGCGGGTGTCCGTGGTGGTCATACAGTCCAGAGTGAAGTGGCCCGAGGTTTCACAGGCCCCATTCGGGGCTTATCAAGCCTCTTAAATATGCCACCAAGTCATTCTGTAACTGCAGAGTATTCTTCACATGAGTGTCCCAGCTGAGCTTCGCAAGCCACACACGTGGCTGTGACACCTTGGTTCTGAGCGCCCATCCTCACGAGGACACCGGCGCCATCTTGCTCTGTCCACAAGCTACATAATAATGGCAAGGCACTTCCCACGGGCAGCACTTCACCAGTGACCACGTGGCGGAGACTGCCCTCCCTTCCAGGCTGACGAGCGGCGACCGAGGTTGCCATGTCTGCTCAGGGCCAACCACAAAGAGGCTAAAGCCCTATAAGGACTTGGAGACCAACAGCATGGAAGAAATGAGTCGGAGGAATTGACATTGACGATCCGTATGATTGTATTTTGTGTCGTTTAATGTGTCCTTGCTGCGTGCTAGGCCCTGTGGTAACTCGTTTCATCTGCACAGTGACCTTTAAAACGGGCATAATCATGCCTACATTAGAGATGAGGTAACTGAACCTAAGGAGGTTCCTTGGCTTGCCCGGAGTCACACTAGTAATGAGCAGAACCACCTACAGATGAGAAACCCGGGTCCAGAGCTGACCAGGGAGCCTGCACAGACCCTTTTCTGCCATTGATGATGCCCGTGTTATAGAAGAATGTTGGCTATGCTCTGCCTCTCTTGGCAAACGGCCTCCGCTTATTTCCTGCATAGAGCAATGATTCCCTCCCGGTTCCTCAACTGGGCATGAAGTGAGGTTAGATACCAAAGAGTTTATAAACCCATCCATTGATGAGGTTTTCCTGAAATCATCCCTTGAACCAAGACCCTCCACACACAGGTGTTCATGTCTTTAGACTCTAAACACAAGGTAATTCTCATTATAAGGCCTTCTTACCACAGATAATAAGAGGGCTGCCCCTCTCCCAGGTGTGCGCACATTTTTGAGAAAAATATTCTTGCGTCTTTGAAAACACCTGCTCTCCAAAGAGTTTCTATTCTCTGTGTTTTTATTTTTTAATCTTGTAAGGCTGACTACTTTCAGAATAGGGCTCAGATTGCTGAAGACTGAAATTCATTTCCTTGAACTTTATTTAACTGGGCCACAGAATCATTCTGAAAGAATCATTTAAATTAATAAGAGACATTATGTCGTTAAAGGGAAAAAAATGTTGCCCCAATTCCCAATCTCAGAGTTTCTCCAGACCTCTGCTTGGGGCTGCGGCCAGGCAATTGTGTGCGGCTGAGGTGGCCGGCAGCCCACATCTCCTCTGAAGTCCCATTTTCAGATTCTGGGCCTTTGAGGACTAACAGGAGAATTTATTTTTTTTCTTCCTTGGTCATCCAGTCAACTGGTTTACCAATGAATCCTGGTTAGATGTGGGAATCTGGAAATGAATTCAAAAAAACAAAAAAAGAAAAGGCTGGAGAGCAAGTGTGGCTTGCTACCGTCGGTACTTGGTGGGTTTTTGGAACCCAAGAAATAATTCACCCCAAGCTGTGTGAGTGCCGGACCAGACAGCTTGTATGAAAATGTAGGAGTCCTGGGGAACAACAGTAGCAAAAATTAACAAATGGCAGGATGAGTAGCAGAAGGGAAAATCAAGCATATGCTGCTCATTTGAAATGTAGTTTCATTAAAAATCTTTTCCATTGCACCCTAAAACAATCTGTCCTTGCCAGATAACACATTGGACACCAAAAGGCTGTTCCCTCTGCTTGCTTTCTTACTTGTAAGCCAACCCTTTAAAAATAACACAGCTGCTTGTGACAGAATAGATTTGTCAGCTTGTCTTTGAAGGTAAAATAATGAGGGGGAGCCACCACGTACTGACGGTAGCAAGCCACACTTGCTCGTGTTTGTGTTCCATCAACACGAATCAATAAACATCTGTTGGAATGAGGATTGGTGCCTCTTTACGATTCATTATGCTTCATTAGGAATTGGTTTTGTCTTCAAGGGAAGAAAAAAAAAATACCTCATGTAATTAAGGAATAGTATGTTGTGCTCTTATATTTTTCCCGAAAAGACCTAAGTTCTTTCCAGGCCATTATTTACAGTACATTTATCTGTATTTAAATGTAACTACTTTCCCTTGAAAAGGCCATCTGTTCATAGAGACCATCCTTTTCGTCCTCTCGGGGGTAAATGTGGGAGAGCGGTGGCGGGAGCTGACCCCGTGGTTAGGTGGACATGTGTGAGACATACGGCTGGGTCAGGGAGGGACAGTCAGCAAAGTGATCTTCTTCAGTCCTGTTCTGGGTGGGGTGGAAAGCAAAGATAGAGTTTGCTGTACGGAGATGTGCATTTAAAAGGACAGGCTTTGGAAATGGTTTTACCCAAGGGAGGTGTTACGTCTGAAATTCTCAGGGCTGGTTAACTTCAATGATCCTTTGGCTGGGCTTATTAGAGACAATTTAAGTGGACTCTGCAGTATTTGGCTTGCAGTATATTTTGTTGCTTTACTGTCAAAAAAATACCTGCTTTTGAGGGGACTGCTGGAAATATTAGTGCAAATGATGCAGCTGTACTAATGTAAGTCACCTTAGAGGCACTATGAGTTTATCCCTGCTGAGGGAAATACCCTCAGGTGAACTTAACAAAACGCTGCTAATACACACAAGGATACAAATAAAGTAGAAAGCTGGTAATGGCCCCAAATTGTGCAGAGCACGGTTACTGTTCCCATTAGTTTTACATTTATTTAACCAGAGCTTCTGGTGAACTGCAAAGCAAACAAGGGCTGCAGAGAGAGCAGATAACAGCAGAGGTTAGGGTAAAATCCAAGTATTATATGACTAATGAAGCATTGGCATTTACTTCTCTGCTTACCTCGAATTCGAGTCCCCAAATATAGAGGTTTGGGCAATGTTCTCTGTGGGTAAAAGCTTTTTTTGAGAAATACTCTTAAGGAATTTCACTTAAAGACTGCTACCACATACAAAAGCAGGAAATTGAAGAATCACATATGACATGATTAACTTTTATTTTTGAATAATGGAAAGAAAATTGGAATAGAAAAAAATCTCATTGGACATCTTCAGGCCACACAATCAAAATGCACAGAACAGGTCATATCCCTGTGGATTTAGAAACAAAGGACTTCTGTTCATACACATGAAGGGAGGTGATTATACACGGCGTGTAAAGCATTTGTACAAAAAGTTTAATGCGTAAGCAAATTATGGCATATGGATTTCACACACCATCTAACCAATCTCTTGTTTGCCTGCATATTTTCCAAAATGTGTCTGACAGCACACTGGTCTGTGGGAATGCTTAGCAATATTAAAAGGTGGAGATGCCCAGGGGAAGAATGTTTGGGAAATGCTGGGAATACTTGGTTCCTTTCTTAGAACTTTGCAGGCCACATGGGCATCTTACAGGCTCTGAGAAATGTAGCATTAAATAAACACCTTTAAACTTGTTTAACTCCAGCATGTCTCAGACTGGACAGCAAGCCCTTCTGTTCATACAGCACATTTTGGCATCTAGAGGCATGAGCGTTTGTGGAAATGCACTTTGGCAAATGGTGACCTGCAATGGTGTCTTCCTGGCTTGGACAGCTGATGCGCTTAATGAGGAGTAATGGATTAAAAGTGTTAAGACACCATTTCTGTGGGTCTCTTAGAGGACAGAGGATATGGCATAAAACCACAGAGCTGTAACTGGAGGTGTTGTGTGGGCACTTCTATGTGATCTTTGGAATCAAGAGATGAAGGGCTACCTCTGGGTGGAATAGCCTTCCTGTGAAAGATATCTTGAGGGCACAACTCTGTTTTTTTAAATTATTATTATAATTCTGTTTTATTCCTCTAGCCCACTGTCTGGAGTCCAAAATACAATTTTAATAGGTCTGGGCTTCCTGAGCTGCTTAAAGTTCACAAAGACCCGTGCCCTCTTTCTGGGCAGGTCTTCCCTTTATCAAAACCCCTGAGTTGATGTTATGAAATCACATTGAAACTGTATGGTCTCATCTCCTGCTGCAGACATCTTCTTAGACACCTGACCTTTGCAGGAAAGGACCAGTGGCGGTTAGCAGTGGGGACAGCCGAAAGCAGTTTTACCCTCCCCGGCCCTCTGTATACATTAAAAATGCCTCCCTGGGAAGAGAGGATATTTTTCCTTACTCCAGTGTCCCCCCAAATTGATAAAGAAGAAAACTGCCCACCTACCCTCAAACCTTGTATTCTGCTCTGTTGGTCAGAAGTGACACTTTTTCCCAAGGCTGCTGTGAGAGGCTGTGTCAGGCCTTTTGTAGACATACCAATTGTTCTTTGTTCTTGATTTCTGCTTTTTTTGTTTTCTAAACTATCTCATTTCTTGTCATTTTTTTTCTTTCATAGTTCCCCCCACCTTCCTCCTCCTTTTTCTCTTTTCTCCTCTCTTTCCCATGTTTTTCATTTAGTCTTTTCTTCCCTATCCTTCCCTAAAAGAGAGCTATGGCAAACTGAATACCTTATCTTGTATTTTTTTTGCCTCCCTGGCATCTACGAAACTTATCATGCAAATACAGAAACTGAGGTACAGCTAGGACTCATCCTGAGCGTTAAGGAACATCTTTGCCACATTACCACCAATAATGTAAAAATAACCTGTTTTAGAATTTTCCAGCTTTTGTCAAGCTCTAGTTAGTTCTTTGGGTAAAGGAGTGTTTATTGTTACACAGTGTTGAGAGTAGGGACAGCTGTGCATGGTTGCATGAGTTATTTCCCACATGGAAGTGCCCGGCCAAAGTGGAAGTGAGGATGAAATCCAGTTCAGGCTTCCACTGCAAGCCCCATGCCTGGAGACTGAGAAAGGCATGCTTTCACCCTTGAGCACACCTTCCTATTTACCCACCTGAAGGTCGTGGAGTACAGTCATCTCTGGATACCTGGGCTTATGACGGTGATTCCTCACTCAAAAGCAGCTTAGCAATTTTTTCTGCAAGAGCTAGGATTATCCTTCTTTGGACATCTTCCCACATGGTGGTGTTTCTTTAGATACCTTCACATCAGTTCAGCATTTTTATATAATCTGCAACTTCTTCCTTTGCATCCAGTCTAGAAAGGCCTTTAAAACAATGACATGTTCCCTTACAGTCTAACGTCCCAGGCTATCTTGGCCATTGTCTCTGTGTGATGAATTTGGTTTGCTCTTTCTAGCTTGATCATCTCTCTTGACAGGGCAGAAAAGAGGAGATTTGAAGCTGATTCAACTTCTCTGATGGTCTAGGTCTATTTGTAGATAAAAGGATTTTAAATATTTATAGACAGTTTGGTTATCAATTTTAATATCAATTTAGTTATGTGGGCCAGAAGTTGCCCTTGCTCATTAAAAAGCCACTTCTAAGAATCACGTGGAGGGACTGGCTTTGTCTGCTAAACCCACACCCAGCGCCGGGTTAGACTCGCGAGGTCAGCACACCCCCCTCCCTTGCAGAGGGCGGGAGAAAGTGCGCCCCTTCTGGATGTGTTGTTGATGCAAACTCTCTGAGCCTGTTCTCTGCTCCCAAGGGATTTTATTCTCTAGCTGCAAGAGGGCACAATTCTTCAAGAGACAAAATAATTTAAGCTAAACAAACAAACAAATACTGTCATCTCTTAAATAATGTTCTTTTATAGTAAATGTATAAAGCAAGCAGGGTGATATTTCTGTAGCTCTGTGAGATTTAGTATATATATATTCCCACATATATATGCATGTGTCTATGTCAGATATATCTCCTTAATGGAGTCTATATATCCTATAGATGTATACCTGCATCCATATATCATATATTATGCTAAGTTCTGCGAGACAATTTAAAACCTTACAAATTTGGGAACTAGTGTTTTAACAAAAATAAACATTATGATCTCTGTCATAGACAAGCATTGTTCTGCTAACTCTATGATCTACTTGCCCTAAAACCCTCCTATAATTAGACATTTCCTAAGGTTTCAAGTTAATAGAGCAGAGTATCACAAACCTACTTTTTCCCTCCGAGAACACCATTTTCTCCTGAGTAAGACTTTTTGCTCTAAGAGATTTTATCCTAATGTTAATTTGATTTATGGAACTGGTGTTGAATTTCTTCCTTTCAAATTGATGGTCTGCTGGATTTCATGCTGAGTTTAAGATGCTGAGCCTAATGATATTCACATTGGTGGCATTATATTGATTTGTGCTGGTATGATATACAGAGTTTATAAAAATAACTGAATAATTATACATACACAATGTGCTAGTTTCTGCTTATGTGCACTGGAATTGATATTTATGCCCAGCATCATGTGATCAATTTTATAAATACTTAAATTCAGAACTCTAAACTGATGGCACTTTTAATTGGGAATAGGTAAAAATGTGTGTCCTCCCTTGGTACTTC
The DNA here is from genome assembly GCA_029783875.1 of Phataginus tricuspis. NCBI lineage: Eukaryota > Metazoa > Chordata > Mammalia > Pholidota > Manidae > Phataginus > Phataginus tricuspis. The sequence continues at coordinate 104,296,632 of JAQQAC010002837.1, forward strand.
CGAAAGGTTTGGTATTTGCGTGCTGCTAGTTCTTTGTTATACTTGATTTCATGGGCTTTGTTGGGGCCTTCCTGAAATAATTTATAAATAAACCTGAGAGAGACTTTTGTTCTAGTTGACCAAACCTTAGGAAAAAATTCCTAAGTAACTAGGCTTATGTGTGAAGTATAAACCCCATTAGTTTTATGCTACACTCTGGAAATGATTTAACTACCCCATTATAGGAGGTTATGGATGTGAACATACTTTATCAGCTGATGTGTATTATACAAAAATAATGGGCTAATAGATAATGAGTGTGGTCCACACAGCCCATTGTTCATGGAGCCCAGAACCTGTGGACATGAACGGCATGTCATATCTGAAATACACCCAGAGCTCCAGCTCATTTCAAATGTCCCCTTTCCATACCTCTGTGAAAAGGAATTTTCAAGGGTCTAATGTCAACTTTAGCACCGTGTATTGTAGCTTTTACCATGAATGATAAGCAAACTATTAGTGAAGAGGTTGACCAAAAAATTTAAATCATAAAATACAAAAAAATATATTATGGGTTGCTTTATTTTGAAAACTATTCCATACAGATAGTTGGCATTAAGTGAATTAAAAATCTTAGTTAGTTGGCCAGATTTATTCCCTTTTTAACCAGATGTGCTTCTGTTGTATAAAAACAGCTTTCCTGGGGTCTCTGCCAACATACAGCAAACTATTATGATGAAAAATGTGACTTTTTAGTGACATACATCTGTTTACCAATTTATATCCAACATTTTAAATTGGATTCTCCTAATTTGCGTGCCTGTGTCCCTGTGGAAACTTCATTCATTTCTTTCTTCACAAGATATTTTAAGGATGAATCATTTTTCCCAATGTGTAGTATCTAGCTTTATGGGAATAAAACCCATTTTAGAGTCCAGGAGATCTACCTTTGAAACTAGGATTCTACACTTATTCACTAAATAATCTTTGGAGAATCACTTTGTTTTTGTGAATCTCAGTTATTTAATTTTGGTGGATAAATAAGGCTATAACTATGAAAGCTTCTAACGTGGTACTTGGGCCTTTGACACAGGATAGGTTCTCAGTAAAGGTTAGTTTTCCTCTCATTCTCATTCTCTGTCTGTCTTTCTCAGAAAAGAGAAAAATTGTGGATAATCTAAGGCACTACCTGTACTAGTGTTAACCCTTAGAATTCAGACTTGCTCTTTGAATAAACTTGCTTGAGCCTTGGGTTGTTTGACTCAGTCTAAAACCAGAAAACCTCTTCTACTACCAAAACTTTTGCTTTTCTTGCTATACCTGGCTTGTTAAAAATGAAACATATTTACTCAGGCAGTCCTGAGTCCTGTGCAGAATGCACAATACATGTGTAATGTATACTGGAAAAACAGATGGATCTAGTTGTTCTATTTCTTTCTTTTATGGTTATCCTCCTTCCCACATATGTTTTTGCTCTTGAACTAGCAAGCACATATGTGAAGAACTGCTTTAAGTTGGAATTCAATATTTAAGTAAAACTTTCAAGGAAAATGAAATTTGTCCTGAGAAAATAGTCCCTGTTTTCTATCGTTTCTTTCCAAGGTTGGAGAAGACAGTCACATTTAAATATCTCTTTAACAATGGAGAGGAAGAAAGCTCTATAACCTTGAAGTGAACACGTCTGGGGATCACACTCTGTCATTCAGGAACTCAGTGGCCATGCTTTTACTCACTACAGTCATGATTTCTCCTTCCCTAGCAGACCCCCAGCCACACGAGTGCCATAGCTCCTTTCTAGGGCTTTCTGCTTTTCACAACTTCTGACTGACATTTAGAATGAACTGAAGTAAATTAAGGTGGTCATGAAAAATACCAGTTTACTATTAACAGATTATGCTTTCTTTTGGCTTTGACTAAACTTTCAACAAAGTATTTCTCTTACAAAAAAAAAAAAAAGAGAAAGGGCAACAGCAAGCATTTCTACTGTATTAGATGGCATGTTTGCCCCAAAGCAGAAGGCTTATGCTGTTCCCCATTTTAATATTCATTATAAACTATTTCACTCTATGGGTTGGCTTTGAAGAAGAAGGTATAAATTATAGAATTTCTTTTGTTTTGCATGTGGTCAGGGCTGCTGAATTAAGCATTTTGGTTCAAAAAGCCTTTGAATGGAACATCACCGTGGTGGCACTTTTTAAAAAATTCAAACTATTTTGTGGAATGATTCCGCTGCGAATTGAGAAGGCCTTGCATACATGGTTGCATTAATTCATTTGTATGTGTCATACCTGGAGGATATTTAAAAAATATATATATAAAGAAGCCACTGTACTGTCTCTCAAGAAGCTCATAGCCTAACATTAGAAAAATATGAATAAGTGGGTTTTAAGATAATATGAAAGATGTGCTAGAGGGCTGTGAGGACAATGAAATGATTTTCTTGTAGATACACATATTGGTTAAATTTGAGTGCTTAGTATCTACTGATTAAACAGTTAAACTCACTGCTTGGCACATGCATTGTATTTTCATGTCTCTTGGAGTTTTCACCCTTGGGGACTGTTTCATCTTTACATTTCCGTAACTGCCTATCTGGTTGAGAAGATGAGAAAAAACGGCTCTAATAGTTACTGACTCTACCATCTCTGAATGTTCCAATTAGTCATGGTGAATTTAATCCACCCTAAAACTGAACTTTGGGAAATCCTTTAGGCGTCAAATTCTGAGCCCAGTCCCCCCAGCCCAACTTTAAACATTTTGGCATTCATGATGGGAGGGCGTCAAAGATCACTGTGGGGGCTCAGAGAGAGTTCCCTGGAATGTGTTGACTGCCGAGTGGGCTTAATTCATGACTTGCTGTCAGCTGTCAGGACCATTTGACCACTTGGAGCCTCAGCCGTTCATCTGAAGGCTAGTGATAGATCTCTCCTCATTTCAGAAAAAACTGGAACAGCTCTAGGGATATACAGTGCAACAGAGATATGCAAAGCTGTTTTTAAAAATAGAACCCAGGGAAATGTAAAAGAAAATAGAAGGTTCTGTTGAAGTGATAGAGAAAGAAAACTGCAGATACTCATATCGAAAGGAAGAAGTGGATTAGAGGAATATAGTGGCCGAGAAGCATGTTTTGCCCAGTTTTCCATGAACATTGTTTTCATTGTGCCCCCTGCCTGCCAATCCCCCAGGGCCTTGCCAATCATCTCTATCTGAACAGCTGACTCTCAGTATCTCAATCCAGACCTCTTTCCTCACTCCCAGCCTTTATAACCTAACTGCCTAGTAGGCCTCTCCACAAGGGGACCCAAAGGTGCCTTAGAGTCAACGAGGTCACCCCTGAAGTTTCTTATCAGTGAACAGCACACCCTAATGGGCCAGGTCAGAATCCTAGGGATTATCCTGGATTCCTCCAGCTTCTTTATCTCCCCAAATCCAACCCAGCAGTAAATTCTTCAGATTTTACCTCATTGTTTCTCAAACCCATGCATTGCTCCTCAGCACCCTGCTGCCACCCAGCTGAAGCCACCAACTTCTTTTATCTGCACCGCTAAGTGACTTATTTACTGGCCGCCGTATTTCCATTCTGGCTTCTGGCTCTACCATGCTTCGTGTTTCATTCATGCCCCCTGAAGTCTGACTGATTATGAGAAGACACAAATGCCCCCACCCCCTATTCCCTCTCTGTCTCTCTCAGATCCATCCAAGGTTTCCACTGCTATTCCATACGAGCCTTACTGTGACCCGCTTCCTGCCTACCGCCGAGTTTTTTTCATATCCCTCTTCTCCTCACTGACGTGTTCCAGCCACACTGGCCTTGAACACTCTGTCTCCCTTCCTCCCATGGATTTTGCATAGTGAGTCTCTCCTCTTACTGGTCTATTTCCATCCTCCCCACCTCTCTTTCACCTAATGTTTATTTGGCCATCAGTTCTCATTTCAGACCTCCTTTCCTTAGACATGACTCCCAGCCTAAGCCCAGCTCCTTTGTGTCGTGCTTCCATTGAGCTGCATTCCTTTCCTTCAGAGCGTAACCTCAATTTGTGATCACATGGTGACGTCTTGATTAACGTCTGCTCCTCTGTTAGACTGTGAGCTCTGTGAGGTTATGTGCCTCCTCTGTTTCGCTCATCACCTGTGCCAAACAGTAATAGGTGCATGGGGACCATCTGTCGAAGGAAGAATGAATGGATAGATGGACAGATGCATGGATGGATGAATGAATGGATGGATGAGTGAGTCATAACCCAGATTACCTTTTGTGCGATCTTTCACCTCCCCCAGTATTGCTTCATGCTTCATGCATTGAGGTGAGAGCTAGCATCCCAAATGATCAAGAACATTTGGGTTTCAGGTCAGAACACTTTTGCTAGAATCTTCTACTTACAAGTTGCTTACCCTCTGTAAACCATATTTATCTATAAAGTAGAGGCAACCATGTCTTATAGGTTCAGTGCAGGAAGCGTTAAATGAAATGGTCTGTGCTCATTGTCTTGGCACACTGACTGTCCTTAGTAAGGCATCATTAAAGGGCACTGCAGCGATGATGGAGAGGTGTCAAAGGACTGGAGGGAATTTGGTAGCTTTGGTGATGATAATGATTGCCATCACACCCCTTGCATGGGGCACAGCATGGGGCCGGCCTCTGGTGCATCGCCCTCTGGCGGTGGTAATTCCACATGCAAGTAGGACTGTACTGCTGCTGCCTCATGTGGGTGTCTCCCACCAGAGGAGAGGACCCTGGAGGCCCTTCACAAGTCCAAGTCTCCAGCAGTGCCTCAGCCTTTCTACTGGTCTACTTACTTGAGCGACAGTCAGCACTTTGCTATTGTTTTCCAATGAACATATCAAATCCACACACAGTTAAAATGTCATTGGACGGAGAGCCCTGCTACTGAAGCCTCAGGCTGACCAGTTGCTCTACTTTATCCTAGAGGAGCAAGTTGGGATTCTCAGGAGATTCTAACTTGGTCATCCCAGCCACATGCATGATGGAAGTGGTGGACGATGAGAGAAGAGGGGCAAAGAAGGTTAACACAGAGGGAACCGTAGAGACACTGTTTCAGAATAGACATTACGCAGCAGGCGTCTTCTACTCTCCAGTTCACACCCGTGGCAGACATCATGATTCCACCATGGGAGTTTTTCCTGCCTGGCTCAGACCACTTGACAGAACTCTCCAGGTAGCAGCGGCTCCTTGAGTGGGGTTGATACGTGATGCAAAACCTCTTTGGTGTTTGGTTTTGTTCATCTCCCCTTATGTATATAAGATACTCAGTTATATTACTTCATTTATATTTGTCTTCCTCAGCAGACGATCAGTTGTAAGAGGAGAGTTTTCTTCAGAAGAACCTTCACCCACCTTTTCTCCCACAGATGAGGCTGTTTCAGGGAGACCTCACCATGGAATGATGAACTTTGTGATTCTTTTTAGTCCTCTTAAAGGGATCATGGGTTGGAATTTCAACATCTATTAAAAGAATCAATATACATGCTGTTTCATATTATGAGCCAATAAGTCGCTGAGTTAGCTGCAGTCACAGGAAGCTCTGTCATAAAGGACTGCTTTATAGAAACGGTGCTACTGTCGAAACATGTGCCAAGTTTTGAAGTTTTGTCATGATTTTCGACAACTGTTCCTTTTCAGCATTTTTCTGTAGCATACATATATGCCAGCTATGGAAAGCCTTGTTTGAAGGCAGTTTGGTAGACGGGGATCATACAGCTACCTCTGCTCCATGCCTAATTTAAGAGGCTATGATGGAATATGGTATGGTCATGTTCAGAGGAAAAATTAGATTTATATATACACAGATTTATCTCACATATTTATTTCACATGTCTATTCCCAGACACTTAAACATACATGCATCCATGTTGAAGGATAAATTTATACAAGTAACTGGGCTTGTATATTGGGGTTACAACACTCTATCCATTATTTCTAGTTTTGCTCTCATGTTGTAGAAATATTTGCTTACTGAGTATGAAATGCCTACTCTTGTGTGTTCTATCTCCAAGGGTCTGGATATAAGTGATCAAGTTCCAATATATATGTATTAGTAAACAGAGATAAATCTTACAAGTAACATTTCATTGCTCACAAAGGAAGGTCTCAGACCTTCTTTATTCACCACATTCTGCTTCAGCATCACAGCTGAGAAGCAGTAAGTGCCGCCAAGACTATTTTTCTTTGCCACTTGGGCAGTGTACATTGGGTGGATTTGCTAGTGAGTCATTACTACATTTGCATCATTATTTCAAGAACAAGAGTCAACCTTTCTGGTACACCTATCATGTGTTGGGAGCTCGGCTGGCATGGTCATCTGTTCGCTCATCAGTTTAGTGCGTGTTTACTGAGGGTATTAGTTTGCTAGAGGAGACATAACAAAAAAGCCCAGATTTGGTGGCTTCAACATCAGAAATGTATTTTCTCATAGTTCTGGAGGCTGAAAGTCTAAGATCCATGTGCTGGAAGGTTTGCTTCCCCCAGATGTCTTTCTCCTTGGCTTTCCGATGGTTGCCTCCTTTCTGTGTCCTCATGTGGTCATTCTCTGTGTACACACATTCCTGGGGTCTCTGTCCAAAATTCTTCTTATAAGGACACTGTTCATATTGGACTGAGGCCTACATAACAACCTCATTCTAACCTAATCACTTCTTTATAGTCCATATCTCCAAATACAGCCACATTCAGAGGTCCCGGGGGGTTAATGCTTCAGCATATGAGTTTAGAGGGACATAAACCATCCGGAGCACTGAGTACCTCCCATGTGTGTGTCAGCTCTGGTGCCAGGCTCCAAGGACTGAAGGCAGCACCGACAGGTTCCTCTCCTCTAGAGCTTGGAATATACTTCGAGAGAAAGAAATGGACAGTAAGCCTCAAAATAAATATTTACTGACCAGTTAAGGTCAGTCCTATGAAAACCAAATAGATTTATACTGAGGGCTCTTTAAGATATAATGCTTAATCTGAGAACTGAAGGATGATAATTTTTTTAAGATAAGAGCTAGTATTTATTGAGTGTCTCATATATTCTAGGTACTACTCTCAACGCTTTACACACTTCACTTCAGTTATTGGTTCCCAACATATGAGATAATGTCATTATCCCCATTATGTAGATGGTAAAAGCAGGGCACAGAGGTGCCCAAGGAGCCTGGGCTCAGTCACAACCAGTAAGACAGTTTGACTCCAGAGTTGGGGTGTTTAACTACTTGGTAAGGAAGAAAAGTTTCTGGCTAAGGAATGAACAACACATGTGAAGGCTGTGACTCAAGCAAACACGAGTTATTCCAGGAATGGGAAGTAGGCAAGGAGACATACCGCAATCACCAAAGAAGAGAGTGGTGCTAGAGGAGTGTTCTGAGATCCTGGTGAATGTATATAAGACCTACGCCAGGTTTTGTCCTTTATTCTCAGAGCAAGAGGAGGCCACTGAAGGACGTAACACAGAGCACTGGCATCTACACCCCGTTTGTGGGCAGTCACACAGCTGCTGCGTGGAGAACTGACTGCAGAGGTACAAGACTGGAGTCAGGAGGCCACCTAGGCAATTGTCACCAAGATGACACACACTGGTGGTTGTAGAAAGGAACAAAGGCATAGAGAGCTAACATGTATTTTGGAAGTGAAATCCTTAGCACCTGTTGAGGCATGTTGGGAGAATGGGAAATTGAGGTGTCATGAATAATGTAGATTCAGGCTTGAGAAATGGGTGAGTAGAGGTACCGTTTCTTCCCCAAGATGGGGAAGAATCAAACTTGGAGGCGGGGCAATGGAAGGTTCTGTTGTGACATGTTTTTGGCATGAGACTCTTTTATGATAGCCGCGTGAAGATCTCCATTAGACATCTAGGTTTTGACATTTGAGTCTAGCGATCATGGGAGAAATAAGATTGAGAATATAAAAGTGGGTGTTACCAGCATCTGGATGGTATTTAAACCAATGGGATTAAATGGTATCAACAAGGAAAAGTGTGTCACTAGAGGAGGTGAAAGGATATAGAACCAGACCCTGAGGTTGGCCAACATTTAGAATTTGTGTAGAAGAGGAGCCAGCAAAGTATCCAGAGAGGAAGAAGTCGCACCAGGAAGGGAGGTCAGCCTAGGAACCAAGTGGGTGGGGGGTGTTGACAGGAGGCCTAGTGTGATGGGGACAAATAATGCCCATTGGATTTGGCCACTGGGAGGTCACTGATGACCTTGGTAAGAGCCATTTGGTACAGGGTCTCACTAATCTTCACAACCACTCTGTAATATAGCTGCTATTATCCTTCCTATAGCGCAGACTCAGGAATGGTAGGACCCAGCTCCGGTCCCGCAGCTTGTAAGGGACCCGGCTCAGCATTCGGAACTGAAGCTGGCAACTCAAGGGTCTGAATTCTGTTGCTCTCCTAGTGGCCTTGGGGCAGAAAGTAGCTAATGGCAATGTTGATTCTGCTTTAACCCCTTAAACGTAGTTTACAAGGGTGTGCATTTAAATTCAATGCGATTGCCTCTCGGAGCAGTTCTGAGTGCCCACCTCGCTTCCGGACCCCCATGTCACCTTGGAACTCTGATTTCCTCATTTTTAAAAGAAAGAAATTGGCGTAAACCCTCTCTAAAGTCCCTCCTCGAATTCTAAAACTTCTAATACGTGAAAACTTCTCCAGTTCTTAATGCCACTCTGGTCTTGAGTTCATGTTCAACATGGGCATATTCAACATCCAGTCCTTTGGAAAAACTTTCATTGAATGTGCCTCATGTGTACCAAGCACTCTCCTTTCTAGGAGTTTGCTCAGGCTGTTCCTCTGCCCGGAGTGCCCTTTTGTTTGATTTCTTTTTGAGTCTCAGACTCAGTTCTTCATAGGGTAAGAGGCTTAGTGCTTAAAAGGCTCAGCACTTCTCACAGTCCTCCTTAGAGGAGAGGGGTACTCCTATGTTTCCCTAAATCATTTGCCCCCACAGGGCACGATCCATGTTTTTCCTTCATCAGATCTCCACAAGTAGCCCTAAGAACAATGCTTTTCTCAATGTTGTTTATTGAGTTGAATCATTTGCAAACGATGAGAGCTTTGTTGACTTCTAAAAGCCCTGGGTCTTTCAGAGGAGCCATGCGGTGAGCTGGAGGACTTGGAGTGAATCAAGGCTGTATTTTAAGAGAGAGGCACAAACACACACTTGAAAAAAAAACCAGAATACAGTGACGCTGACAAAACCCTCTAGAAATGTTAGGTTCCCTCCCCTAACTGCTGAGCCTGTAACCAGTTTTGCAAGGACCCTTGAGGATTTCTGGGCTCTGATTTGCTCCCAGAGTTTTATTCTCTTCCTGTTCCTCTCTTCTCCACTCTTCAAATAAAAGTGCTGTTTTCTCACTTGGGCTACTTCCTGACTTGAGCATGAGTACTGGAAAACAACAGTATCACAAAGACCTCTCTCTGGGGCACAAAAGAAGGCAAAAGAAACAGGCTGTGCTTCTGCAGTTTGCAGCCACGGAAGCGGCAGTGGAGCCCTCTGCTAACACACGTTTGCTCCCCCAGCAGGTGCTCAAGGCTTTGTGAAAGGCGGCACTTGAGCTTGACCCAGAGAATGCAAGGGCTTCTGATACCTACCAAATGGCCGAGGAGCAGTGGAGGCCGAAGGGTTTGGGTGTGCTTGAGAGGAAGGCTGAGCTCTCCACCCTCCCGTTACCCACTATTGCTTTTGTATATGGAGATTCCCTATTGTATCGGGAGAATCCTTCAGCATGAATTTTTGAGGAAGAATAGAGCTACCTTGTTAAAAATACACTTGCAGCTTCCTGGGACAGCATATACAGCCTCCTTGATTGGGCTTTCACAGGGCTGTTACAGCCCAGGCCAGTGTCCGCCTGCCACTATCACCCTGCGACCAGGCATCAGGCAGCTAGGGTCCACCCCTGTGCCCCAGAGCCTGCTGAAACTATGCAAACTCCCCAGTCCTAAGCCTTACTCTGCCTTGCCCATTTCTTCTTAAAGAAAGCACAAGAAGGTTCTTGCCTATGGTTTCCCCACCCCTCTCTGTCCCCTGCCCCCTGACCAGCCCCATTCTTTTCCACATGCCCCCATGACATGGCATGCCTGCTATCCCCACCTTGGGCTCTGCAAGTTTAGCAAATTATTTTTTTCAATGACAGTCCCTTCCTCATCTGTTGGCTTCACCATACTTAAATAATAATAAAACCTACGTTAAAACACTATAAGAGTAGTAGCTAAAGTGAAGGCAGTGGCGCTCACTGTGTGTGCAAGGAAACCAGGGGCTCCCAGGCGAGGCCTGACATTGGTCATTTGCCATGACACTGTGGATGCCCAGGATGAGACCCTGAGCTGGGCAGAGGTAAAGACTGCCAGAATGGTGAGAATGGTCCCCACAAGAGGTCACTGGGGGCGGGGGAAAAAGAGGCTGCAGGTGATGTCATTAAGGCTGTAAAGGGGCCCCCGTTCCCAACAGTGTAAGTCTAAAGGAGGGGAGGGTTGAGTGAGGTTATAGGTCAGTGTTCTCATGGACGCTGTGGGCAAGAGAGACCAGTTCTATTTCTGAGCTTCGAGAAGCAAAGAGAAGGTAAGCTAGGAGGAGAACAGGGCTGGAAGTTGTGATATAACTGGGGGTGGCTGGGTGAAGGGGCTTTCCCTGGGGCAGTGGGTACTGATCCTAGGAGTGACTAGGAGGTGGCCGGAGGGTCACAGGTGTGCAGAGGACCAGAGGTAGCTGAGGCATTGTAAGCTGACGTCACGGTCAACACCATCCATGTCTGAGTAGACGACAGTCGGCAGAAAGTGCTAACGTACCTTTTTCTTACCCCGTTTTATCTTTACTTAATATTTCCTGTTGGAAGCAGTGGGCTGTGAAAGTTGTCAACTCAGATGACTCAGGGAATCTGTGTAATTTAGGGGTTCCCACTCAACAGCAGTGGCCCTGGAGGACTGAGCACAGAGCTGTGACCCGTACTGCCCTGTCTGTCTGTGTAAGGAACCCAGCTGAGTGCACACTAGCCCCTGGGAAGGAAACCTTATTTTCCCCAGGAGCAGGCAGGGTTGGCTTTGCAGCCTAAGGCTACCAGTTCTTCTCTGGGAAAATCCCAGACCCCTCACTTTGCTTTGTAGTTCTCATCTGTAACACGTGGATATGGGAATACTCGGGTGAGAGGACTGTGCTGAGAAGTGAACAAGCCAACCTGACATCGTAGTCCCACTGCTGTGCTTGTTGCTGTGAGGAACCATGGGAAAGCGATTGGCTTAGAACCACAAATCTCAGCCATTTCATATGGTTCAACCTAATATTATTCCTTTGATCATCACTACTTGCTCCTAGGAAGTTGTCTCATTTATGGGTTGCAGAATTCTAGGAGCTCTTGAGAGCTCAGCGTGCCCATGATGGCTCACCATGTTAGAATCAAAACATACTTTCCAAAGTTGTGTAAAATAAAAGGAAGGTTTTTGCCCAGATCTGGAGAGATCTTTCCAGGAGGAAATCATGTGATCCCCTCCTGGATGCTACGCTGAATTCATCTGAGGTCCAGTGTAGCATTGAGTTTGCTGTTCTTCATTCTGATAGAGGAGAATGGGGGCTCAGCAAAGAAAGCAAGTGAACCAACTGAGAAACACAGTACTTCAGATAGTGGGAAGACATTAAAGAGCGGATGTCAAAGGGAGGCACATGGCAGTTTTGATGGGGTGGGAGGTGCAGTCAGGGGAAGGTTTCTCTGTGGAGGAGACACTTGCAAATGTGGAATCCCCGAGGCCACAATGTGCCCATTATGAGGAAGAGGAGGGCTGAGGTGGCCAGCATAGATGAACAAGGAGAGCAAGAACAGAATATGAGGTCTGGCGGCAGGTGGGACAGATCATGGAGGGCCACCTTGAATGGCAGTTGTTTTTCTGTAAGATCAAAACAGTGAAAGTTTCTTTACTAATTGTAGTGATATTATATTTTATATTAGACCTTCCCTTTAACAAAGAAATGCACCTCTTTTACTGCATGTGATCCTTAGAACATGCACGGCTGAGGGAAGGAGAAGGAGTTTTCCACTGGTGTCACCAGCGAGGGCACTGAGACCCAGGTGGGCAGGGAGGCAGTGCAGGAATCCGCCCCCCATCTCCTTACCTCCCCTCCTTCTGCAGCTCCCCCTGTGACCGGGTCTTCCTTGGAGCTTTTAATTTCTTGGGAAGAAAGACTGTACAAAGCTCAGGTATCTCACTTAATTATGCATTGTTGTGATTTGCAAGGCAGTAGCTGTTTGTTTAATTCAAAGTCATCCCTTGCATTCCCCTCAGCAAGTCTCACTAATTAAATATAAGGCTCGCAATAGGTTAGAGGTGCTAAACAATTGCCTTGTATTGATGATGATGATCGTAAGTAAGCCCAGCCCACTGATCGCACGTTCAGAAGTGCATGTGTGTTTAATTAGCCAAAGGTGAGCCGCAGGTTGGCATAAATACATACTCATTAGTAAATGGCAGTATGTCGCCGCATTAGCTAGAAGTGTGGTAGCCGAGAAGGTACGAATCACTAATGCAACAGAGTGTGTGCATTTCTTCTCATAAGTAGTTATCCTTTCCAAGGTATTAAATGATTTACATGTATCCCAAGCCTGTGTATCCATGGTAACCATGGTTTTTGCTTTGGGCCGAGTTTTTAGAGTAACTGAATGAAAACCTAGATACCTTTGATTCAGTCATTTGGTGGCCATTCATGCAACATCAGATGGATGCTTGACACTTGGTAAGATGCTGGAGAGGAGAGACGTGGATTCACTTATAGATTAATTAATAAGATGGGCTATCTGGGGAAGAGTCAATGTGCAAAGAGGAGCAAAGACCCGTGTGAATCTTCTGTGAAGGAGTTAAGAAAGAAGAGACTACCTCTGGCTGAGGGGCCCAAGGATGAGTCCTAAAATATAAGAAAATAGTGATGAAAGAGGTCTATCTAGAATGTTTAGAGAATTCTCAAAACTCGATAGTAGAAAACTGAAAAATCAGAAATTGGCAGAGGGCATAAAGAGGCCTCTTTTTTATCATAGAAAACATATGATAGTAAATAAGCACGTAAAGAGATGTCCAACATCACTAACCTGTAGGGAAATGTAAATCAGAACCACGCTGAGACATCACCACAGGCAGATTAGAACAGATACAATAATGTAACAATACCAAATGCAGCCAAGGTTGTAAAGAAACTGAATCTCTTTGGTGGGAATATAAATGCAACCGCCACTCTAGAAAACAGTTGGCAGTTTCTTAAAAAGCAATCATACACTTACCATAAGGCCCAGCAATTACCCTCCCTCCTGGGCATTTATCCCAGAGATATGAAAACATACGTGCACACAAAAACGTGTACACGAATGTTCCAGGTGGCTTATGTGTGGTAGCCCGAAACTGGACACAACCAGCAGGTCCTTCAGTAGGTGGCTGATTAACCAAAGTGCGACAGCTCCCTACTGTAGCGTACTATTCAGCAATAAAAAGACATGAGCCATCAATGCATGCCACCACTTGGTGATGTCAAGGCCGAGTGGGGTAAAACAGAGCCAATCTCAAGAGGTCAGACACTATGTGACTCCATTTATGTAGCATTCTCAAAATGGCAAGATTACAGAGCTAGAGAAGCAATTAGTTGTTGCCAGGAGTTTGGGATGACAGGGGAATGGATGAGGTTTTGACCATAAAGGGACCCAAAGGAGATCTGCTGCAATGGATTTGCCCTTAATCTTGACTGTGGTGGTGGTTATCCACATACACGTGATAAAATGACCTCGAACGATGCTCACATGGTGCAGATGTCAATTCCCTGGGGTTGATATTGCCCTGTATTTATGTAGCACCATACATACTATACTGTAGAGCACTTGGAGAAACTCAGTGAAGGGTACACTGCCCAAGATCTTTCTTTACTAGTTTGCAACCTCTTTGAATCTGTAATTGCCTTGAAAAAAGAAGTATTTTTACAAAGTTACCAATAAAATAAAAATAATCATAGCTAACATTTCGAGAGCACCTACATTGTACCAGACCTTGGCTAAGTGTTCACTGGGCATAATTTGTTCCAATTCTTGGTGGGAAAAGTTCTGTGAGATGAGTAGTGTTATGTGTACCTTACAGATGAGGAAACTGGAACTCAGAGGAGTCGGGTGACTTGCTCCCGGTCCCATAGAGAGTGGGTGAGGGGGTGAGGACTGAGACAGGCAGTCTGGGTCCTGGGCCACATGTCACCACTCCCCTCTCCCTCAAGCTGCTCGTGGCTTTCAGGGATGTGTAAATTCATCTGGCCTCTGGGGCATGTAGGTAACACAGGATGCTGGGGTGTTGGAGAATTCCTGTGGTAGAGCCAAACAGACGTTTTCCTCCACTCCTGGGCTGGTCTTGGTACTTGAGAGAGGCTTGTGTCGGTGGTTGTAGTTGAAGTAAAGGTTGCCGGGGGCCCTCCATGCAGAGGAAGGCTGGGAGAGGGGGAGCATTTGCAAATACAGCAGGTGTTAGCACACCCTTCTGCCGCTTCTGTCCCAGTGATAGCCGTCTCCACTTTCCATGCTGATTTATCTGAGGTTGGAGATATTTCTTTGTTCTCTCCAGCTGTCTAATCTCCCTTTGATCCCAGACTCAAAAAAAATCTTTGACTTCTGTCAACCTGAAAATGCTTGGCACTTGCCAGCCTTCTACTGCCTTGAGCCCCGAGCCCTGGTCTCGCCATGATTCCCATATTCCGCTTTGCTACCTGCCTCGTGGAAGTGCTTCCAATGCAGGGAGCAAAATCTGACCAGCCGCGTGCTCCCAAGGCTGCACCACACATGTATTGTGATGCCCTGTTTTTCTTCTTAGGAACATGATGGGAGGGTAGGTCCCTTCCAGAGAACGGGCTCAGCGGTCTGGTTGAAACCAGCTGGGCTCCAGCCTTTCTCAGGCAGGACCACCTGGGTAGAGCCCAGAAGAGAACTAAGTCTCTGAGCATAAGGGAGGCGCGGGGAGGCTGGGCCTTGGAAAGTGCTGCTCTGCTGGAAGCCCACAGGAGGCCCCTGGGCAGAGAGAGAACTGCTGTCCTGGTTTGTTCAAGGAAAAGCCTTTTCTCTCTCTTGTAAATATGGTTTCCTTTGACGTCCCCCAGTCTCTGTTGAAGGTTTAGCTAACAGTCTGATAAAACTCCCTCCCAGGGACACTGGGAGGACGGCAGGGAGGCCTGGGCTCAAGCGGGGTTTGGAAGTGACATTTGGGCCCAGGTGTTTTGGGAAGTGTGTTCATGCAGAGGTGGAGGATGTGGATTCCACAGCTCTGGAGAGGTGGAGACCCAGGCTGATGTTTTTCCAAGAAACAAAGAGGCCATGACTACAGCAAGGACCACAGATAAAAGATTCAGGCTGAGAACCTGAAGATGGATGCACAGCTAGGGTGGGGGCTGCAGCCCAGAGAGTAAGACGGAGTGAGGGGTTCGGAGAGGCGGAGGGGAACAGAGTCTGAAGAGAGGCCTTGTCGGGGGCCCACAGCCTCCCGATGGTGGGGGTGTGAACGGTTCACCAGGATCCACTCCTGGGGCCGAGGCTACTTTGGCTCCCATGACAGAGATCATGAGAAGAGCCAGGGCCCTAGGAGATCGTACTGACTGTTACGGGCAGACAGCTGGGGGAGGACTCCAGGCAGTTGAGGGTAAGCTCTCGGGAAAGGCAGCATGGCTTTTCCACACTATCCCACACTTACTCCCACTTCACCCCCTTTCCAGTCCAGCTACCAGCTCTATCGCAGCCCTTTGTGCCTTAACAACCCGCATTCACACCCCGTGTACCTGGGACAGGTGCAGGCGAGACTGGGATGCCTGCCCCCTCATATCCCACAGTGGGACAGCCTCCCTCTTCTGGGTTTCCGGAGCCCTTGCAGAAACCCTCATCCCTCATGGCCCTGCTGCTGTCATGGTACGTGGAGCACAGCTCCAGGCCTCTTGCACTCTCTCCACTGTCTCAGAACATGCTCTGAATCCAAATATTACACAGGTCCTCAAGTAGACAGAAAGCCGGTGTAGAACCCCGACTCTAGGTGTATACCTACACAGTGCCCACAGCAGACAGCTATGGAGTGGTTTAGGATAAAAGAGCATGTGTGATATTACATGGGGCTCCTTGCATGGACAAAATAAAGCCAAGTATGGGAGAGAGAGAGAAAGACAGAGATCACAGAGGTGAGCAGTTTTTAGGAGAAGAAAAGGGAGGCCAGGGAAGACATTGGTATCCCAGCTACATCACTGCTGCTTGGCTGGACTTACGCTGTGGCTCCCCCCAGGCCAGTGTGTCTCACCCCCACCCCTTCTCTGCGTCTCATAGCAGAGCAGCTAGTCTGCTGTTAAGCAGAATTGACAGTTTGAGGACAATCACTGTGTACTTCTACATGTGCAAAAGTACATGCCATCGATTTCATTTCTGCTCTTCCTTTACAGAAATGTACCTCCTGGTTGCAAGTCCAGTAGAGTGCTTGCAATCTCTGGAACACTGAGTAGGAATGCTTATGCTTCCTCTGTCGGCCTCCGCCTCCTATTTTTCGTAACCCATCTATTCTCAATATATCTATTGCGCCTCTCATGTACTAGGTGTAATTCCAGATGCTAGGATCACAGCTCTGAATATATCAAAGAAATAAAGAAGTAAATGAATACAGATTGTAACCTCAGGTAGGGAAAGCGGCTAGACTGCATTATGGCAGGAGTTCTTTTATATAAGGAATTGAGGACATCCTGGCTAGAGAAGTGTTGTGGCCCGTTCCTAGAACAGGACACCATCTCCTGGGGGGCTTGGGCAACATTTCTTTCTCACAGGTCTGGAGGCTGGGGAACCCAAGATAAGGACAGGTGCAGAGCTGGTGTCTCCCTAGAGCCCACTTCCTGCTTTGCAGGTGGCCTCCCATGGTGCAGGGCAGAGAAGGGAGCGGCTCGCTCCTGCTTTGTATAAGCACACTCATCCCGCTCACGGGGCTGCCGCCCTCATGCTGTTAATTACCTCCCAAAGGCCCCAGCTGCTAATACCATCACATTGGGGTTAGGATTTCAGCATATGCATTTCAGGGGCACGCACACATCTTCGGTCTTTAGCAGGAGGTAATACTTAAGGAGAGACGAAGGTGATAATAACTAGAGGAGCAGCTCGAGTTCATGGTGCATTTCCTTAAGGTGGCAGGAGCCGTGCTAAGAGCTTGCCATGTATTATCTCATTTAATCCTCTCAGTAGCCTTTTGCAGCAGGTCCTTCCTCATCTGTGTTTTATAAACATGGAACCCCAAGCTCGCAGAGTTCAAACTGCTTTCCCAGGATCAGGAAATGAGAGATGGAAGGGGGACTTCATCCTGCTTCACCTGACTTCAGAGCTTGGCACTCAACCCCCTCAGTCCGCTGCCTGAGTATTTGTACTCGGAGGGACCAGCCCCCAGTTCTCTTTCCCCAGCGGCTGTAAGTAAAGGTGTCACACTGCGCTTTGTAGAAGCTTCAGCGCTTTTTTGAACCCCAGTATGTGGGGGGGGTGTCACATTGGCTTTTGCCTATTTATAGATTAGGCTTCAACAGAATAATTTTTTTTAAAGGATTGAACCCGTTAAAAGAGAGTTGGAGGATGACTAGTCTAATGAATGCTTATTTAAACATTTAATGTAAAAATTAAAGTTTTTGTGGTCAAGTAGCAGCATGCTTAATTTCAAGTCATAGTTTGAGCACTTTGTGATGCTGACCCACGTAATCCTCACAGTAACTCCATGAAGTAGGTTCATTTTATAAATGAGGCATCTGCCACCCTGAGACGAGTGGCTGTCTCAGGCCCCACAGCTGGTAAGTGGCAGGGCGGGGAACTGTGCCCGGTGGTCCAGCTGCAGAATATATACACCGTTAATCCATGACGTAGGGTTAGGGACCTGAACCTTCAGTGTCACTGGGCTTAAGTAGAAGCCGGGCTTATTCTGAAATCTGGATTTGGGGCTGCGTGTCCATGGAGCGCACTTCACCCCCATGCTGGCTGTAAGACTTCCTCACTCAGCGTTCCCTGTGATGGTCTCTGCCTAGACTGTCTGCTGACGAAGGTGTGACGATTCTCATGTGCAAAATTTCATTCCCAGCTTCCATATTCGTGGGCCTGGCAGGGCCTGCTTATGTAACTAGTTTTAAAAGATGGATTGTTAGTTCATCGCGTTAATGAATTCAGCCAACACTGGCGGCCAGAGCCCAGCAGTGTCCTAAGCCGCCACCACGACGTTTGTTTCTTACATTCAATAATACACAGTCAACCGTTGGATGGCCCTCTTGACCAAGTTAATTTTGAAGGTTAAAAGGCACAGGAAAATCATCATAAACCACTCCCTTCACTTCACCTACTGTCCAGCCACTTCTGACCCCCACTCTGAGGGAGCGTTCATGTTAAATGCTCCTTAAAGGTCCACACTGTAAATCTCGGGGCTGTGGTCAGATTCCTGGCAAACTGGAGTCATTGTTAAGACTCTCCTGCAGTTTGCTCTGTAAAAGGAGGGTTTGGACTAAATGACACCATGCCGTGTGTCTTCCACTGATGGCCAGTCCACGGTGAACCATGGAGACTGAAGTTAGCAAGGGTTCCATTCTGGACTGGAAAACCTGAGTCACTGTACATCCCAGGGCCTGTCGCTGAAATCACTCAGGAGAAGAAACAGTACTGGTTTCTCATATTATCTGATTTCTGGGTGCTGCCTATGGAATCACTCTGTCTCGCTGAACAGTAAAGTATATTATGAGGAAAAGGAGGCATGGATCCAAGGCTTCCCCCTCACTGCCGGTTTGCTTTTCTGCCATTCCTGCCTTAGCAATCTTCATTGCTTGGTGTCTCACAGCCACCCGGCAGGGCCTCACCACTCTCCCTGGCTCCCTGTGCGGAAGCCGGGCTGAGATGATATGCAGCCCTCTGGATGCTCCCAGCCTCATCGTTCTAGAACAAACCGAGAGATGATATAGAAGGTCCCTGTAAAACTGGGGATCATTGGCTTAGTTGGAGTCATTTGTCCTGTCCTAAGCTATCAAATCAGTGCTCATAGGTTGCAGGGGGTTGGGTGGGGGTGGTTTTTCTGTTATATTTTACAATGATTACTTTGAATAGACTCTCATTTCTGAAGTTAATGCTCGCTGCAGCATATCTGGGTAGAATCCTTGCAAGAGATAAATAGCAGCTCTGATAGACTGAGGTTTGGCCCATCCTGAAAGAGGATGTCATGTCTAAAAGCGTAACTCCAAAATAAAGACATGCTCACTTGAGTTAGAAGGAAATTATAATCCCCTAAAAGATGGTTCTGCCTAATTCTTTCTAATTCAGGAACAGTAGAAACAAGAAAGCATATGTACCAAGAGAAAAGCGAGATGTGAAAAAAAATCCAAGGGAGAAATACGATGAGATTTGGATCACACTAAGTTCTATTTATGCTGCATGCTTTATTTTTGTTGAAGTCATATGTGAAAATAGCCATATTGAAACAGCGAAAAGCTCGCATTCAACTCGTGGTAGAGAGAGATCATGTTAGTTTGAAAGATTTGGCAGTAACAGTCAAAGCAAAGAACGAATTATTCACAGCAAAACCATAAAATGGCGGGATAGGGAGAGATTCCACTTAGGAACTCTTAGCTGCCTGCTGCACTTCCAATGGTAAATAACAGCACAGTCTCAAAACGCTGCACAAAAGCCCAGCGATATTTATTCATATTAAAGAAACACAACTTCTGACTACATAAAACGACTCCCTCCTGACAAAGTCTAAACAAAGTGTGTCAACCCACCAGTAAAGCAAGCTGGCTTGTCAGGAAGTGACATTTTATCACCACGGTGCAGAGGCCGAGTATCTGGATCTTATCACACAGGAAAGGATCTTTGTTCTTTGATTTCTCCTGGCGTCTTTCCTTCCCTCTCGTTAAACTACCCAGTCTTCGCTGTTGGACAAAGAGAAGAGAAATATATCATTATGCTTAGTTATTTTTTAAAGCACCTGCTTTTGGGAGCACACTTTGCGAAACTTATTTGAGACGAATTAGCCTTTTGAAATGGTAATGACATAAAATTACATTAAGTAATTTTCCTACAAAATAACTCACACTGAAAATAATGTGTCACACCGACAACTTGAAGCCTGCTTAGGGTCTTGTTGGGATTCAGTTACTGCAGGGAGACTGTCTGGTACTTAAAGCCTGTATCTGTTTCCACCTCTGGGAGTGTCCACTTTGTGAATCCTGTCCTCCCCTGAATTTATGGGTCTACTTCCTGGTCCCTTTGTTAGCACTAAAAGGGGGTTAGCACCAGTTTGCCCTTCATGGCTGACCTTTCTGGGGTTCCCATCACTTTAAACCAGATATGAAGGGTGAAAACTGCAGAAGCGATACCCTCGGTGAGTAAGATAATTAGGAAGCACCGTCTCCATAATTATGGTGTCACTGGCTCTGGAGGGACATGACAGCTTGTCCTGTCCCTTTAACAGGACAAGTTGCTAATCTCTTTAACATTTTTTTTCCCCTTTGGACTGATAATCTATCACAAAATTTTTGCTTTGTAAAATATTCCTAAAGTGAGACTTAAGCAATAATGCACAGATTATGGAAATGATGCTCATTAAACAGAGGGCAAGATTTCTGGGAAGCCACAGAGCTGCTTCAAAACATGTAACCTCCATTAGAGGCTTCATTTGAATGTTTATTCATGGAGCAGTAAACGTTTATTATTATATATTTTATTGAAACATAAATTAAAGAACTGTAATTATGTGTATGGCAAACAGTGAAGCAATGTGCATTTGTCACAAAATGAGTAAGACAAGGAAAAATGCCATAACTGTTTCATTTGCATCCAAATCCTTTATTGTATACCCAGCAGAAAGACACCCAGAGGGAATAACTGCAGATGAATGTTCTGATATGGTGTGCAAATAAAAAAATACATATTCTAGATATCCTTTCTAGCAAAGAGAGCATCGTAGAATTAATATGTGAAGGTCAGAAGATACCCGAAGAAAGGGTGGGTTTCTTCTTCTCTCCTGAGAGAGCACCACAGTCACTCTTATGAACGTTAATGCTCAGCAAAGAATACATAACCTTGGCAGTCTGCGTGATACTGATTGTTTTCAAGACGAGCTCTTTGCTCCACACAGTCATATTTGAGGAGTTTTTACAAAGGACTTACGTGAAGCTGGAAAGACAAGACCTTCAAACTTTTTGGTACAGAGATATTTTTGACTGGGGAAGAAAGGTATGTGGGATGTAATTGTAATGGCTTCGTCCGGGCCACATCCTTGTGTTTTAAGCAGCAGGAGGAGACAAGAGGGGCCCAGACAATCTGTGGGTATTAGGTTCCTTTTTTCTTTGTTTAAAGCAAGAGAACAAATGAAGAACAGCTAGTCACCCACCCACTGAATATTTACACAATGTGTCCTCAAAGCTACGAACCTGGGAGCAGGGGACGGAAATAAGCAGGAGAATCATAGGGTGAGGAATGACCCAGAGTTCCAGACTAATGCAGGAAGGGTACCTGTAATTATTAATACTTGATGGTAAAAAGTACCCATTGAGGTACATGGAAAGAATCAGAGGGGGAAGCTGGGGAGGAGGAAGGGGAAAAGGAGCTCCACATGGAGGGAAGAACACTTTTTATTAATGTTTCCACCAAGAATATGTAGTGTAAGCACAGCGTCTCCAATGATAGCCGATGCAGTAAATCCCAGGGGAGCCAATGCTGAATCCTTCTTTGTATGTCTCGGAAGTCGTTTCACTGGAAGTTTCGCTGAGGCGCTCTCCCTGCCCAGCGGCAAACAGCACCAGCTTTACAGAGAACCTCTGACCTCTGCACACGGGGCTGAGGGGGAGGATGCTTTGTCCTGGACAGTCTGCCTGGACTTCCACCTGACAGAGAAGGGGTGGCCGTGTATGAGAAGGTGGCTTCGCAGGTCTCACTTCAGTTTGTCAGCTTCTGCAAGGGCAGCGATCATACATTCTGTTCTCTTCCTGCTGGACAGTTGGAACAACTTGAGCCTGGCATGCCATTAAACTAATCATGAGCCAAAAGATAATACATCATATCTGTGCAACATTGATCTCCAATTTACAAGAAATCTGTGCTTTCTTAGGCCTCTGTTGCACAAGTGCTTAATGTCCTAAGCGTGAGCAGCATATAAGGCAGTGGGCTGATAATTCCTGCCAGGCTGCGTCTAACTATACCAGAGCACCAATAGTAAGTGTCAGAGCTGAGCTTTCCATTGAGGAAAATGTACCCACACTACTCCCTTAAGCCCCAGTTTCTTCTTCTGTAATTTCTCCCTCCCTGTCTCACCTTTCAAATGGAGAAAAATAACTATTCTAATGCAAAAGGTTATTGTAAGGATTATAGGAAATATGTAGGCCAATGCTGGGGTAATCTAAACCTCAAGTAAATTTTATTATTACTCTATTAGGCAACTGTAGCCCTAAACCAGAAGGCTCCATTCTGCAGCAACCTTGCTAAAGATATTCTGCTCTAGATCATCACCAAGTCTAAAGCCTGTATTTCCTTCATGGCTGGATTCTGTCTTTCTTGGCTTGAGGAGGCCCCACCTTCTGCTACTCGGTTTAGGGTCAGGGTGAAGACACTGCCGGCTCCTTAGTTGCGAAAAACGTGTCGCTGAGCTACGGTTACTCACAGGGCCTGGAGGACACCCTGACGTGGCCAGCCAGGAATAAGAACAGTGGTCTGTCAGAGCACAGGCGCAGTGATGGTTTCTGACCCTCTTGTCAGCGAGTTCCTTTTAGAACATTGGCCAGGCTGAAGCAGCTCGTGCGCCTTTGAGGAAATTCTAGGGAATACAATATTTTCCACATGCCCAGATTGTCCCACTCATGTTGAGAAACTTTAGGAAAAAACAAAGTTTTTTCTTCAGTGTACAGTCCTGTGGCTGGCCAATTGGGTTTTTAAGCCATACATCACTGGTGGTGCTCCAGCTGTGGGTTATAATAATATATCAGGAGAGGGATGGTGCCCTCATGATATGTGGTGCAGTACATCATTTAAGCATCACGGCTTGGATGATGTATGGCTCCAAGCTACAATGAGGTTTTAAAGGGGCTTTTAGTGACCAGACAGCTTTAAATTCCAAATCTTCTAAAAATTAAGGTCTTTCTGAGTCAAGTAAAAGCCCGATGATAGAATCTGAGGCTGCATCAAGTGTCACTGGATTGGGAGCCTGGGTGCACATCTTTTCCATTCGGCTTTGAGCTCACAGGGTGGAAATGATGGGCAGGCTCTCCTGCAACCCCTCCTGCGCAAGAACAGGGGCCCAGAGAATGAAGTAAACACGAGCTAGTGGCATGGCATCTATTGGCCAATCAGTTTACCCCGTTGCCCACACTGCAAGCCCCAGTGGCTCACCGTCCTCACAGAGTCCTGGCTCACGTGAGATGATGTTTGCTTCTTGGTTTTGCGGGGCTCTTTCACTACAATTCAGAACCAAAGGAAGAGATAACAAGTAGATCTGCTTCCTTACTCATTGCTCACAAATTCAAAACAGTGCCTACAGGAAGAAAACTTGCCTTTTCTATCATGTGTCTTTGTGAAGTTAAGGAGGCACTGATTGCAAGTGAGAAGAAAAACACAAGGTGAAGGGCACCTGGGCTGTTCCCCCCGAGCAGGAAATGGCAGCGATTGTCCGAGTGCTATCACCTTTCCTGTTTGAATGGCATGTTTATACGATGGTAATGCTACTTGGGAGAATGTACCCACTTTGTTTAAAAACCACTGGCTCTGGGGGCAAGGAAATCTTATCAATTAAGAAAGCGGGTCTCTTTCTCCTCCACCTTTTTAAAATTCTACCACAATAAACTCAACAAAATGCGGAATCTCCCTACTGTTTGTGTAAGAGACTCAGACAGGGACAGCATGAGACAATTCCATTTCAAATGGCGTCTTCCGTTTTCCTTTACAAAGTGAATTAAAGGGACAAATGGTAGCAGAGCTACTGTCATGTGGAGAGAAACATCCGGGCATGAGGAATTAGCACAGTCTCCCTGCACATTATCTCACCTCTAGTTTTTCACCCCTTTGGTACCCAGTAGATTCTGACTCTCAAATTAGTACAGATTTTTGGTGTCCACTTCCCACTCCTCCCTGACTTCCAAAGGGCAGAACATCCTG
Organism: Phataginus tricuspis; assembly: GCA_029783875.1. Classification (NCBI taxonomy): domain Eukaryota; kingdom Metazoa; phylum Chordata; class Mammalia; order Pholidota; family Manidae; genus Phataginus; species Phataginus tricuspis. The sequence goes on from JAQQAC010002837.1 coordinate 104,320,723, forward strand.
TTTCACCAAATAGAACCATCTTCTGTCTCAAAAAGACATCCTGGGCTTCTTTTCTCTATAACTATACTTAGTTGCTTGACTATATAATCTGGGTAAGAGATGTGGACATACATGCATCCCTTACTATTCTGAGACTCTTAATTGAACAATATGAATGAGGCAGGCTTGGTGTTGAGAGAGATGTGGGCTGTCTCATCGGTTGTTAAAGAATCCCCCAAATTAAGTCCATTTCTTGTCTGTAGAGAGAACACTGGTACGTCATATAATTATTTCTTTGTCATAAGATAACAGTCTTTACTTACACGTTTCTAGTGTAAGTAGTACACCATTTGCCCACCCAATGTTAAGTCATTATCAGTTATAACATTAGCTATCATTCATGTGCAAACATTCTGTGCTAATAACTGTGCACAGGATGATACTGTATTGTATTACATCCTTGCTAAAACACTAAGAAATGGCAACTATCTTTCTCTGTTTTTCTAGATGAGGGAACTGAGGCTTACTGAGAGTAAGTACATTGGCCAAGGTCACCAAACTGATCAAAGTGGCGGAGGTGGAATTCTAAGTCGGGCTAAGGGGATTCAAGTCCCATCTTAAATTACTAATATTTGGCTGCATGTATGTCCCAGTTTGGCTTATAGTTAGAAACTGACCAGCATAGTTACCGTTAGAGTCAGTGTAGTTCAACAGCACCTCCTGCCACTCCTCAACGTTCCGCTTTGGACAATAAATTATATGGCGCCCTAACTAGCAGTGTGTTTCATGCTGGGGAGTCTAAGTTCTGCTGATCGGAAGTATTCTCATCTGCCTGTAAGTGGGGAAAGCAAAGAAGAAAGGAAGGGAAGGGGGCAGGCTCATGTGACGTTCCAGAAAAAGATGGCCTACTAGCTCTGTTTGTGTGCTATCGGCCACTTGTGCATCTTCTTCGTAGAAATGCCTGTCCGTCCTCTGCCTCTTTTTTAATGGGGATGTTTGTCTTTATTACTGAGTTCTAATAGTTCTTCATACATCCTGGATACATGTATTTTATCAAATGTATGTTTTGCAAAAGTTTTCTCCCATTCTGAGGGTTGCCTTTTCACTTTCTTGATGGTGTCCTATGAAGCATAACGTTGTAAAGTTTGATGATGTTCACCCTCTCCCAGGCTTAAGAACCCTTGGGACCACAGTGCACCCAGGTGGACAAACCAGGATCATCCATGCTCTTCCCATTTTAAGGTCAGCTGGTTAGTAACCTTAATCTATCTACAACCTAATCCTCCTTTACTGTGTGACCTCATGCCTTCACGAACCCAGGCATTAGGATATGGACTTACAGGAAGAGGCCACTGTCTGCCTGCCACAGCAGTGTTTTGTTATTTGTTTAGACTGAGACTTGCTTTCTACCATTAGTCACCGATCTGAGATGGGTTCTCGCTGGGCAGCCGGAGGTCAGAGGACCCACTTAGGAAGCAGGGTAGCTCCCTCTATAGCCTTCCCTGCCCTTTGTCCTGCCATGATTTTATCCCTTGTAACAAAATTACAGTATGTACTAGCAAGGATGGAACACATCATTGTGGCTACACTGGCCATCCTCAGCTGAGTATGGGGTAAAGGAGGTATGTTTAAAAAAACGGAAGGAAACACAAAGGTGGTACAAACAAGGTAGGGCCTATAAAACTGTTGTCAGGGTATTAAACCTCAGAGAGAGCCTACATTTGGAGAAAAACCTAGAGACAACAGAAAGGGATTATAAGACTCAAATTTGCTCAAGCAGGTGAACCAGGAAAGGGTGGATCTACTGATTGGTGAAAATTTACATAAAATTAATAAGCAGGGGGGGGGAGGGAAGACTCGACACTGTACTACTTTGTTACTTTGTGTTTTATGGGGCATGGCTTGCACCCAGGAAGAAGTAAAGTGGAAATGGAACTCAAGAGATAACACCCTTGCTTGAAGTGAATTGAAGTTTCTAGTGAAAGGCAAATTCCATCCCATGATCATAGATGGACTTGAAGATGTGGTCAAAGACATTACTGAGAAATCACAGAGCTTGGGGGAGGCGTCAGGAGACCACATGGAGAAGATGTCCTTATATTTGGAATAGGGAGAAGCAGGGAAGCCCCTTGAGAGGTGATATCGTTTGGTGGTCGAGAACAAGTACTCTGGTGTCTCATGACAGACTCAGGGTTGGACTGCAGCTCCCGGCACTCCCTGCAGGAGCTTGGGCAAGTCGCTTAGCCTCTCTGGGTGTCTTCTGTCACCCAAATTGGTGATGCACTTATTAACTACTTCTCAGAATTATGATAAATGTTAGTAGAAATAATGATATAAATCAGCCCAGGCACTGGCATGTAGTAAGATTTCAATAAATGGTAACAACAATAGTTAATACTACCAAGAATAATAATTGTAATTGTAGAAACTAGCAAGCTCAAGAAACTTAACCCAATATTTCCTAAGAAGTGATGTCTTCCCTCTTTTACAGTTACTGCCGTTGAATTTTTTTTTTTTGCAAAACTCCTTTTCTTTGGAGAGTTGTCTGTGCTTATTTCTCTTTCTTAACCTTCCACATTCTTTTAAATCCGCTGCCAAGTTTTTTAACAGCTTTATTGAGATATAGTTCATATGCCATAAAACTCTTTTAAAGTGTACAATCCATGTTTTTCTAATATATTTACAAAGTTGTGCAACCATCACGACTGTCTACTTCCAGAATATATTCATCACCCCAAAAAGAAACCTCACGCCCATTAGCAGTCGCTCCCCCTTCCACCTCCGCAACCTCTAATGTACTTTCTGTCTCTGAACTTACCTTCTCTGGACGTTTCATTTAAATGGAATCATGCAGTGCCTGGCCTTTTGTGTGTGGCTTCTTTTACAAAGAATCGTTTACTTAGCATAATTCTTCCACTCCACAGTACTTCACTCCTTTTCATGGCTGAGCCATGGTCCATTATCTGGATATCTCACCTGTTGTTTATCCATTCGTTACCTGATGGACATTTGGGCTGCTTTCCCTGTTTGGCCTTTGTGAGTAATACTGCTGTAACGACTCATGCCAAGTTTTCCGATCTCTTGGGTAGGTCCTTAGGCATGGAAGCCTTGGTCATACGGCGACTCCATGTTTAACTTCCTGAGGAAGTGCTAAGCTACATTCCAAAGCAGTGGTACCGTTCCACATCCTAACCATATGAAGGTTCCAGTTTTCCATATTCTTGCCAATCTTCTTATGGTGTGTGTGTGTGTGTGTGTGTGTGTGTGTGTGTGTGTGTGTGATCATCCTATTCAGTGTGAAGTGATATCTCGATATAGTTTTGATCTGCATTTCACTAATGACTAGTGATGTCAAGCATCTTTTCATGCACTTCCCAGTTAAGACTTTATTCCCTCAGTTCCACTGAAACCAACTCAAGCTTTTAAACAGGGCTGGTGCCGTTGATCATACCCTCTTCTTGAACTTCCTTGTCTCAGCGTTAGCACTCACCCTCTCTTGATTTGCCGCCTTCCTCACTGTATCCTTAGCCTGAATCTTACTTCTCTTCCTCGACTCTAGATGTTGCACTGTACCAATTCTGAATTTTTAGTTCTTCCTGCTATAGTTTTCTTCATGACACTTATCTCCATCTGAAACGAAATTTGATGTGTATGTATTTACTTGCTTATTTTCTGCATTGCCCATTGGAATGTGGCTCTCTGGGGGCAGGGAAAGCTTGCCTTGTTCATTGCTATACCCCTAGTTCCTAGAATAACACTTGGTTATATACATTTTTGCATGAATAAATGTATTAGAAAAATATAAATAGATGTTATATAGATAAAGAGCTGAGATCTCCATAGTTAGATAGGTTTCCGGGTTGCTAAATGAACAAACTTAACCACGTGTCTTCCGTGTGGGTCTTCTCAGATACTTTAATATGCTGATGAGCATTGTGATATTTTAGTTGCCAGTGAAAAATGTTGGGTGTGGAATGTGTCATGGATGTTTTGAGGCACTCTTACAACTCAAGCCACCAAACTGCTCAAAACTCTAGCAAAATTGGGATCACCGATTTTGTAGTCACCAAGGCTCAGGATGAATTCGCTAAGAACATCATGTCAAATCACCCTTTTCTGTGCTGTTCATAGGTTCCTTCTCAGAAGGCCATGCCACTGGGGAGGTCACAGCAATGGAAATCTTTCACAGCAGCGAAGTTCTGAGCTGGCTTTATCATCATATGCCTTTTCTGAGAAGTCCGTTAGGTTGTCAGGATCTTAATGATCAGTCTGTCACATAGGAATTTATTCAAAATATTAAACTGGGTTGAGATCTATGCCCTTGGGGAAAATCACCTGTACAATGAACTGTTTGCTGTCATTGATGTCATAGTGAATTTCAAGTGGCTACCGATGATTAGGAGAGGCATTTCCAGGACTGGGTGGTAGTAGAGCTTATAGAGATAGCCCTGAACACCGATGGAGGAAATCAAGGTAAAAGAAAAGGAAGCATGAGATGAGCAGGGACCCAGAAGGTTCCCCTAACATAAGTTCACAGCTGGCCATATGTCACTAGCAGACAACAAATGGCATATCCCCCAGATGAAGGCATGGAGGCTGACCAGCATGCAGGAAAGCTAGGGAAGCATTCTGTAATGGGTCTCCCACAATGCAATAGGGCAGGCCGAACAGTAACTTGGTGCCCACATTAGCACATTTGGCAGGAGAGGGGGTCAGAAAGCAGATAGAAGCTAGTGGTTCTCTAAGTATGGCCCTGGGATACCAACAGGCATTGCCCCAGAATTAGTTAGAAAGGCAGATTTGGGGCACCTGGTGATCTGTAATTCACCAAACCCCAGGTGCCTGCTCCAGTTTGAGAACCACTAGTCAAAGCGACAGAAACAAACTTTAGGAACAGAGCAACTTTAACCATGCCCCATTCCAGGACCTTCTTCAGTATCTCCCTGCTGTTGTGTGAACAGATGTCTGAATATGATCTCTGGTGTGTAGGTTAATAAAAGAGATAATAAAAATAAATAAAAAATAAGAGGAATGCTACCGCAATCCCTGTATTGAATACTATGTCCTATGCAGCATGCAGAGCACACACGTACCAGATTTGAATCTCTGGAACAACTCTGTGAGGTAGAAAATGCTGCCTCATTAAAGATGAGGCCACTGAGACACAGGCCTCACGAGGCAAGGCCCCAGTGTAAGCGGCAGGGACAGGATTTACCTTAGGCGGTTTGACTGTAGAACATGGGTCGGCATTACTTGATGATTAGTAAGTACAGGGGAGATGGCAGATGGGTGTGTGGCTAGATCCATCAATCGATGAATGGGTAGAAGAAAGGAAAAGAGGTGAGTGAAGAAGGGAGGAGAAATGGAAGAAAAGAAGAAAAAAGAAAGGAGGAAGGCAGGCCTGCAGAATCTGGAAGCAAAGATTTCATGAAGGCTCCTTCTGAGCCGGGCTGTATCCTTATATTGTGCTGGTTTTCTCAGCCTGCCAGATACGTCCATAAATTTCAGCCTGGGCCTGTCCTGTACTGCTCTCTCCTAAGAATTTGGTTCCTTTGGGCAGTTTGTGATTTATTGTTCCCTCTGGTTTTCTCCCTGTGTACCTATGCTCACCCAGCCGTTGTTCCTTAAGCACATACTCATCCCAGTTGCTGAGGAATCACGACTGGCTTCCTCATTGACTGGAGAATATTCTGGCAAAAACATGCCACTCTTTGGGGACTGTGTGCCCAGGAGCCGATGCAAAGCTCCCCTCTGCTTCATTCACCTTGGACGGCCTCGTTCCGTGCCTGCGCTCTAACAGCACATCATTTTGCGCTCCTCACACAGCAGAGCCCCAGGGACACTTAATCTCACCTTCTCCGGAGGCCCGTTGGAGGCTCCGAGCCTGATCACCGTAATCAAGAAGGGTGGGCGTGATCCGGGGCTGAGTTTGATTCTTTGTCTGCCTGTCTGCATTTAGGCTTTTCATTTTCACATTCCTCCCCATGGTTTGTAATAAACGCAGGAACACAGCTCAAGGGCAGGGATGAGGTTTAACTTCAGCAGAGGTACAATAGAGGCTATTTGGAAAGTCAAACTTTCAAATGGCAGTTCAGCCTTGAAGAATATATCGAATTAGATACGCTGTGTGCCTCGATTCATGATCTCTGCGTAACAGCGCTGCTCTGTGTATCACCTGGGTGTTTTAGTAGACTAGAGAAAGGGGCTGTTTAAAAGATCAGCATCGCAGAATCAGCGTACGTGCTGAGGAGGATCGCTGGGGCCAGAGCCCCGTGGCTTCCGGTGCGACTCTACCACCTCCGGTGGGGCCTTGACCTTCCGGAGCATAGATTTCCGCATCCGTAAAATGGAGATCCTAGTGGAACTTGCCTCATGGGACTATTCAGAGCGTTGAGTGAGGTAAACGCCAAGTACAGAGCTTTCTTGCCATAGTAAATAAAAGCTTAACAAATGAGAACACTCATGTTGCCATGGTGTGATTATTACGGAAGCCCAAATTCTGTCATTTGGCCCTTGCTCCTTCCCGCTCTCACGCCTTTGCTCTTCGCTCAGGCAGTTGCCTGTTACCCAATTCTTGCTTCTTGTCAGACGCAGAGTTTCTGTGGTCACCTTTGACAGCGTGCTGTCATCTCAAAGCACCGGCTAAATACAACCAAGATTGACAACTCTGAATAATTCCACCGAGCCCCTAAAGCCCTCTGGCACTTCACGCAAACTCCCGTAGATGCCGCCAAGTTCTCTCTTGTTTTGCGCCTCTCTAGTCTCTGCAGATTTCAGATATAGTTACTGAGGTGAACATCATCTTCCTCTGAAAAATAATCCAGCAGGAACCTAGGTGGAATAATTGGGTTTCACGAGAGCTTTGCTGTCAAGCCTAGAAATATATGGGAAGATAATCACATTTTATTTTTTCTTTCTTGTACATTTTCAGCATGTTCACATCCACGTTCTTCCAAGGAAAGCCGGAGACTTTCAGAGGAATGACAGCATCTATCATGAGGTGGGTCTGCTCTTTCGGATCTTTGTTTAATCACAGGGGCTGTCAGTGTGATAAAAAATCAACTTGATGAATAAGGTGTCACTTAGGATTTATGGTATTAAATGGGATTCCACCGAATATGACTTGGGTAGTGGTGGTAGAAGCCAAGGAACCAAGGATGGCCATTACGGGAACCGAAGACAAATGAGTTATATAATGCTTTCTTCTTCAAATGAAACTCTGCCGAAACCAAGTATCCTTGTGATTTCTGCCCTGTCATTTACCAGGACGCTAAATATTGGTTGGAGATATGTCCCAGAGTCTCCATAGGAGGAAATCTGCAGTGTCACCCATGGAAATGAAGCAGATTGATAGATTATTGTTTAGTGAAATACTGCATTTAATTTTTTAAAAACTTTGGAACTCAGCTTGTCTGGTTTCACAGCATTTATTCGAAGTGGAACTCTGAATTAGAGTCAAGCAGAAATTAGGTTTGGTTTGAATTATATGAGTGTAACCCATGTATCGTAAACATTTTAGTTAACTGGTTTCTGGGTACTTCCATTCTAAGATACAAATGTGATATCAGTGCAAAGGTGAATCAGCAAGAGCCATGTGATCTGCTCCTAGGGTCTCGTCTCCATGAGAACCTTCATGTACCTGTCTGCACTTATGTGTAGCATATAGCCTATGATGGATATGCTAGGATAAAAAATAAGTGGGATTATTTTTAAATGCTGGGATAATATCATTTCTGTTTAACGACTTGTTCTAGCCAAGGAAGGGTAAAGAATTTTGTAAGAGTGGTGGTGCCCTGGAGGGCTTGGTTAGAAAAGGCTGAAAGGCTGTTTCTGGATACAAGGAGAAGCATTATGATTGATTAGCAATGTCTGCCCCTGGTGTCAAATAGAGAGATGCCGTTTTAGCCATTTATTTGACTTCCTGTTCTAAGCCTTTGAGAATGATATGTGAAGTAAATTTTTAATTTTGGTTGTTGATTGTATGGCTGTGACTATCCCTACTCGGTTTGCAGGGATCAGATATAACCTTTTGGTATTATAGGACTTTTTTTTTTGTATTTATGCATCTTTTTTGTATTTTTAGGCTTTCTTTATAGTCACTGGGTATAAGGCTACTCACACCCTGAAAATTAAGAATGAAAGGTCAGCAGTTAATAATGAGACTTGCAATTAATTTTTCTGGGACTCATTGAATCCTGTGAGGTGACTGGCGATCACACCTCTGGGATATCCCTCACTGCTTGGTACTTCCTGTGTTTTCCAAGAGTTGTGGTAGAGCCTGTGTAGGGTGAAAATGCTCTAGTCATTGGTCCTTAAGTGCTGGTCTGTGGACCAACTGCTGTAAATCTCAATTCGCAGGAGATAACCATCCCTGGAGATTCTGGTCCACTGGATTGCAGAAGCACTTAGGAGTCAGTAATTATGCAAGCATAAGAAAAATCTCCAGAAGATTCTGATGCTAGGTTTGAGAATAGGCTTTCTCCCAAATTTGTGTTTTCTCGAAGCTAAACTGTAATACTATAATCTGAATTCATTGTCATTGGATGTGGGATGTGGTTTGGTGTTCATAATGGCTTAGTTCGAGCTGGAAGAAAATCAGAATTATGGAGTTATTATGAAGAGATGCATTAAAAAAAATACAAGTACTGATCTTATTAGCATAAAATAAGGTTAATAAAATGTTGCCAAGTACAGGCTATTTTAATGAATAAATTAGCACATGATTTATATACAAGTGAATACTGTTAAAGTGGTATTAAAAATACTTGAAAACACTGTTTTCATAGGCTGAACTGTCACCCTGAAATCTTATTTATATTCCAAATGCACTGTGACAACAGCTCAGGGCTCCATTTCAGCCCAGTTTGAGACCCGATGCCCCACACTGAGCTTGGTTTGTGGCCCTTCTCTCCTCCCTTACTCTGTCGTCCTTACGGGCTTGCAGACGCAGAGTCTCTAGGCCCACAGGCAAAGCAACACGTGTTCCTACTTCCTGCCTATTTGGAGAAGCATCTCAGGAAATAATTACTGTAAGAGGGTTTTTTTTTTCCTTTTTTTTCAATCAGCTGTAAGTCACATATAGTATAGACAGTACCACTAATGGAGATTGTGGTTTAAGACTGAGGAGACTGGACTTTGGAGAGAGGCAGAATTAGGTTCCAATCCCAGCAATACCTCCTAACTGTGTGACATTGAGCAAGTCACTTAACCATGGTCTTTTAATTCTCTCATCTTTGAACTGGAGATAATAAATACATGCACTTGAAAAGATTGTTGGGTGTGACATATGGTGTCTAAGTCTGAAAAGCTTACCGCAGGGATTGGTACATAATAAGCATTATTAATAGGTCACTGTTTCTGTTCTTATTATCATTATTAATTCTGTTTTTCTAAACCCCTAGCAATGGTGAATAAGTGGAGATTTGGATGTTCCCATTCAGTACTTTTTTCAGGGGTCTGATGTCCAATTTTCCCTCTGCTTTGAGCCACTCCTTCCCAAATTCATCTTCCTCGTTGTACAAAAATCCTTCTCCAGTTCAGGTGTGTAATAAGATAGTGTCTAGGGAACAGCACGAGAAGCATGAAGCATTGCACAGGCATTGTTGGTACAAGATGTAACATACATGAGACTGAGTGATCTTAATCAGAAATGATGGCCTAATAGGGACCGCATTCTGTATGTTGATAAAAGCGCTCGCTGGAGATTATGCATGTGTCCATGTAATGCCACAAACAGACTGCCTTGGTGATGGGGGGGGGTACAGGGACAGCAGGAGACTGAGCTCGATGAAATATAATTGTATTCCTGCTGCTGCAGAAATAGAAAGCAACGCCGACAGAGGCCCCGGATTATAAACTGGCTAGGAATGTGGTCTGCCCCCCGGTGCTGAAGAAGGTTCACAGAGAGGATTGGGAAGGCCGAGTCTGGGAACATCGACGTGGGGGGTAGCTGGAGATGGAGAGGTTCTGCCTGGAGAAGCGGAGACTTACAGAGGGAAGACAGGGAGGGGGCCGCTGTTTCCACTGTCTGAAGACTTGCCAGTGGAAAGGGGATCACGTTCTGTGCGGCTCTAGAGTGAAGATCTGGGATTTGAGGCTGCAAGGAGGCACGTATCAGCAATGATAGAAATTCTGACACACAGGGTGCCTGGAGGGGGAGCAGGGCGAGGGCAGTGAGCTTCCCGTTCTTGGAGCCACGTAAGCAGAGCGGATGGTCACAATTGTTCGGGAGAACTTCTAAACCCAGTCTTGGATGAACTGCATGGCTTGACGATTCCTGTCTTTACAGATCTGGCCCGTGTAGTCATTACCTCTGTTTTTGGTTATGCAAGCTCAGAAACTAATAGTGTGGGGTTTTTTTTTGCTATTGATAGTATTACAGCATTTGGATCACTGCCTAATAAAACAAATACTTTTTGTTTTGTTCTTGGAAAACTTCTGTGAGAACACACTCCATTGATTTTTTTCCCCATTCCCGGGCTACTTCCTCCTTTTCCTCCAGCTCATTGTTGCACATTGATGGTCATGGGCTTTGTTTGCCTCCTCACGTGTGTTTTATTTTGCTAGCAAAGTGTTTTTTAATGGTGTGCTTTGTTTTGCCTGCAAAGGATTTTTTAATGAGTCTGAATACTATCAGGCACATCACTCATTCTCCAGGCCACTACATTTCCCACCGCTCCGTCTTGCCAAGGCTTGCCTCGCTCATTCATGGTTCCTGCTTGGCTGCTGAAGGCATTTGAGTTTGAGATCCCTGCCTATTTCTTCTCTCTGCCACTCAAATGTCACTGGTCCCCAGGACCATCTAGTCCACCGTGCTTGCCACTTATCTGTAACATCCATTTTATCTCCTCATTCATTTAAAATCTATGGCTCTGCGTGAGTTCTTTTAACTTCATTAGTGTGTCTGGCACCCCTGCCCAGCTCCTATGAGTCTCATTCTCTCTCATTGTTTGCTTTAATCAAATATATTAGTCCTGTTCCCACTCAGGGCCTTTGCACATGTCATTTTCTTTGCCTATAACTTCTTCCATCTTCTCTTTCCCATCATATGGCTTCATGTCTTCATCCAAACCTCAGTCCTGCAAGAGTCCTTTACATTCATCCCCCCACCCTGTCTAAGATACGATCCCTTATCCCCTTCACAGTAACTCTCATATTACCATGTTTATTTCCTTCTTAATATTTACCACACTTGACACAATTTATTATTCAATGCCTGCACCCCCAGTTGTATTTTAAGCCCTGATAATAGGATCTAATCTGGCATAGAGAGAGTCTTCAGTAAATACTTGTTAAATTAATAAATACATAAAAGAATAAGGTGTTGGCCTAGCAGAACTTCAAGTTCCCTACTCATTTGCCCATAATGTAAAAGGAGACATCGTGCATCACAGAGAATCAGTTTATTTCCTCATAGCCCCATTGGTGAGATTCTGATGTGCTCTCAGCCACCTGAGGTTAATTCAGTGGAGCATTTATGGAATGGAATCTATTGGTAAGAAAGCAGTGTGCAGACGGCAGCAAATTGTGACACACCGGAAAGATTTGGCAAAGTAATTATAAACCTTGTCTGATTGCTAAGCACGTCTCGTAGGCACATGTCAAAGCTGATAAGTAACTTGCCTACCCTGAAAGCTAGACTTGTGTGTCTGTGACAACACAGACGAGGGATTTACCGAGAGCAGGCTTAGGCCCCTCTCTCCCTTTCATTCTGGCCTCGATTGTCTTCTCTGAGTTTATCTTCCCCTGCTCTTCCTGCGGCTCCCTGCCCTGGCTTTGTCTTCATGTCTTTTGTTCACCAATTTATCTTCCCCATTTCAGAGGATGAGTCTCCTTTCTCTCCCACAGAACTGAGTTCAAGCTCCACCCTTTGCAAGACAGCATCTTTTATAAAGCCCTTTCCTTACAGTTCTCCATACAGAGCTTATTATCTGTTGCTCCCCAACCCTTTCATACCGATGTTCTTTAAATTTCCATGAATTATGTGAGGCCTTCTCTGAACGCAGTAGGCCCTCCATTATCTTGACAAGTCGATGAAGATTATGGTAATGACATAAATGAGTCCTTGGATAAAAGATCATGGACAGCTAATGTGGGGGAGGGAAACACTCATCCCCTAATGCTGTGGTCCATCATCTTATTAACCCAGTAAGGCTTACCTTGGCCGTGTCTTAAATAACCAACTCTCATAACTGTATTGGATAATTCATCAAATGTTTATGGGTGACATTGAATGGTTGTGATTGTGCACTGTATATAAAACCCATTACTGATGAAGGAAGTGACTATTACTGAAGCAAACGAGAATAGCAATCAGCAGATGGATAATTCAACCATGAATTTCATAGACAGCAACCGTGGGTTCAAGCATGTCATGGGAAACAATTGCTTGGCTTAACACAATGCACGAACAAAATCAACTTGCTAAAATACAGGACGTTTGGCCCTAAGAGCTGGAGAAAACTGTTATATTGCCGATGATATTTATTGTTGAACTTGCATCTCTTTCACACGCCATTTGACAATGGGCTCGAAGTGCATGGGCTCCCCAGTTGACTTTTCAAAAAGGAGAAAAAGGAGGGAAGGTTTCAGTGAGACAGTTAATTCGCTTTTTTCCCCCCACTCTGGGTGCAGTGATGTCCTCATACTGAGGACAGAGTTTTTGAGTACTTGAGAATTTTGGAATGAAAACTTTGTTACCTCTTTTGCTCAGAATAAAATAAGAACTCTGTGGGTTTTGCTAAATTCATGAGAGCTGTTAACTCAAAGAATCTAAATGTGATATAACCAACAAATACGTATATAGTAGCAATAATTTAATGATCTGTAACCTCAAATTCTCTCTGAGAGGATCTCCAAATGTTCTTTGGCTGTCTCTTTGAATGATAAGAGAACTGGGGAGACATCTTCCTTACCTTTTTCTATGTCAGATTATTACTCAGTTAAATCTCTGACAAGGAACATAAAATTAGCAGAGAAGCATTTATCATGTTAAAAATTATTTCCACCCATTTTTCCCTGTGGAGACCAGTCAGAGGATATGCAAGCTGTGTTAGTCACGTGACGGAGTTGGCAGGTGTGGGGACACTGAGGTGTGGAGGGCTCCAGGCAGTGACGGTGGGCTCGGGGCTTCCAGGAATAAACAGGAAATCCTTGGACACAGAAAACAAGGAGGGAAGGCAGTAGAATGGCCGAAGATAAAAGGACAGGTATTCCCAGGATGGGGCCCAAGACAAAGGATGCCACCTCTGGGTCTTCCTAGAGTCAGCTTTGCAAACTGCTACTCTAGGTCTCTTCTCCCAGATCTGCTTTCCTCTCTCATTTGAATTTGCCCAACTGCATATTTGTCAGAAACAAGCAGAAGTTAACCACATTACTCTATCTATCCTTAGTGCCAGTGTAAAATCACTCATTTGTACCACTCCACGTGATCCTCCCTCACTCTTTGCAGGGTCCTTTCTGTCTTGCACAGTGAATTCTCTCTCCAAACAGACATATCCCAGCAGAGATCGCCATGCTGGTGAAGGTGGCCAATACCTGCTCCAGGAAGCCCTTGTTGCTGGTGTCTCTCTGGCTTCCCACCTGCTTCTCATAGTTCTGGTCTTGGTCACACAGTGACTGCTGCCATCAAACTGCAGTTGACATCAGTAATTGAAGATTTGACCATTTATGTAATTTTAAAAATTGTAATTAGCTTTATATTTAAGATTATTGACATAACTACTAATTCCCAGTGGCTTAAGAAAAGTATCAAAAAAGTTTTGGTACCTTTGGAGCCTGTGACCCACTAAAGAAAACTATCAAGATCTCACATAAGAAAATTTTCCAGATCTATTTTATTTAGAGAGTTGAGTGCATGAAAAATAGGCACAGGAGAATTTATAGATAGGAGGAAAAAATTATGAGCAAATGTATAAATACAGCAAGAAGAAAAGAAACACAAATTAATCCTTGGTACTTCCTTATCAATATATATTATAATGGCCTCAGAGGAAAGCTCCCGGACATTTGACTTGCCTCTCTTTTAAAGATGAAAAACAGAATTAAGCAAGAAATAGGAGGAAAAGGAAGATAGAAAATGCATAGTTTTATATCTGCACACATTTGAAATGTTTTTGCTTTTCAATGATCATACGTCATTCTTTAGATGAAAGAATAATGCATTTTAACTCAAATAACCTTTATAAATAAATCCCACTACCCCTCAGCTTGGATGGGGGTTCCTTCTTTGAAACTGTCATGTGTCACATACCAGCAAAGAAGAAGAAAGCCTCCAAGTTGCCTGCTTCAGAGAAGGCACACAGAGCCCTGGAAATAGCCTCGTGGCTGGAATCCCAGCGTGCGTGCCCAAAATGTGGTCCTTCTGTCGCCATTAGGTGGTTTCTATCATCAGTGTCCGTAGCCTGGGCTTTGTGTATTGTATTCTCCAGCACCACTTCCCAGTAGGAATAGTGTGAGTTACATGTGTAATTAAAAATATTTCAGTACCACACTAAAACAAGTGAAATCAACTTACTAAAATAATTTTTGACCTAGTGTAACCAAAATACTATAATTTCAACATATAACCAATATAAAACATTAATGAGATTTTGCACCCTCTGTTTGTACAAGTCCTTGAAATCCAATATGTATTTTACATTTCCAGCACATCTCAATTCAGATTAGCTCCATGTGGCTAGTGGCTACCAAGCTGGGTAATACAGTTCCAGAGTTTATTAATGCTTACAGCTTGGTTAGTTATCATAAAGTGTAATTTGAAGCAAAACCTCTTAGTTTTCTCACCCTGGCCGTCCAAAGCCAGACGACAGCGATTTATTTTTCCTGTTCCTCAAAACCATAAAATAACACAGGAGGTGAGTCATTGACCAACTGAGTTAGGTCCTGTCATCCTTGATCAAAGACTTTATCGAATATTTAAAAATGAAATTACCTGAGGGATGACCAGATGGGTTCCGCTGCAGAATTTACTTTAATGTTTTTGTCTTTCTGGTACTAATTTCACCAGGGATGCTCACAAAATGACCCATGAAGTTGGGGGACAGATGAGCCGCCATTTTGATGTGCTTTCTGTAGGCCATTGTCCTCCAGTGGGCGGCTCGTCAACCATTATTCAGGTGGCCAACTTTCTAGCTCCAGTTTTGAAAAAAAACACATTCAGTGTCCTTTTGTGGCAAGATCATGGAAATGTTAAGCGTGGAGCTCCGGATCCAGACTGGTTGCTGTTTAGTCTCAGCTCTGTGTCCTTGAACAAGTTGCCAAACTTGTCTGTATCTCAGTTTTTTCATCTGTAAAATGGGGATTATGATGGGGTTGCTGTGAGAGAGAAATGTCATTACATATAAAGCCCTAAATATAAATTTTATGTATGTATGTATATATACACATACACACACCACACAAATAAATAAAACAAGTCCTGGTGCTTAGTTATCACTCAGTAAATGATAACCATTATGATTTGAGCAATTATTAGCCTATTATTTTCAGAGAGCATCTAAGGAGTTGGTGGGAGTGTAAGGAGTCGGAAGCTGCGGTAGTGACTGGCTGGAGACTCCCTCTTTCGGAGGCACAGATCCTCCAAATCCAAGGAACTCATCAAGGGGAGATCATTCAGTTACAGTGTCATCAGGTTCGCCTGTGGGCCAGCAGCCTAGAGGGACACAGCAGCCCCATAATTGGTGAGCACATTAAACTTTACGCTACCACCAGCTTGCAGCCCACACTCTCTGGACATTCAAATACAATGAGGAAATCTCTTCTCTAAAGAAGAAGCCCCGACTTCTGATTTTATTCCAAGCCTTTCCAATTGCTTTAGCTTCTTGGCAAGCAGCTCTTCGAGGTGATCATTATGATCTCCCCCCTTCCAGATTTAGAGGAGTAAATGGAGAGATACCAGATTTTCTTTCTAATCACAGAAGTTTAGGAAAGGTTCTTATACCTTCATAGATGTAAATTTTAATGCATAGGGTCAATACAGCAATTTATTACAAAGATCTTTAATGTTGAGCTTCTCATTTAAATCTCAATGTCTTTCATGTTTCCTATATTTGAAATGGGGAGGAAAAACATCTAGAATTGGGCTAACAGTAATAAACAATAATTTAACAATTCTAGTTCTTAATCCTTTGTTCCTAGGGAGAGGAATGATGGAAAATACTAATAGAATAAAATTATTATTGTCATTTAATGAGAGTCCACAATGGGCTGGACTCTATTCTAGATGCTCTGCATGTATTTCTGTAACCTTCACCTACTGTGTAGAGTACATATCGTTAATATCACTCAATTGAAGCTAGACCTCCCAGAGAGTGTTTATCTCAAGATCGTATAGGCAAAGCTTGTTTATACAAAAGTCTGTTTGATTACAAAGCCTTTGGTCTGAGGGAAATATTATCCTTTACTTTAATGGAAAACACGAAGATAATGAGATAAGTGATTTTCTTAGAGACTGACATCCAGTGATAAATCTGCTTCCATTTTTCTGTTCTTAGAGACATTCACATGCACAGACAGACACACATCCCCCACACCTCAAATTTCCAATCAACTCTCTAGATCCTGGACACAGCACTTCTAAGTAAATATGTAAGACTTAGAGTGTAGGAAGTTAGCCTTTTCCAAAGTTAGACATTTACATTTTCTTTGTTTTTAGGATACGACCTACTAGTCCCCAGCTAGATACTTTATTATAACTACTTTTTATAGTTGTTGTTTTTTTAACACAAGGAAGTCATCAGCGCACTCCAGCCAAGCTTCTGCAATTCCCAAGGTCACCGTCACCAAGCTGGTTTTGTGCACTGACCCTCTTAAATACTTTTGCATGCCTTATCGTGTATTCATGTCATAATAACACACTAAAATATTTAAAAGGAAATTGCTGCCTTTTTTCTTCCTCAAAAAGAAACAGTCCTTGCTTACAACTCTCAGCGGGCCATAAACATCTTCCAGGCCAGCTGTGCCAGTACCTGTTGGAAATCCTTACATTAGCAGGAACTAAGGAACTCATAGAATATTCCCTCTGCCCTGAAATGAAGCATTGCTCCAGCACCATCTTTTTCCCTTCAAAGAAATGTTGATTCTTCTTAGAAAGCAGCTGGGTCAAATCCATGCTTGAACTTTCAGCTGCCTTCCCCAGTGACCTTGGCCATGTCAGTGGATGTGAACATTGAGGTGGAATTTATTTTTAGCAACCTGAAATAATCGATCTAACATGTGTTCGTAAACCATTTTCCATCCACATGATGTATCTACCATTGACTGACCTCTTTTCCCTGGGTACTGAGATAGTTTCTTCTTTTAGGTCTCATCTCTATAACGAGACTATGAGGACAATGGGGTTTTTCATCTGTTGGTGATTGGATATAGGGCTGCATTCGATTCTTGAGAGAACTTGGGGACAAGATTTTCATCATTTGGTGATACTCTCAACTGGGGAGGGAAAATATGGTGGGATTATGACATTGGCGTGCTGACGAGTTAATGCAGCCAGTGAAGTGCAGGACCGGGCAGTGAGTTATGTTTACCTCCAAGAATAAGAAAACCGAGGCGCAGACAGACAGGTAACTCTTCTGAGATGACAGTGACAGAGTAAGGAGCAGACCTGGAACTCACACTCAGTTCCCTCTACTTCCTCACACCCAATAAATCCCACCATCCAGTGAAGTAGGTTCTCAAGAGATGTTTGTTGAACTGAATCTATTACCCCCGCACCCTCTGAATCCAGAGCCTCATTCTCCCATCCCTTACAGCTCTGTGGCTTTTTCAGCTGCAAATCCACCCCTTTTGGGGCACTATTTTCCTTCCTGCCAAAATCTCCTCTCAAAATAAATGCATCTTAGTTATAACAACAGTAGTCCACATTAACTTTCCTGAGATGACAGAGTATTTTTCATGCTAACAAAGTCTCATGAAAAAAGAATAGGATTTTAAAGCTGGAATATCAGGCCTTTAGTCTAGAGGTACAATGGGACTTTGCTGATAATTCCTGAATCAAAATACAAAAGCTATGTCTGAACCCTGGACCCATTTGAAGAATCTACCAGAAATTAATTGGATAAATGGCCCCTGAAAGCCCCAAGTAGCACCGTCTAAGACGGAGCAAACCATGAGAGAACATTCTTCATGCACCTTCAGATTTTGGAATGGTGTCAACACCCTACCAAGAAAATAATAGATAACTCTATCTTTTCCTCCTCTAAGCTCAAAAATGCTCTTACCTGTGTCACAGTTTTCAAAGTACATCAGAATGTACATGTATGAAACTTGTACAACTTAACTATTTCATTTGAAAAATCTCCACCTAGGAAATAATTTAAATGCTAAAGAACAGAGGAATATATTTTAATGGTATATATTCATATATATGAATGAGTGTTTTAAAATAACTTAATGACAGAAAATGTTGGTATATAATATTAAATGAAAAGCGTAGCATATAAACCAAAAATATAATGGAAGCATGTGCATCTAGAAATGAAAAGGGATTGTGGCTGGATAATGGAGTCATAGATCACCCC
This sequence comes from Phataginus tricuspis, assembly GCA_029783875.1. Taxonomy (NCBI): domain Eukaryota; kingdom Metazoa; phylum Chordata; class Mammalia; order Pholidota; family Manidae; genus Phataginus; species Phataginus tricuspis. Next base: position 104,339,220 of record JAQQAC010002837.1, read on the forward strand.
TGTTTCTTTCTTCATACTACTTGGAATATCCCACGCTTTGTATAATGAACATGCAATAGTTCATTAATTTGAAGAAAGCATTAGGGGTCATTTTTAAAAAGTAGACATTCTCGCTTCCTTTTCACTCATCAGCAGAAACCATCCTTCATGGGTATTTGTGAATGTAGTGAAAGAAACTGGCTTTAGTTTTAGTAAAGACCCCACAGGAAATACTTTTATGTGACCTACCACTTCAGTTGAAATACCCAGAGAAACAGCCTTTTAGGGGTGACTTGTTAGGAAAAAACACTCTTCGGGATAATGTTTTCCCCGAGTCCCTTCTCTGAGAGGCAAAGAGAAGACTACGCTAAAAATGGCATTCACACTGGTGTGGTCCTCCCAAGTTTCATGGTCCCTGTTCATTTTGCCAGGTCTCAGTTTTCCTCCCAGTCTCCACGTCAGGTACTGTGTCCGAGGCTCATTGGAGCAGCCTGTGTAACAGTTTGTAATTTTGCATTTCACAGGGACCAGCCTGATTGTACAAAAATGAAATACTCTTTACTCCCAAAGTTGGGTTTCGTTTCTGGCTGTGATAGCAAAGCACTTCATCAGCCCAGGGCCAGGTTTTATTTCACTCAGTGAGTTCAGTGCGTCTCAATCAGTTCAGGCCTATAAGTCAGCCATGTTCTGGTTTACAGCCTCTTGATTTAACATTCTGTCCCTCGAGGCCATCATGAGCTTCATGTCATATGGGGTGGGCAGAGATCATATAGTCTCTGGCTATTGATTTTTTGGCATCTGATGTGCAAGGAGCCTGCCTTTGCCTGGTCCCTGGGAGAATTCCTGGTCTATGCTGGCACTCATCACATGGGCAGCGCTGGTGACCCTTGGCCTCTTGCATCCCTGAGGTGTCCCGAGTCCTGACATGGCCTCTGGTCACAGCATGTGAAGGGTACTTACTCTGTGCTCTTTGCCAGCTTTTCAGCATTCTTCTCATGGTCACAGAGAAGTCTTTCTGTTCTCCCACACTTTCCTTAGGCCAGCAGGGGGCTTGGGACTCCCTGGCAGACATTCAGGCCACGCTACAACCCTTCACCCCTCTCCTTGCAGAACTGTGTGCTGTGAGAGCTGTAGGTGGGATATGCAGAGGACAGGTCTGCTTTACTCTTGGATTCCCAAACCCAAATTCCCAGGGGTAGGACAGCTGGCCCTGGTGCCTTCCCTCCCTCCTCTCTTGGCTGCGTCCTCTCCATCCCTCGCTTGTGGTATCTCTCAGCTCTGTCATTCTCTGGTTCGAAACTCTCTTTTCAAGGGTGAGGATGGGCAAGTAGAGCTGTTCTGTTCAGCAGGCTGACCCTGCAGGAGTCGTTTCTCGCTCAAACGGGAGCAGGGCCTTTCGCAGGAGACGGCCGCTAAGCAGTAGATACGTTTCCTCTTGGCCAGGAGACGCTCAGGAGGCAAATGGGGCGCCAGTGATTACTCTGAAACGTTGACTTACCTCCCTGGGCAAGAAATGAGCAATAGTAAGTGTGGGGAGGCTGGAAACCCTCCGTGCCATGGGGGCAGTCCACTCTGACAGTGGGCCGTCTGCGTTCAGGGGAGGAAGTGGCCACCTTCCTTCTCTCCTGTAGAGGCGCGCGTCCTGCTCCACTGCTGATGAGACTGTGGCCAGTCCCCCGTGTCCTTATCCTCAGACTGAGAGGCAGTTACCTCATCCTGGTCACCTCCAGGCTCACGTTCAGCTCTGATCCACTGTGACTCTGACACTGACCAGTTGGACTGAGGAAGAACCCCTTGCTCTGAGGCCCCCCTCCTTTGATTTCCATGAGGAGGCCACACTGGCAGAGCAGAAAGGATATTGACACTGCCGTTGACTTTTAAAATTCACTGATAAGGGGAGATAAAACGAAAACACACCAGATGGAAGGTGAGCTCCCTAACATTTTCAAAACTTAGACATTTCCCCTACATGTTGGCACAAACTGAAAAATAAATATCATCTCGAATGCTATTTACAGTTTCCAAAGTGATAACGGTAGTCTCTTTGGAAAGGAGGACAGACTGTGCTAAGACCGATTCTAATACCTTAGGAATTTTAGTTTGTGAGGGGAAATGTTAAGAGGATAATTAGCTGGATATGAAAATAATGGGGAGGGGAGGCCGTGCAGATGGCTGAGACAGAGCTGCGACCCCCTCTGAAGGGGTCCTCCAAGAACTTCTGTGAATTTAGCTCTTCATCTCATGCAGACTCACTACTTACACTTTTAATGTCTTCAACTTATAGCAGTCCCACATGCCATGGGTCTTGCTGCACTTTGGGTTTGAGACCCCTTTCAGAACCCTGCTGAAAGCTGGTAACTCCTTAGGTAAGAAAAACGTTACAATATTTATCCAGATGCCTTAAAGATACATATTTAATATTAGGATTTCTTTTGAAGTCCCAAGTGAAGAATGCCTATTTGAGGTAGAAATAAGAATATTTTCAAAGTCCACACATGTGTTCGCACACGTATATGCACACACATGATCAAGGAATTGTGTTCACATCTCTGAGGCTCACTGTGTCCACTCAGGACCCAAATCTCTCCATTTAAGGCATGTGACTGTTCAGATATCCTCCCCTAGAGCAAATGTCAGAGACACACAATGTCAGAATGTGCAAGGGGGTTGGGGTCTTTTGGAACGGAGATAGTCACCAGACTTGGAGCAGTGAGATTCATTGGGAAGCCCCTAATTGAGCAAATCTAACTGTTGAGTCTCTTGCCTTCCCCTTAATTAAAAACCCAGTCCTAAAATCATGCAGTAGCTTCCAGAAAACAGGTCTTACGTCTCCACAGAGAATTAGTATTTGCACTTTGAAGTTTGTGAATTGCCTCAATTTGTGGTATTTGATGATTATGTAGTATCAATTTCTGTACTTGACTCATTTAATCCTTGCATCATCATCTCTATGTTTGGCAGACTCACTTTTATTTTGTAGGTGAGGCAGTTGAAGTTCAAAGATTTTCACTCATGTGCCTACGGTCCCACAGACCACCAGGGCAGACTCGGGGGCAGGCTCTGGCTCCCCAGCTCTGAGCCAGGGGAGCTCCAGTACTGGGCCCACGGCCCCATTCTTCACCGTTGCGCTTGAAAAGGAAAATAATGATGGGGAAGAATGACAGTAAAACCTATTCATGTAGTGAAGCTCCAAAGATAGTATAGAAAGGAGCACACTTTATACTAAGAAGGAGAACGGGTTCTGTGAGAACAAGACTCAAAGCCTAAAATGAGGTTTTAGGTTAACACAAAACAGGAACTAAATTCTGGCTTCTTTGAATCACGTTGGTCTCACACTTAGAAGAAAAATAACCAATCTCAGGATATCACCCAAGAAAGGGCCGCACAGGCGCAAACAATGTGGCCTGAGGCAGACCCTCCCTAGTCTTGGGATACATGGTACCTAAGGGTGAGCTGCTCAGGAACAGGCAGACAGCTTCACGCAAGGGGGTGCGGGGTGGCCCCCGGGGGACATAGACAGGGTGCAAGGCAAGGAACAGCGTTCGGACTTGTCTAAATGCCCAGGTCAGGCATGGATGTGGTAACTCCCCCGGCAGTGCCGGCCTGTCATTTGCCGACTCTGATTTAGTCCAGGAGCTAATGTATCATGTGGGTGAAGGGCCGTGCGGCCTCCTGTTCTGCTCTCCAGCCTGCACAGCTGCTGGGAGGAACCACTCACTGGAAGAAGCAGAGACTCACTGTTCTGATGCCCCGGGGGGCTAGTCTGGGACTGAAGCCACCGAGCCTGTTGCTTAAGTCACTGTCACTGACCAGGCCTCCACCTCAGATGTTTTGGGCAAGTCAGAGAGGTGAGTCCCACAGGCACCATCTTGTATTGTCCCTGTTACTGCGCCAGATGATGGTGAAGGCCAGGTACAGTGCCTCCGGCTGAGCCTCTGCTCTACCTTTATGGTGCTCAGCTCGGGCTGGCAAACTGCGGTGTGTGGGCCCACAGCCTGGTTGTGTAAATAAAGTTTTATCGGAACACAGCCATGCTCATTCATTTTGCATATGGGCTACTAAGCCTGACACATGTGCCATCTGGATCTTTAGAGTATAAGTTTCCTAATTCCTGGCCTGGCATAATACTGGGTCCACAATGGCTTATTCTTAAACCCGCCACTGGCTTGCAGACTTCTGATGTCACCTAATCAGCACAAAGTTACAAGCAACTTTTGGGGAGGCAAATGTTTATTAGTTCCACTAAGACATTTTCTCCCTAGACGAGGGTCCCCTGATGCTGTGGGCTGGGGACCAGCAGAAACCAAAATGCGATTGTTTTCTTTCAATGGTTCAAGCCGTTCCTGCCTCCTTACTCCAGGAATTCCAGCCTTTCCATGGCCGTCATCTGCCTACCCAGAGGAGATCATTTTCTATCTGTGAAACCGTCTGAGAAGTGCGCCGTCTCACCTGTACCTCTCGTGGGCCTGCATACGGCCCTGGAGGTAATGTCAGCTCTCATTTGTGAGGTTCACTGTTAGTAGAGGACCGAGACATAGAAAGGTTATGTCACTTGCCTAAGGTCCTGCTCTGAATCAGACTCGGGGTCTAAATCCAGGCCAGGAAGAGTGTGGGTGGATGAGGAGGGAGGCGGCTCTGCCGCAGAGAAATGACAGCAAGAACTCTGACAGCAGATTTTGAATTTTTGGACAGAACTTTTTGCTGATGGCCACGTCACTCTCAGTGATAAAAGGAGGCTAAAAATATTTTCTGGGTCATGCAGTTTGGATTCCATCTGACAACAGGTATTAATTGTGTCATAAAATACCTGGCATGGGATACTCCATACTGTTAACAGCCAGTGTTGACGGTGCTGCTTTTGTGGCCTTGCTATGTAAGTGAGTGTAAGTAAGAGCTCAGTGTCTGCGCTTAAGCTTGTGATTCTTCATCCAGTGTCTGGAGTTGTAAGGGCAAGTGCTCACGGAAGAAAGACAGAGACCGTAAATGACTAAAGTTGGCTAGGAGTAAGAAAACAAAATCTGTAGTGTATTTATTATTTAAAAGATGCAGCTGCATGTTTCATTCGGTTTCATTGTTGCCAAGTAGGAATGTGAGACTAAAATTGCCAGATCTAATCATTGTTCCTGGCAATCTTAGTTTTTAACACTGGAAAACAATTTCCATTAAAAAAAGAAAAAGTACACCTGGCAAAGTCCTACCAAAGCTGAAGGTCCCATCTGGTTCGCAACTTCTTATATGAAAGCAGTAAGACCTTCCCTGGGGAAGAACTTTCCTGGGAAGCTCTACGTAAATTGGTTCACATCTAAAGATGGTTTCACTCTCTCACTTGAGTATCCAGCAAATATTTGTCAATACTTTTCAAGTGCCAAGCACTGAACTAGGATTTAGAGATGAACCAGAGTCCCTGCCTGCAACAGATGCTCATCTAGTGGGAGGACCAACACGTCCTGGAATGATTATGGTCAAGTGAGATAAATGAATGTTCTCAAAGTATGTACAGCCGCTCCTGTGGGAACAGGAAGGGCATTTTGGAGGAGGGGATATGTTTGTTGAGTCTTGAACGATGAGCAGGAGTTTGCTAGACTGGTAAGGGAGAGACTTAAGGAAGCCGTTTAGGCTTGTGCTATGCAATATGGTAGCCACTTGTCATCTGTGGTGATTTTAATTTAAGTCATTAAAATCAGATCAAATTAAGCATTCAGTGTTTCAGTTGCACAATCCGCAGTCTAGGTGGTCAGCGGTTAGGGGCTGTCACATTAGACAATGCAGAATTAGGTCATTTCTTCACTATGGAATGGTATGTTGCAACTGACAAATGGTATCAATAAAGATACAAACACCCCAAGACTCTAACACGTTCAGAACACTGGAAGTTTTGGGCTGTTATTAGAATAATAATAACTGGAGTTGGAAAGGTGGGCAGGAGGCAGAGCGAGGTGAGGTGTGTGGCAATTCACTGTTGTTCTTCTCAACCCTGACTCTGCTTGTTTCAACATGCCACCAACTACCCCCCGTTCCCAGCCGTTGCCAACATATTTCTGGCTTCTTTTCTTTTTAGCTGACATGTATTCAAATATATCACATGGTCCTAAAAAAAGCAACATTACACTTGTATATGTTCCAGGTTTCTGCAAGGGATGGCACACTCATATTCTTGCCTCAGACACTGCCTGGAATATTAAATATTTTAATGATTTTTTCACAGTAACAAAAATTATAAAAGGAAAACAGACTTAAATTTATTTTCATGCCTTGCCGGTGCACATTGCTGAACGATATTGGGAAACGTATGAAATCATTGCTATTGCTATATATTGAATGTTACTGAAATGATTTCATCGTACTTTCATTTCATTATCTCATTGTCTTTTTCCTCATAAGGGATTTAAAAATACAGGATTAACTTTAATTTAGTGCTCATGAAGAGAACGGTGGAGATTTACGCTAACAGACTGTTAATTTAATATCTGAGTCCTATTTGATAATCAATGAACATTAACCACTTTTCTTTATTTTTCTGATGAGTAGTCTTATGTTGGATTGATCTCAGTTAACAAAGGCTTAGATTTGGGGTTTAATTTGGAAATTCTAGAAAACCCTTTTACAAGTGACAGTTCATACGTATTTCCTTTCAGATGACATCTTTTTTCTCTTAATAGTTCATTTACATATCAGTCCATTTATTCTTCAGAAATCTGTTCATTCATCAAACACGTATTGTTTGACCCCTTCCATTGTGCTGGGCTCTCTGCTTGAAATACAGGAGAGAAAAAAGCAGTCAGATTTCTGGCTGTTACGGAGCTGACACATTAGTGGGCTCTGGTGGGGAAGGGATGGTCAACAAGTATCACTGAACAAATACAGAATAAGCTTGCACATGGTGCCTTATAACCCGAACACAGTAAAACAAAGTTATGTGTCTGGTAAAGAAAGGGAGAGGGCAGTTCTTCATCCTGTGGAGTCAGAAACTGTGTCTCTGCTGAGTTGACTTTAAATGGATTCCTGATGACATGTCTGGAATGTCAGGCTCTGGAGGGGGAGCATTCCAGCCCAGAGGCTTTGGGGGGAGAGGGAACTCGACATGCTGGTTAAGTAGGAAGATGGCCTCTATGCTTGGAGTGTGAAGAGGTGGGTAGGTACCAGACCTTATAAGGCATTTTAAGCTCCAGTAAGGACTTTAGCAGATTTTGAACATGGGAATGATATACACTGATCAACACCTTTAAAAGATGATTACTGTGTAGAGAACGGAAGCTGGAGGTCAAGGACAAAAGCGGGGGGACCTGTCAGAGACACTGCTGCTGATGACCGTTCATGCCTGGAAGCAGCAACGGCGGAGGGCGGTGAGCGCATTTTAGAAATATTGTGATGGCAACTTGCCCCAACTTCCTGTCCGGTTCTAGAATGTGGCCCCGGTTACTGCTGTAGGGAAGATGGGCATGTAGGAGGAAGGGAGAGATTTATTAAAGGTGTCTAAGTGCTAGAGGCCCAACTAAGCAAAATCCTGTTTGGGTGATCTCCTCTTTTCACCTTACTGTATGTCTTGATATGGAACAAATGCTTGTTCTGTGAATCAAAGTAGTGACCTGCACTGTTCTCTCCCGTAATATGTCATGCGCGCCGCAAACATTGATACAGTCCTTCCGACTAGGTAGCAGGCACTCTGATAGGCACTGAGGACACAGGTGGAACTTCCGGGCTAGGGAGGGAAACATTTAGTAAATGAGTCTACGCTGATCAGTGTTCCATACTAGTGTGGGGTCTTACCTCAGAGCTATTGATATTTTGAACCAAATAATTTCTAGTGGGGGAGGTGGGGCTATGTGTAGTAGGATGCTTGATGCCATCAGTGATCTCTACCCACTGGATTCCATTCGCACCTCCCACCCAGTTGTGACACCCAAAAATGTCTTCAGACATTGTCACTATTCCCTGGCAGGCAAAACTACCCCCATTTGAGAACCCTTGCCACTGGAATTAGTCAGCAGAAGCCCTTACACAGTCAACTTCAGAAGTCCCTTCTCATCACCCGCTGGGTAGGAGTGTATTTCCTTGCCTGTTAGTGGTGGAGCCCAAGTTTCAGAATGGGAAGGGAGCTTGTAACACCTGGGGTGGAACCAGTCTCCTTTAGATCTGAATAAAGTTCAGTTGGACTGAACATAGCAGGTGTGGGATTGCATGTTACTAGCAATCTGGGAAGTGGGGAAACCAACTGATTATTTTCAGTTAAGATACACTAATTTTGATCACTTTGCAATGTGATGAAAAAAAATGAGCTGTTGAAAGGCATTTTGATCTTTCACAGTCCAAAGATGTTATAATACCACCATTACAACATGTTGTTTATTTGTGGAGGTTAGTTCTACCGGATTGATACATTCAGTCATATGAAGAACTGTATAGATTTAACTTATTCCATTCATCCACTGCTACCTTGACTTCAAAGTGTGATACATGTTAGTTCTTCACTTGAGTTGAGGAACAAATTCTACAACACAGATATCTTGATAGTCAAAAGAAAGTTACCACTTTATTCTGGGTGCCAACCAACAATAGCAGCGACTAGCGCTGCTAGTGGTGATGCTAATGTTTGAAGTAAAACTTATGTGTTAGACGTTGTGAACATTGATTAATGTATAATATTTATGTAATGCTCATAATGACCCTATAATTGTTATTTTTACCATTTTGTGTGTGGTAAATTGAGGTTCAACATCTTGCCCAGATGGTAAGTCGCAGGGCTGGGATTCAAACACCAGTATGTCTTCAGAATCCATGCTCTTAACTTCTATGTGAAAGTACTTATCCAGGCGTTGCTAATGGATCATGTTATTCTCTTCCACTGAATCCAGACATGGCCTCAGAATCCTTCTCAGTGCAGGCTCCTGCCATCTGGTTAGAGCTGGTATTTGAGATGAAATGTATTTCTCATGCTTCTTCCTCAAGTATCACACTGGGAATTCTGAGACAGAACATGGGGATGTCTTGGATATCTGTGCATTACTACTCAGTGAAGAGTAGGGAGAGGGACAAAATAGTTGAAATAGATCTCATATGTCACTTTTCAGGCTTCTCTGAATTTTAATCAACAGAGCTCTTATTTTACAGAGCTAGTTTTATTTCCCTTTTTAACTTCACAAAGGCGAAACACCCCTTCACAGCCATGGCATTTAGCACTGTGGCATTGCCAATGGGTGGGTCCAGTCTTTCACTCTCGGGACATCCCCAAGTTTCTCCATTAGCGGAAGATACCTTCAAGGGTGAATTCCAGTGATGTCCATGCTAGATTAGAGTGCAGAAGATCTAGTTTAGCCCCCGGTACTGATTCCGTTCATCTTACATTCTTTTCTTTTTGGGTTGCAAAGAGCCCTGTACAGTAATCTAAAACCTGGAAGCTCTCGGGAAATACCCTTCCCTCTTATTCTCGCCATTTTTCCCTTTGTTAGACTACTCGCTGGTAGAGGGAGACTGGGCTGTATCGCCAGCTGGCACCCCAAGCCCGGGATTGATTTTCTGTGCCTCTAGAAAATAGGCCAGCAGAAGAGTTCACTGTTTTTCCCTGTGGATGGCCCCTGAACATCACACAAAACAAACGGGCCAAGAACAAGCTTTGGTCAGACAAAATGTTAGACCAAAATGCGGTGGCGTAAAGATAATACCACTAACTACCCAACAGAGCTGACTACATAATTACAAATTTTGTAGATACAGTTTCAAAATACTGTAATAGCTGTGTCAGAGTGATTCAGCTTCTTAAAGATGGTCTTAACGCTAGTTGAAAGTTTCCATACTTAGTTTTATGTGAAACATGAAAACACTTTAGGGATCAGTGTTTTCAGGATGCCCGGACATGATTTAATGTCAGGCAGTATTTTTATGATTGAGAGACAGGTGGTTCATATTTAGCAAAGTCTTCATTTTGGCTGGGTTTGACCTTTAAGGATTGTCCACCCCCCACCGAAGTTATATTGCTGTGGTATAGCCCTTGATTAAGGTTTTTAATTTTTCTCTTTAAAAAAGGAATTGAGCAGTTTTCCCTGGCATTAATAATACCCCCAGTTCCATATATTTTAATTGGCTATTTTATGAAGTGTTGCTTTTTTTTTTACATCTGGCTTAATTTTTCCAGTTTTTGACTTTGCCTGAGAATTACTGCCTCCAACCTCTTCACCACCAGAGCTCAGGAAAGTGATGACTTTCAATTTCCAGTTGTTACATAGATTGTTAATGACCAGAAGAGCCTATCAATCCTGCTGACCAGAATTCTAGTGACAAAGAAGATGGCTTATCACCACACGGCTTTGCCGATGGTTATTGTAATCACACTGACTGCCCTTCCTGGCCCGGAGTGCCACCAGTGCATTCGAGACAGGAGACACACCACCGTGGCAAAGGGCTGCTGATGTTGGGAACTGCACTCCAGAGGGCAGCTGGGCAGCTTGCTAGGAGACTCAGAACTCCCTTTGTTGGGCTCACACCCTCCTCCCGTTCGCCCAGCTACGTGCCTCCTGGTGATGCGAAAATCTGCTAGTTTCTCTCATTCCCTGTTCTTCAACTTGCAAGTGGTAGGGTCATTTTTTAGGAGAGACTGAGCCTCTTGGCAACTCAGAGGTCCCAGAAGAGACAGACCTGGCTACATCAATTTATGGACGGGCCTGCAGTTTCAGTTTCACATCAAATCATTGTCAAATGGCATCATTAACTTATAAGTTTATTTTCATCTTTCTTTTTAGTTCAGCAACAGTGGAGTTTTCATATATCTACTTATCAGCATTCCTCTAATTTCAGTAGTTTGTTTAAGGGCAGTTACGTTCTGTTCAGGAAAATATAAAAGGAAACCTCGGAGTGCATGTGGATCCCTTGCTCACCAAACAATTGACTGCAAGGATCCTTCAAGTGGGTCATTCTTCATGATCATGTAAAATTGTCCTTTATAACATGAATATCCCATTTTTAAGGATCCTTTTGTTTGGTAAAGCAAGGGCACGAATGCACATCCCTCTGCTGGTGCCCATCAGAGGTGACCGGTGGAAAGCCCGCTGCTAGAGACCCAGACAGGCCTGGTTGGCCAAGGTGAGGGGAGCACAGGGGCCTGCGGCCAACCTGCCAACAGGTGAGGGGAATGTGTGCAAAGGTGTCCTGGTCCGAAGGCATTAGCTAAGATTTTCCAGTTGCAATTCTTAAGTCACAGATCCTCTAAGATTTATTGGCTCCTGTGTGCTGTTAAGGGAATGAACAGCGTGGAAAGGCCACGCTCGCACACCTGCAGCCCAGTACTTCTCTGCGCACTGGTTACTCATCTCTTTCCCTACCTGGCCAAATCCTTCTGCCTGAGCCTGGTCAGCAGCTGCTGTCTTTACCAGCCTTCCTTTGCTCTTCATGCAGAATGAACTTCACCTTTCGCCATTTCACACCCCTCAGGGCTCACGGCCAATTGCCTGTGACTCCGTCCCGGTGGTCTCCCGCGGCCTCACCTTACTCATGTCTGTCTCTGACACTCCGTCTGCCCCAGAGGCGGCCCTTGATCGTAGGTGGACAGCAGGAAGGATGGATTATTAGTCTTCAGCCCATAGATTTTCAGGCCTCCGGAGAGTGTACTAAGTTCTTGAAAGAGCTGGCACGTGTCTCGCCAGTTTGGGAACCTCCGTTTGAAGGCTGTATTATGTTTATTCTGACCTTATGTCGGAGAAATGCTGAGTATCTGCTGGTGTAATGACATCAGAACGGATGGCGGCCTCCTAATGAGGGCGCAGACCTGGATTGACTTAGACCATCACTCCCTGAAGTATATTCTCTGGGAGGGTAACAGGTTGAGATGGGGGGAAAAAAAAGGAAGAAAATTCTATGGTCAATAACCTTGGAAAATGCCCAGTGAGCAAAATTAAATAGGTTTCTTAATTGCAGTTCTCAGACCTTAACATTCTTCCTAAAATGCTAAGAAGAGATATAATCAGCATTTCCAAAACCACTTTGAGTTGTGATACATATATATATATTTTCCCCCTTTTCCTTTCTTTTCCTTTCCTGTCCTAGCACTTCACCTCACAGAGCTGGTAACAGTATTTCAAAGACCATATTTAGAAAACGCTGATTTAGACTGCTAAGATTCATTAACTGGCTTGGCTGATTTCAGGCTAATAAAGGAGAATGATTGAATTGGATCCCATTTTGTGTATAAATTAAATCAACCTTTCTACCTGGGGAAGCTGATAGATGAAGTTCAGGACTTGCCCAACAGGAAACGAATGAGGCAGGGTGGCCAGCCTCTCCTCGAACCCCTCCAGGGAAGTAAGGACCAGGAGGTTCAGGGCAGGCTTCTCAGTTCCAATGCTTGACTGTCTAGACAATCTGAAAAAGAATTCCAGAGCGATGCCCATATTTATGGCCATCCTGACATTAGGAATGTGAAAGGCAGAGAGCCAGCGATGGACACCACCAAAAACCCAGGTCTAATGCCCTCCACAGGGTCCCCACAGGGAAATCACCTGCTCCGACCAAATGAGGTTTCCAGGAACCCTGCCATCTTTACCCTCTCAAAGAAGTTAATTTTCTACTTGGAAATAATGAAATTACTGATGAATCACGCTGGGCTCTCTGGCATTTAACAAGGCCCCATCACTTTGCCTGTGTCATTGCTGTCGATTAACTGTGATGTGGTATTTTGAGCACCATTTAGACATTAATTATTTTGCAATAACTCTTCATTAGAAGCCTAAAGCTTTGCCTAGGATTCTGATAAAAGTTTTCACGTGAAAGAGAGGGATAATACTAAACAGGCACTACAAATAAACCATCTGAAAAAAATTCAGTATGCTATCTTTGACAAAAGACAGGGGAGAAGAATAGACCAGTGCATGTTTCCAGCCGACGTGCGTTCTCTGGCTAGGATTTTACATCATTACCGCACGAGTGCTGCAAATTATTCTCAGTTATGTATGTGCTTATGAACCCCTGAAGAATTAGCATCTTCTTAATGAGCACCGAATGTATGTATTAAAAATCCTTTAACCCTATGTAAAAGGGAAACCATTTATTAGCAATTACATCTTGGGATTAGAAAGCATTTTTCTTGGGAAGCATTCAAGGCACATCGGTGTCTTCTCTTACTTGACCTTTTAGCATTGCTTTGAGGGGAAGCGGGACCGATGCTGCAGTCTGTTTTATGTGGGGACAATGGGTTTTCTAGAGATCATAAATGACTTGCTGGCTTCCCAGTGAGTCAGGGATCATGAGAAGGACTTCATTCAGTCTGAGATTAGTTCTCCTACTGGCCTTGGCACATGTACTAGAATTGTCACCACTAGAGATTTATGGATTGTCCTTCTAGGCATCCAATTAAGAAGGCAAATCCATGGGAACGGGCCCATATTCAGAAACATCAGAACCTTTGAAACATCTGGGGTTGGATGGATATGCAGGCAGTGTGCCCTGGGAAGGCTGGACTGGCTGTAGACCCCTGGCATCTGGTCTCATTCTGACTGGCCAGAGCTCATGTCCTGTTGAACGTTTTTTAACATAATCCCACTCAGAGACAAACATTTGTCGAGGCGTACTGTGTGTTCCTATCCTAAAAGTATTCCTGTTCTTCTAGGAATACAGTGAGTATTCCTGGAAGGAGGATGAGAAATGCAAAGACAAACGTGGAGTCTTCCAAAATGTGACCCCGAGTCAGCCAAACACCAATGACAGAGACTAGGACCCAGCCCCGTCGAGGGATATTCACCCAGTTCTCCTGAGGGAAATAAATAAATATGGACAGTCTCTTTTCTAATGTGGGGCTGTTTAGAAAAAAAAGAGTCTTGATCTTTTATTCCAGAATTTTCACTGCACAGGCGTATGAAGGATATTTCTATGGAAGATATTGTCCATACTATTTAAGGGGCATGCCAATAAATAATAAACATCCCTTATGATAACGTGGACACTATTTTTAAATGCTAATGACCATCGTACAGTGCATGTCCATCAGGCTTTGCCTTCAGTTTGGCCCTTTTAACCTTGCCATTCCTAAAAGGGATTTGCCAAGCTTCGGTTCCACATGCAATAGAGATAGATGCACTTTTCTCCTCCTTAAAACAAGTTCAAGTTCTTTTTAATTAGTATCTCTCTATAAATGCTGTGTATGGTCATTTAAAAATTATATTAAGTTTACTGGCTAACCTGGAATACACAGCCTCTCACCAAGCTAGATATCTGAGTATAGTGACTTTCCAAGTCTGAATTACTGGGTCTGAATTTACGACGAGGCAACTTATGAAAGAAGATAGACTCCTTTCTTTCTTTTTACATACTGTGCTGATGGCAGCAGAGTCCTTAAAATCCTCAGGAAACAAATTGGGGATAAAAGTAAGAAAGCACAACCTGGTTTGTTTTCCAAGTTCTGAGCAGACTCAAGAGGAAGGACTGAATTTAATCAAAAAAAGACTCTACTGATGAAGGCGTCTCTCCTTCAGGTTAAGCTTTGGCCCCTCCATGCTGATAAAACCATCTCATTTTGCAGAAGTAGCCTTCTGTATAAAATCAGGAGAGACAGTGGGCGGGAATACATCGTGGGGAGAGGGACTTGATGATAATCAGAAGTGGGCAAGGTTCCCTGCCATCTCTTCTGAGTTAGGAGGCCTTTACCCCTGCCTGGGCTGGCTGACCTATTTCTTGGGCAGCCGCGTGGATGCCTTTGGGTTCTTGGGAGAGTGCAGGTCGTGCCCTGTGTCTACCTGCTTTCCCCAGCTCAGGCCGGAGGCCCCCTCCGTGATTCCTCTCTGCTCTCTTACCTCCCTATTATCTGCATACATGGCAGTTTACTGCCCAAATATGAATATGAGTTATCTAGAGCCTTGAGTGTTTATGGCTGCTAATTAGTACCCTGTTTGTGCCCTTTTAATTTCTTACTGGATGGCATGACATGGAGTCTTCTTTTTTTGGCCTCCCAGCTGCTGCAACCGGAGGGGACTGTGTTTTGCACTTTCTCATTACCCATGTGCTTGAAGAATATTAATGAAGATGAGTTTAAAAGGGCAGGCTATGTTCTAAAACTTTCTCATCCTCACCTTAAAGCTGGAATTCATGTCGTGTTCTTCTCACAGCTGTGAAAGGAAGCTCCTGCGTAAACATGCTCGGGCTCTTGTGAGTGAAGTCAGGCTCTGAAAACAGTTGCTCAGTACTGTTCCTTCTCTCCTCCTTCCCCCTCAGAGTCAGCAGACAGGGGAGATCTCCAAAGCTGTGTGACCTGGTGAAGGGGAAACTGAAGAGTCTGGAATCCGAATTTGGGGTCTTCAGCTTATGATCTAGATGTTATCAGGCAGTTCTGTTTCTTTCTTTTCTTGCCTCGTTTCTCTTGTTCCTGTGCCGTCCCCTCTCCTCTCCCTGCCTGCCACCCACGTAGCCAGCCAGCCAGTTATTTACTGACTGTCTGGACACTTGCTTCTCTGAGCAACCCAGGGATGTAAATCTCATGAAGTAAGAGACCACGTCTTTCCCTTCTCGGGAACCCCTGCAGCATGATGTCCAGTAAATAGCTGATGCTCGATAAATGTAGTTTCTTAATGAAGGAACCTTACTTTTCTAATCTGTAAAACAGGGATCCAAACGCCACGTGTACAGGGCTGTGGAGGCAGTTCATTAATGATGTCATACCTGCAAAGTGCCTGGTAAATAGTGGGCTCTCAGTTTCCAGGGGTGACGTTCCTTCTTTCCTCTGAGCCCCAGAGCTGAGATGCCCGGGTGCTTGTGGTTTCAGGCTTCTGAGAATGCCTGAGCCGGGGGAGGGAGATGGGGTGGGTGGCGGAATGCCTTTCTTTTTTCTTTCTCAATGAACCCTTTGGGGAAGGATGGGTTCCCAGGCTGTCTTACAAGATAGGAATGTGGAGTTCCTTGCTTCTGTGAATGGCTTCATGTGGTAGAAAATGTCATGTGTGACCACAGAGTTGTAGGAAGGCACTGCAATGCTTTGGCGCTGGGAGCTTGGAAACACCGCCCTGGAGCCTCCGTATCAGAGTTTGCCCAACAGAGTGGTTTTCCTCACATGTGTCCCTTGCCTTGATCTCACAACCCTCCTACCCTTGTAGTATAAATGTCTGGCCCTGCCTTCTTGTAGGGTCAGAGTTCTGAAAATTTCAAGGCCAGCTAACAAATGTCCTCTTGGCTGAGACCCGCCTCCCTGCCGGTTTTGAACATCCTGAGTGTGTGTGTGAGTTCTCTTCAGTCACTGTGGGGAGCCCAGCACGTGCTTACAGTGCCCAGTAGAAAGCTAATTTCTTTTGGTAAATGAAAGGGGTGGTCATGTCCTTCTTTGTGCCTTGAGGCTTCCGTGGTGGGAAGTCAAAGAAGAAACCCAGCCATTGGTGACCCCAGGCACCCGGACGTCAGGGACTGAAACAGCAGAGTAGCAAAGCTTTGCCAGGAAGATGCCGTTAGGCTGGGAAGCTGGACGGCAGCAAGTGCATGATCAGAGCGCTGTACTCCACTGAAGCAAAATCCTGTAAGGCCGCAGCGGCTGTTCATCTATTACAGGTGCTCAAAGAGCTCGGAGCAAATCAAATCAGAGAGGTCAGTAGTTTAAAAGAGAAATATACAGCACCAGGTAGCACTGGCTCGATACACTTTCCTAGAGGCCCTTCGGGTCTGTTTTCCTGAGGGCGTTTTTCTTCCTGAGGTTATGGCAGCCTTCGGACTCCGGAGAGCACAGAGACACCTGGTGGCCCGCCTATGCCTGTTGGTGCTTCGTATTTCTCCCGAGGTCTTGGTGCGGTAGGAGCTGAGCTGGAGCCCTGATGGAGCTGTGGCCTCCCCCAGCTGGGCCCCGCGCCCGCCCTGTTTCACCTGATGAGTGATGGTTGGGAAGTATACTCTGGGTCCTTCGAAATGACTGTCATGGCCAATCAGTGAGATTTCTTAAGGATATGAGGATGACAATTGAAAGAAAGGTTTTAAAGTATGTTTACTTGGAAACATTAAAAAAAAAAAGCAAATCTGTGTTGCTACCCCATTTTTGTTCTGCTTCATTTTGGGTTTTGGTGATTTTTTTTTAGTACTGTTTTCTGAAATGGAAAACTGCAGGGAACAGTTGACTGAAGGTGTCTTCTGTTCTTGAATTAAATGTGCTGTAGTTCTAAACTATTTTGAATATAATCAACTACTGAAACTACTGAACAGTCGTTTCATATCATTTCAACACACACAAAGTGCATATTTTCCCAAAGAGTTCACATTAAAAAAATGACTTTCAGTTCAATACTTTCCATTATGTCCAGTAGCTACTTTTCAGTGGTCCCTTGGCAACTGACAGCCGTTGGCTTCTCCCACTCCTTCCTCCCTGTGAACAGTGACTTTCCCTACTGTCCCTCAGCAGGGCTCCCCTGGCTCCCCTCAAAATAAGAAGAAAGGACTCACAGCATCTTGGTGGCCTAGGGTTTGGGGAAGTAGCTGGCAGAGCTGATATTACAGCTAAATAAAGGTGACTTTACAGAGGTAGAAGGAACGTCAGCGTACTTTGATGATGACCCGGTAAACACAGCCTCTGGTTTCCAATAATAGTTATCCCAAAGGAAGTTAAGTGGCCATCTTTTGCCAAGTATATTTATTGTATTTATATGCAGTGGTGTGCTGGTAACTGGGCAGCCGCCACCTGTCCAGGAGAAAACCAATTCTAGGTGAATGTCGGTATCTCCTGACATACATGTAGGTTCACTGCAAATTTTACCGATATAAGGTATGTGTAGCACACAGTTTTAGTCTCACAGGCTGCTGTTGTTGAGCTTGGCTGAATTCATGTATTTGTGGTCAAGCTGTGGTTACAGTTCAGCCATGCTTGGAGAAATTCAGGTGCAAAAAAATGCTTGCTTACTCTCAAGTTTAGCAAAGTTGCTAACTCATCGACAAATAAGTATGGCTCCCATAGGAATTTAGGTTTATATTTTGTTTATATTAATACTCAAGACACAAATGAAACAATGTAGCTATATGCCAAAACTTTACTCCTTCCATCAATAACCTAAGTGTCTTTTTGCTGAATGAGATAATAGATTAAGAATACTGAAGGAATGTTTTTTCAATTTGCTGTGCTATTTACAATGAACAGATAGATTTGCAACACATTTTTAAGTTTAACTGGCATTATTAATATTTTGTCCATCACTTCTTTAAGGCTAGACAACTGAAAAAAACCATATATCTTTTGCCAATTTTGTTTTAAATATTCTCACAACAGCTGATTTCAAACTACAAAGCTGACATCACTTCACAGAATTGGAAAGAGGTGTACTTCTAGTACGCTTACAGTATTTCCACCATACAGATGGAACAGACATAACTAACTGAAGAGCACGGATAATGCTAAGATACAGTGAATTAATTAGGAAGTAAGGAGTTTTGAATATTATCTTTGCTCTTAATATTTATTTAATTATAAATTAACAAAATGTAGTGTTTAATGGCTTAAACAACTAGCTTGCAAAATTTCTTGATATTTTACAAACAGCTCTTAGGAGCCAATACAAACCAGTTCCAGCACATCAGTGAACCTGACTTCCGTGGATCCCAAAATAAGCAAGAGACCCAGAAAGTTCAGAAAGCCTGGAGGTTTGCCAACCTACCAAGAGCACTCCCAAGAATATAATTTCCACTGAAAATTCTATCATCTTCCTCTCAACAGCACAGTCATGGCCAAAACCATTTCCATTTTGCCTTTTATCAGCTTGCAAAGCTCTAGATTCCCAAATGTTAGGCTTGTGCGTTCCATGTTAAAGACTATACCACACTTCTTTAGTGACAAAGGTGGACAACAGGGCTAATAGAGGAAAGGAGCTCTGCAGGACCAAGGTGTCATGCATTCTTAGGAAGCAGGACCCCTGCGGACAGTGTCTGCCTCCCTCTTCACAGTGGGTGGCTATTTTCTAGATGTTCTTCTGCAAAACAGAAGGTCTTATATAGCTCCTAGTTTCTCCACACTTCTACCCACTCTCCTTAACAGTCTTATCCACAGACAATTTGCTTTGTGGCAAAGAGTGCTACCTCCTTGGTTGGGGAAATGTAATTAAATGGAAACTGGAATGCATTCCCAAGTCTGGACTTCTCCACGAAGTACCACAGGAGAGACTTCTCAAACCTCAACCACTGGCTGCTCTGCTGCTGGCAAAAGCAATGTGCTATAGTAGTCCCCCCTCCTAATAATTGGTTTTCTGTATTTGAATATTGTTAATACCCTTTTTTCCTTTACCCAGTTGAAGATGTGAGCGAGGACATTTCTGTAGTACATTTCCCCAAATTATTTAATAGTGTATGTTAACTGTAAACTTCCAAACACATTGAGGTGTATGTGTGTTTTGAATTTTATACGGAATGCAGGCATTTTAAGGAACTCCCATTTTGATATTGTCCGTACCTGATAGTATTTGATGTTTAATGTGAAGAGTAAGTAGGATCAACTGACATGTAGACTGGTTGAAAACGAGGAAAAAAATTGTTCTTGTGAAAAACAAAGTAGGAAACAGATGTTCTTATTGTGAATAATTTCAAAGCAACTGATGTTAAAATGTTTTCTTGCACCCCATATTGCTATAATTTAGTAACTGAAAGTTTCCTGGGGCTAATTTGTTCGGGAGAAAACTGACACATTATTAACTATTCAGAAATTATACAGTGACAGGTTTGTCTTATTTTAATTTGCATTTAATTAATAAAAATTGCATTATTATATGTTAATCAAAGCGAATATCCTTAGCTTTAGACTGTAACCAAGCAAAGATCTTTTTAAGTCTAACATTCTATCTTTATATTTTAGCTTCCTTTTTTTAAAACTTAATTTTTTTTACTTATTTTTTATTTGAAGAGGAAATGACTGCATGCAAAGGAAGCAAGGATGATATTAGGTCTTTATGATGATTTTTATGTTTTGTTTTTTGTTTTTACCCTGGAGCATGTGGTTCATAGATGGACTCTGGGGGCTTCTTCAATACCTGAAAATGATAGGCGACCATTTATGTTTTTGTGCCTTTGCCCCAGGGATCCATAGTTTTAATCAGAATCTGACAAGGGGCTTAAGATGCTCAAAAGCTTAAGAACTACTACTTTAAGGCTAGTGAGACCTACTTTCTTCCTATTCTCCCCACCTCGTGAAATGATTTTTATTAATGAACTACTGCCCTCATCTATAGCCTTTATGTCTCTTAAAAGATACTTTTATTCCCAAGTTCTAATCAGTATCAAGGACAAATAACCAAATATTTGAAAAGAAAAAAAACTTAAAAACTGGGCCAGTGTCGCAGAAATAATACATATGGTCAACAGTATGGTGGGTTGGAACCTGGCATCTTTATAAGCAGGTATCTCTCGCCAGGTGGTTGTCCTACCATTTTATCTCTGCTCTGTGGCCCACTGGAAGCATTCGATGGCATGATTATTGGAGTAGATGAAGAGACAGATTGTCCAGAGGTGGAAGTCAAAGATTACAGTAGCAGTGCCCATGACAAATGCTGGTGTGTCAAACATGTTTGTTGCTTTTAGGGAATAGACCCCTGAACCCATTTTTTTCTCTCACTTGTAAGTGCTGTTGAGATGCCCAAATGAACAGCGGCATTGCTTTTCCAGGCGTGCTCAGATTGGAAATGACCAGCTGTGTTTAGTGGTACTCCCGAAAGGCACTTGGAGACCAGGGCCCATTCTGTCCCTTTAGTCTGAGAATATGGAGGTAGAAAGAACACACTATTGTTTTGGCTAATGGGGAAAATAAGGGCCATAGTGAAGAAGATGGCTCCTTGATCTCACTTCCATTATCATGAATCAGTTCTCTTAAATATGTCAGAATCGCCTCTGTTCTTGCAATTATGACAACAGCTAATTAATTGTAATGGCTTCTTACGTGCCTGTCAGTATCCAACGCTGTTTACACGGATGATCTCACTTAGTCTTCCAACACTACCATTACTAGGCATTGCTGTTCCCCCCATTTTACAGATGAGGAGCCTGAGGCACATAGAAATGAAGTACTTGAGCAACATTACCCATCTACTAAGTCCTGGCACCAAGACTCGAAACAGGTGGTCTTGATATCCTAGAGCCCAGGATCTGGGCTTAATCCCCACTGTATGACAGCTGAGCTGCTAGAAACTTAGAGATGCCAGTAGCCCAGAGAGACATGGTTCTTGCTGCCCCAGATGGAGAGCCCATGGCAGAGACCAGAGGGGTTGGGACTGGAGATTGCTTTGAAATGAATGGACAGAGAAGACCCTTTGGTGGAGATGTAAGCTGGAGGAAGGGAAAAGCCTGGGAGAAGAGATCCCAGGCAGAAAGAAGAGCAAACCACAAAGGTCTCGCTGGGCAAAGAGCCTGGAACCTTCCAGAACCAACAGAAGCCAGAGTGGCAAAGATGAGTGAGCAACGGGTAAAGAATTAGACTAACTGTGGCCATGTGAGTGTGTCTTCCTTGTAAAGCCTAAAAGAATGTAGCCACAAGGCCGTTCTGCAGCAGTGTGAAGCCATAGTTCTTTGTGTGACCTGATGTCATGGTCTTCCTCTAGGACTACCCTGCCTTATGCTTGATTTCCCAGCTCCTCTTATTTCCACTTGGACTTCTCCTTCTCTTCTCTTCTCTCTCGTTTCCTTCCATGTGCCACTTGGCCATAATGAGAGGGATGAGAATGATTTTATTAGTTAAGCCACTGAATTAAAGCCTCAAAAATAATGTGGCCTGCAGAGTCCTCAAGAACATAAAAGTAGGGGAAGAAAATCCATTAGACGAAGAACTGAGCCAGTCTTTACTGTTGTCATCTGAGGAACCTCGCATTATTCGGGTATTTAGGACCCCAGCAATGGCTATGATTATCCCATTCCTACCAGCATGTAGCGTAATGGCTGAATCTGGACTATACCATTAACTTTAACTTATTTGACCCTACAGGATGTTAACTCCATTGCGTTTTGTTTGCTGTTGTGTTCCTATTTTCCCCAAGCAGTTCAGTTCTGTCATAGCATGCATCACATGTGAGGGTTTCATCTTTGCCTCATCTACCCCATTTTGGCAAATGGCAGTTGATTAGGGCTTTCTTTTGATCATTATCAATTGTTTTCTACCTTACAGATAGTGCTGTTAGGACGGATTTATCATATCCCAGAGATCTGATATAGCTCGTTATTTCCCGGTGATTTATTACCTTCATGGGGGAAATGTCGTTAGTGAACGTTTGGGAAGCAGCGGCTGTATTGAGAAATATCAATGTATTCTCATGTTCTGGCTTGCAGTGACAGTCAGAGATCCATCTCACTGACAGTTACCTTGTTAACATTTTGATCAGATGGCAAATTTGTCATTTTTCATGGTAACAACTATAAGTTTGCACAAGAACCATAGAGAGATGGGGAAGATAAAACAGGCCACTCTTATTTTGCTGTGTGATGTAATCAGTAATCTTTGGGAGAAGTGAAATAATTACTCTGTGAAAAGCTCATCCACTGGAAAATGTGTTTATTGCAGAAAGCACAAATTTTTCTTCATTTGGATGGAATGTGCCCTCTTTTTTTTTTTTTTTTCGCCTTTGCTGACAGTTTGATTAACACGCTAAGCCTCTGTGACATGGTGAGACAGAACAAAAGGGTTACAGTCGGAATGGTTTGATTTAATCACAGCAGAGCAGTGGGAGCAAAGTCAGGAAAAATAACCTCATGCGGAGTTCTCAGGCACAGTGCCTCAGCAGCCATGGGGATGGGGTTTGGGCTTTTCCTCCTGCACTTTTAAACTTGCTCTGAAGCGTCTCTAGTAGCGCCAATATCAAACGATATATGCTGTTCTCCACAGCCCGGTCACAAACTATGAGGTCATCTATCACCATGCCTTAATTGTATGTGACCAC
The DNA here is from genome assembly GCA_029783875.1 of Phataginus tricuspis. Taxonomy (NCBI): domain Eukaryota; kingdom Metazoa; phylum Chordata; class Mammalia; order Pholidota; family Manidae; genus Phataginus; species Phataginus tricuspis. The sequence continues at coordinate 104,362,040 of JAQQAC010002837.1, forward strand.
ACAGATGACATGGTCGTCATATTTTTTTCCTATTTTCTCTCAGGCTGTGTTCTTGAAGCTGTGGCATCATTAAACTCATAGCACTTTTGAAAGCTCAGAGCTCTATCTGGTACTTGGAGGGTGAATGTGTCTGAGAAAGAATTCCCCTATTCGGGAGCAGCACTTCCTCACACTGCCTCGTGCTCAGAAACAGACTTCTGACCTTCCTGTGAAAGTAACAGTCCTTAGTACAATGGGTAGCTGTCAGAGGTCTTCAGCATCTCTAGCAAACCGGTATTATTGAAACGCAGGTAAGACTGGGCAGCCAGTTGAAGCAGGAAGACAGGGTTCTGGATGTCAGCTATGATGAGTTCCTCCTCTGAATTGTTATATCTCACACACACACACACACACACACACACACACTCACTCACTCACTCACTCACTCACTCACTCACTCACTCACTCCTGGAAGTAAAGTACAGTTGGTTTTTAAACACTTTTGTCAGGTAGCCATGGCCCTTGGAAAAATTATTATGTTTTTATAATAGCAGTGGAATGCAACCACAGAGAAGAAAATACACCAAGTGCAATCAATCATTCTTTTCATTATAATATTTTTTAAAGGCATAAAATGCTCATGGCTGCATTTATTTGAGTTAGGTTTTCCAATAATAGCACATCTATTAACCTAAGATATACCTATTAGTCCTTATTAGTTTTGCCTATATGCATGCATTCCAGTGAAGAGTTGAAAGTAAGCTGTTAAGTTGAAAACCACGGTTTGGACCACTTCTTTCATCTTTGAACACTAGTCCAGGTCTGAGTGAAGGTGTTTCCCTTCTCATTTCACTCACCACTTGTGATTACACAATTCATTTTGAGAAAGAGTTGGAGGGTGGAGGGACTTTGTTTCTATTTGCCTGAATACACTAATTTGAATTTGTCATTCTGATGACCAGTATCCTTATAGAAAATATACAGAGAGATGTAGAAGTCCCATAGGAATCTTTCATCTTCTTGAAAGGAGATCCTACAATATTCCTTATAGCCGATATTATCTGAATGACTCCAAATTTTCCATCCTTCAGCCTTTACTATCTGATGATCGTAGACCAGCCCTGTATTCTGCATGTCTAAATGAGGTCAATATCTTGCATGAACTGCCCTCCCTCATTTTTCTGAAGACCCCTGGAGCTCACTCATATATCCAAAACTCCATCTCCAGTGCCACCTGTCATGTCACGCTGTGGGTCACTGCCCTGAGCCCATCTGCTCATCAACTGCTGCTGCTGATCGACGCATCTTCGTGCCCCTGAGGTTCGTCCCAAGGCCACTTCATCCCCCTCATGGTCATCAGTCCCTCTTAATTCTCCAGTGCCATAGACAACACTCAACCGTCCTTTCTAGTCCTTTTTGTGTCATTTCTAATGCCTTTCTTTTTAGTGACTCAAAACAGGAAGGAATGACAATTCTGAATCAGTTACGTCAAACGTTTTAGGTGTCATGTTTTAGAAAACCTTGATTCAAGAAGCTGAAACAGTAAGAAGGTTAAAGGTAGGCTGTCCCATAGTTGCTTATCTCACCAACACAAGCATCATCATCAAGAATCTAATTTCTTCCCTTCTTTCTACTCTGTGGTTCCTTCTGTGTTGGCTTCTTGCCCAAGGCAACAGAACTTCACAAGCACAAGATGCCTATGGCAGTGTAGCCACCCCATCCAGCCCATGAGCGGCTACAGAAGAGTGGTCACCGACTCTTCCTTTGGGTCCCTTTGGCTCGGCAAAGAGCTCCTTCACAAGCATCTCCGTGCTAGCTGAGCAGGCGAATGGTCAGAACTGCACCATTTGTCTATTCCCATGAATGGTGGCCCAGTTCAGTTGAGGGTGGGATTAGCTTCCCATGAAGAACGTGGATAGACAGAATAGGGTAGGTACTTAACAAAACTGAGGTTCTTTTCAGCAAGGCAGGGAGGGGAATGAAGAATGGGAGATAAGTGGTGCCTGCTGCAGGGAAGTGAAGCCAAAGGGGATTTCAGATGTTGCTGCTTTTACCCTTAATGAGACGGCTGTTCGTGTTACTAGTCACCTCCTCCTTCACCTCTGTTTGCTACCACAACTGTTGCCCCCAAAGATAAGAGTGCCCTCCGTCCCTCTTTACTCTGGAATTCTGTTTTTGTGTTCCAGGATGACAGTGGAGCATTTGTTTCCTTTGAGGGAAGCCCCACGCAGTCTCCAGAGTAAGGCAGGGAGGCTTACTGCACCCCCACACCTGCTGTGCCCCAGAGCGGTGAAAGCATGCAATCAAATACTTCTCTCAAATTCTCGGTTTTCACTTTTAAATAACATTGGTTAGTTGACGTCAAAAATCCACACTAGCTGATTCCAAGCCAATACAGTTCACATTGATGTTAAGGAAAAAGCAACCTCGTTTAGATCAGTTCCTTGTTTAGACACCCAATGTATATATATTTGTGTTTTGTATTTTTTTTTAATTGTGGTAAAATACACATATGCATAACCTACCATCTTACCTATTTTACCTGAACAGTTCAGTAGCATTAAGTATATTCACGTTTTTGTGCAACCACCACCACCACCCATCCACAGAACTCTTTTCAACTTAGGAAACTGGAACTCTGTACCCCTTAAACAATGCCTCCTCATGTTTGCCTCTCCTCTTCCCCTGGCAACCACCATTCTGCTTTTTGTCCTATGAGTCTGACGGCTGAAGGTACCTCATATAAGTGGAATTATACAGTATTTGTCTCTTTGTGGCCGATTTCATTTAGCACAGTGACCTCAGGCTTCATCCAGGTTGTAGCAGGTGTCAGGATTTCTACCTTCTATCGTTAATTATTACTCCATGGATGTATAGATCACATTTTGTCTATCAAATCATCTGTCGATAGACACTGGGTTACTTTCATCTCTTGGCTTTTTTGAATAATGCTGCTGTGAACATGGTGTACAATATCTCATTGAATCCTTGCCTTCAATTATTTGGGGTATATATACCCAGAAGTAGAACTGTTGGTTCCTTTGGTAATTCTGTTTTTAAATTTTCTGGACCTACTGTTCTACAGTGACTGTAGTACTTTACATTCCCACCAGTGCACAAAGGTCCCAGTTTTTCCATGGCTGTGCTATCAGTTTGTTACTTTGTGGTGGTGTTATTGTTTAGTCATAGCCATCCTCATCCTAACGGGGGTGAGGTGGTGGTGGCTGGGCTCTCTTGGTGGTCTGGATCTGCATTTCTCTATTGATTAGTGATGTTGAGTGTCTTTTCAAATCCAATTTATAATTTTAATCAAATTTCTTAATGTCAGAGTCTGTGTTGAGAATAGTGTGCTGACTGAGGACTTTCTCAATTCTGTTAGGGAGGCATATGTCTTATATACATGACCAGAAAAGGTTTTCCAAAATATTCCTTTGCAAAGCAAGGCTAGATCTGCCTCATGGTACAACTCAGATTCCTTTCTAGAACAGAGACACTGCATAAGTCCCCTCCTGCCTCCACCAGGAAAATTTTTCACCAATTTTGCAATTCAAATTTTACCTCCAACAATAATGGATAGTGCTGGAATGGTTAAAATAACAATTTTCTCTCATAACACCGAAGCCACCATTCACACAGCTCAGAGCCCACACAGATGAATGAAAGAGCAGCAAAGAATGAAGCTATAGAGAAGACAGCAGGCCTAATGCACATAATGTCAGTGAGGCGATCCTGCGAGTGACCCCAGAGCCTTTGCATCTCTTTCCTTTTGCCCTAATGTGGTGGCTGCTTCTTTCCCACATGGCGTATGGTATCAGTTCGCACATCCCAAGCTGGCAGTGCAGATCCTCCCGAGTCAGAGAGCCCTGTAAGATAGCGCTCAGTGTCTATGATCTCTTAGAAAGCCAACGGCACAATCCTCCAGAGTTCCTTTATAACCTGCAGGAAGACTGGGCATATGAGCTAACTAGAGTTAGAAATCTGGTAGATCTGTGTGTGTTTGAATGACCATCCTCTTTGCTTCTATTTCTTTACAGTGGACTGAAGAACCTTTGCAATTCAGGGACTCTATAATTATTAAACTAAAAGCATTTGCCACAAAATAGTAGTTGTTTCTGATCCCAACGGCTCTGTGCTTGGGAGAAACTCTGAGATCTTAGGAAAAGATGTGATCTGTGACTGACATATGGGTGTCATATCAATCCATATGACTGTGACCCATGAATGCCAATATGAATTCAGGTTGTGAGCCATGTTTCCATGATAGAATACCTCCAAAACTAGCCTCCCTTCTGTTCTCAAACCATGGTTAAGAGGTCACTGGTGATTTGAATTTAACCCATGAGTAATTATCTCTAAAACACTTTCAGTTTTGAAGGGAGGTAAATGTTCCTTCCCTAAAAATTGAGTGGGCAAAACCATCTGGACTTGCCTGTTATCACAAAAATGTAACTAGTTATTTTAAAGGTTTCCCCTTCGCTGCACAGGAGGGATTACAAATAGCAAAACTTTTTCCCTACTCCCTGAATAAAGATAGCTGGCCCAGCGTGAGACGGGTGTCTCCATGACTCCAGTGAGAATACCAGGGCCCGCACTTCCCCCCGCCTTCCCAGGTGATGATGGACAGTCCTGGGGGATGGAGACTCTTACAGAGAGAACAGTGAGGAGTAGTTGGGAAGAAGCGGCTGACACCTCCGGCGCTCACTGCAGAGGTCAACAAGAACGTAGATTGCTTTCCCTCGGGCCTTGGTGACAGTGACGGAAGAAAGGAACCGTCCTAAATCAGAGCCTGAGTTCTTGTTCCCTGGCAACAAGCCGGAGGCACCTTCAGACTTGGTTATCAGTATTAGAGTGAAGCGCTGCTCCACTCAGGACCTGAAACGAATGAGGAGGAATAAACCCAGGCCCTTCCTGTCTCCAGGGGGCACTAAAGGATGTGACTGGTATAGACCGAGCTTCGAAGGATTTTTCCCTGAAATGATCAGAGGCACACACAGAAAAGAACTTACTGAAATAGGAGATGCTTCTAGAAACTCTGGGTTTCCGTTTTGTTTTGTTGCCCTGGCTGCTTTAGTTTTGCTTTTGAAAAGGGGATCTGTCCAACAGGTTGGGAGTGATGGGAGGCGCTGACGAGCAGCTGGTAAACAGAGCGGAGAGGAATGCTGGAAGGGACGGAACTGCAGCCCCAAGGGGAGCTTTCATCTCTAAAAGGGGACGCAGCAGGGGTGGGGCCGGGGCAGAGAGGCGAGTCTGTGTCTGTCCTGTTCTCCCTGCAGCCCCAAAGCCTAGCGTGGTGCCCAGTACCAGGGGGTGCGCCATAATGTCCTTCCGACTAACTGAAAAGCAAATACCTGAGCAAGCAGTCTTATTAAGACTCCAGACCCCCTTGCCTGTCCCCCAAGCCCACCTGCACCCCCCACCCCAGTACCGAATGCCTCAGTCTGTGAGGGGGAAAGCGGGGAGCAGTTGGCGTCTTCTAGATCACTCGACCATCAGCATCACCAGGGAACTTGTCAGAATGAAAATCAGCAGACGCTGCTCCTGACCTGAAATCTGAGGGCTGGGCTCTGCAGTCTCTGGTTCAACAAGCCCTCTAGGTGATTCTGATATGCAGTGAAGCCTGAGAACCATTATGCTAGTCAAAATTACTGATTCATTTTAACCTTTCTGAACTTTTTAACCAGGTCTGTTGGCATCTCTCAGGAGTACAGAGTGAGCCTTTTGTGTTAGTGTGTAGAGTGAAACTGTTTCTTGGCTAGAAAAGATGTCGGATCAATGGATTTGACTGCTTTGAAGTTCGTTCTGAGGCATTTGGGGTTTGCTTGACGCAGAAGGGTATCTATGGGACACACAACTTTTTGAGAAAAGCTATAAGCATTTACGTGATTATTTTTTGAGAGACTGCAATAGGTTACAACTTTCGCATTCCCCTGCAGAAAGGTTACACGGATTTTACCTCCCAGAACTGCATGTATGAAGGGAGAAGACAGAATCATATTCTTTAAACAGATCTTTTCACCACAAAATGAGTTCCTTGGATGTAGAGGGCTACAGATAAATCTGTTGCTTCAGACCCAAATCTGCGTGACAAGAGTGCAAGGTCAAAGGCTCCCGACACAGACGTAGGGATACTGTGATCTATCTCCCAGAGGGATACATATTTAAAAGTGATGGTGGGGGTGCTATTAATTATTTAGCTGGGACAATAGGTGCAAACCGGGCCTCACCCTAGACCAGTGGTTTGTAGCTGGACAATTTGTCATCTCCACCCTGCTCAGCCTCCCACCCCGCACACCTCCATCGCCACCGCTCCCCACGGACATGTGGCGTTGTCTGGGGTCAGATGTGGGGGCCACAGCTGGGGTACAGAGCTGTGCTACTAGGATCCAGTGGGGTGGAGGCCAGGGGTACTGCTCACCCTCCTACAGTGACCAGAAACCCCCACAGCAAAGGACTCTCTGGTAACAGGCCTCGTGGTGAGCCCACCCTGTCAACTGTGTCCCTGCCAGTGGAATTCTTTAACACCAAGGCATGCTTAGGTGGTGTAACTGGCTGGTCTTGCTCTGTTTTAATTTTTATCCCAGTTCTCTCACAGGCTTGTCTTATTATCATCAATTCGCTATCATCCCACTCTGCCCCCCAAAAGGGATTTTAACTCTTAATTTGGGAGAAAAAATGGTACATATTCATACCTCATGCTAATTTGAACAGAGGTTGACTTTTCTTTATTTCGTTATTTTTTCCCCCTGAAAACTATTCTATTGTGTTCTATTTTGCTCCATCAGGGTATAACAATGGATTTCTAAAATGTATTTTGAGCAATTGTGATGCTTATAGCCCTGATTCTTGAGTATTTTGCTTGAAAATGTCTTCAGAAGTAGAGTAGATTCTGTCCATATGAATTCAACAGCATCATCCCATATGGACAGAGGTCTAAGTGATGGGATAAATCTAATCTAATAGGAAATGTATGTTTGTCTGCTAGGGAGTTCACACCAGAACTCGAATTTTCCTGAAGAAACAAATATACAGTTAATAATGTTTTCTTAGTTAAAAAGAAAGGTGTGTTTTTTTAGTTATTATTTCAAGAATGATTCTGCTACCCAGGGGTTTCAAACAGTCCTTTCATAGTCTTCTGTTTTATTTGTATTCTCTGTTAATGCTATCCAAGATCAGAACGAGCTGAAATGTATTAATACTTATTTGGTTGAAGGTGAGATTGAGAGCAAAGTGTGCAAGCCAGCTCCGCGTTATCACCGAGGCCTCCACCCCGGCAGGGCAGAGGGATCTGGGCTCTCCGCCTGTTCTCTCTCCTCTCCTTCCAGCTCTCCGTCTGATGTCGTTTGAAGTTGGCAGGGAAGAGTGCTCTCGGTGGGAACTAGTCTCTGCCTCTAGAGCTCAGCTTCTGGCAGCAAGGCAGAGGCTGAAGGAGAACTTTCTGAAGCTTTGTGGGAGTTTGAATCATAATTTGTAAACAAAGAGGAGGGACATTCTTCATCCCTCCTAAGTGAGAAGACGCCAAAATTACTGAGGATTTGTGTGGCTGCCTGAAAGCCAGCGGAAGTTCTGTTAACTGGCTTCCAGAAACCCAAAGAACATCCTAAGTGAGGAAAAAGAAAGTGTCTTTTGACTTCATTTTAAGTAATTCTTATTTCCCATTCATGGGGAAGATGCCTCATGGAGTATTGCTGAGTCCCAGCGAGGACTGTGGTCTCGAACGAAGCCTACAGCCAGTTTGGGAAAAAATAAGTGTAGGATCCCATTGGTAAAATAAGGTTCCGTTAGATGAGTTGATAGATGCAAATCAGGTGCAAAGTCAGTTGAAAACCCTAAAGGAAGATAGGGCCCTGGGGGCTCAGAAAAGGCCTTTTATTGGAGCGGATTTTTAGGTCATCATGAAGGGTGGGAGGAATCGTGATGGGTTACAGGAGCTGGCAGGGAGGGGAAGGAAGAAGCTGGGGATGCCCAAAAAAGAGGAAACTATATAAAATATAATTTAGAGCTACAGAAACAAGCACTGGCATGGTAGGCACAGCATGAGAATGATTCCATCGGGGCTGCAGCAGTGTTTCTCAGTGGGCTGGTGTCCCCACAGGGGACATTTGCAGTGTAGGGACTTTTTTGGCTGTCACTTCTGGGTGAGGGGGCCCCTGGAATCTAGAGGGCAGAGCCGGGATGTGGCTAAGTGTCCTGCAGTGGTGCACAGGACAGCGCCCGCAAAGAATTACCTGGCCCAGGACGTCAGTTGTGCCGGAGTTGCAAACCATTGGCGAGAGGGCGGGTGGGAGAATAGTGATCAGGGACAAACAGCTACAATGGGGCGATGTTGGAGTGGGGCTTGAATGCCAGGACAAGCAATTTATATTGATCGAAATGGCAGTGGATACCTGTTCTACCAGGCATAAATTTCAACCCTTTCTAATAATAGTGGCCAATTTTTACTGGGTAACCATTTATCTCGCATTTCATGTAGCACTGGGTGATGTCCCAGTCACATATTTCCCCGGCCATAGGATGGGGATGTCATCAGGTGTATCTAACCAGGATGTATCATCTCTTGGCCACAGTGACTGGTCTAAGGAGTGAGCCTGTGATCCAAACAGAACCAATCAGAATCTTTTTCTGGAATTTGTATATGAACAGTAGGAAAGAGATCTTTTTCTTCTTTTTCTCCTTTTCCAATATGGACTCACTAAGATGATAAAATTTAAGCCTAGAAATGGCTAAAACCACCTACTTCCTCCTCCAGGCTCCCCACTCCAAGAGGAGCAAGAAATTAGCCCAACACCCATGGATCAGATAGAAGAGATGGAGAGTCTGAGGGACATTATTTTGAGTGTGCAAATGCCATGGAGTTCAGGAGTAGAGCTCACGTCTAATGTTGGTTGATTTGGAAGCAAGAGTAATATATATTTGGGCATCTTAAGCTGCTGTCAGAGAAATGCACTGTGAACCATGTGGTGTGGTACTTGGTGGATATAAACTGACTGGTGACAAAACAATATTGATAGTAGGGTGGCCTAATGCCAGATTTCATATGCACTCTCTCAATCATGGGATACAGGAACTTATTTTCTTTCCACAATCCATCGGTAAGGAGCGATCCCTTGTGTTAAACCTTCCCCATTATCATGTTGGAGCTCATACACTGACAGTCACGTGGAGAAGATGTTTTTTGTGTGTATGTGAGAAATGATGCAGTACTCATCTTATTCCTTCATACTAATTATGACTGGGAAATGGAAGAACATTAATCTCCTTGCTTTAGAATCCAGAAAACATATTTGTAAAGAGGGTTAGCGTTTTGGTGTACTGCAGTGAAGAGAGAGAGGGGGTCATTTGGATGTATTCATTCTTTGAGAAGATTTTTTTTTTAATATTGAAATTATCTCTTCTGAAAGGGCCATGTTCAGTCTTTATAGTGATAAACAAAGTGACAGGAGATTAAGTTATTTTTTCAGTGTTTGTAAAGCAGTTCACTCACTGAACCTAAAAAAGTAAAACATGTTGGGGTCTAGTGTCAAGACTGTCACCAGCTCTTTGTATGACCTTGATTCTTATGTTTTTCTTGGATTCAGTTTCTTCACTATAATAAGTTATAAAAGTCGACACATTTTAAGGTGCCTTCCCAACCTGCATTCTGAACACAAATAGGTTTATCTTACGACTTGGGATGGTGGGGAAATACCCTAGAGTGGAGGATGGGAGGGATTTTGTTCATGGATTTAGAGTGAAACTCTCAAAGCTCTAGAAAGTGTCGAATGCATGATATTCAGTCCTGAATTTCGGGCTGGTCTTGAATTACATAACAGTTTTTCTTTGGCTGAATCATACCAAAAAGGTGAAGTTGATAGATTTCCCTGTGGTTCTAGATGAAAGGATTAAAGCAATCACACAGAGTAAAAAAAAAAAAAAAAAAAAAAAGACATAAGATAATGTGATCACAAAGAAAAACAAATTTCTTGAAAGCAAGTGAAGTCACCATTTCAGTGGTAGATTTATGATGAGAAGGAGGGGATCTCTCTTCTCATTTCCGAGGATGTGGACGGTGAGAATCCGTCTCGCGATTTCATTTATGACTTCATTATGTGTTCTGTGATTAAATTCCTTTCACTTAATGTTGATTGAGAATGAATGTGGTTATTACTTATGTTTTGATCTTGTATTGCTTTAGTAACTTCTTAGAAATCACCTTTTTTAGAGTCGAGTAGAAAATACGTCCAGAGATTTCAATAAGGAGAGGGCAAACTCCCTGTCAGCCCCAGGGAAGGTAGGTAAATCTTCATAACCCGCCATTACTCATTCTCTTATTAGGCCGAGAGGCATTCTGCTGATTATTAAGATAATTAGAGCTATCAGATTTCACCATACATTGCTCTGATGGTATAATTTGTAGAGTCTTTTAGCTACCTATGTGCTATTTATATGGGATGGTTGTGAACTAGGAAAAAAAAATGTAATCCGTACATGAATGAAGTTCATAAACCTCTCGTTTGTTAAAGGAAAAACAAAGTCAGAGACTGTTCTGTTTGTGGCCACCTGCCAGTGAAGGAAGAGAACAGGTAATGCAAACACGGGAAGAGGCCAAGAAGCGGTAACGGGAACCCTAAAGGTCTCAGCTGGATCAGAAAGCAAGAAAAAAATAGAGGAGAGACAGTGACAGAACATTCAGGTCTCAATCCGGAGATACTGGGCTCAGCCTGGGTGAATCAGTTAGTCAGAGGCTGGCTGTGGAAGTGGCAATGACTCTGTTCTTTCTGAGCATGACCACCCCACCCTCACTTCCCTACACGCATACTCCACCTTCCCCTTCTCAACTCATGGTTAGTGACTTCCAGTCGTCATCAAGTCCTGTCAGCTTTACCTTTACACATATCCCAAATCCAGATAATCTTCCCCATTTTCACTGCTCCGTATCTCTTCCAGACCCTCATTTTGTGTTGCCTGAAAAATCGCAGGTCTTCCTGTGCTCTTCCAGCTGGTATTCTTACCCCAAGAGGTGATTCTGCATGTGGCAGAGGTCTTTATAACTTAGACCTTGTCACGACCCCACTTTTGAACTTCCCATTGCCTTCCACGCACCTTACAGTGACATCAGAAATCCTTGTTCTGACTCTGCAAGGCCCTGCATGATCTGTGCCCCTCATCTTTTTTATGCCTCTTTTTCCTCCTCAACTGTAAACAGATGGTCTTCTTTCTGTTCTTGGAAACACTGAGCCTGTCCCGGCCAAGCGTCTTTGTAGTGGCTGTTTCCTCTGCCAACAGTGTTTCTGATCTAGATCTCACATGGTGGGCTGTTTCTCCTTATTCATGTCTCAACCCAGAATCCACCCCTCAGCCGGGCTGCCTACCACATGTGAAAGTGGCCCTTGTCCCAGGCACGCTCTGTCCCATAATCATGCTTTACTGTCTGGAGACCATCGATCCTTATCTGAAATTTTCTCATTTATTGAGGGGTTTATTGTCTGTGCCTACAGAAATATTTGTTGACTTAATTTAAGAGTATAACCATATTTCATATGCCATTGCCCACAGAATACTGGCATATAAAACAGATGTAACAGGAACTGTTCCTGATGCACTGAGCAGGCACTGAACCCCTGGGGCCTCCCTCACCCTGCCCCAATCCCTGCTAAGCCTCAGCGCACCACCTCGACTCTGTGAACACACTGAACACCAGGCCTCCAGATTGCTGGTTACGGTGGTGAAGGCTGTTCTGGTACATTCCCACCATGGCCTGCGCAAGTGCAAAGCTTGACCGGCCATCTGCCCATGAATCAAGTGCATCTTTCTTGCTTACTCTTCTCTGTAGTTGAGCTAGATGTAAATGGTAAGGAGAAAGGCATTTCGCTACTGAGTGAATGTGTCTGAACAAAAGACCTGGCTCCTTTCATGTCACACAGAGACTCTGACCTAGAATCCCATTTGGCACTCGTTATATCCCAGGCGCCCCTTCGAAGAGGAGGTCATTATTTCAGCCTATAATCCTACATAAAGGCTTCCCATTTCTCAGTTACGCAAAGTAACATAACACACATCTCAGCATCAGACATCAGGATTAGCACCGACAGGGCTTACATTAAAATGCTCTACTAGGCAGCATCTCTAAAGTGAATAGAATAGCTAACGTGCCTGCACAATGATTCTTGCTTCATGGGGAGAAGGATTTATGTTTAAATACTATTACCATTTTCACTGTGACAGCCATGATTGAAAAGAATTATATTTTAATACAAGATTGAATGCATTTCTTTAATAATACTAGTACCATATTATTAATTTTTATGCTTTTAATTTTGATAACCCAGCTAACTAGTTTGGAGAACGTCATTCCTTACGTGATTTCATTTTTTTAATGAAATCATACTATTAAGATGAAGTGCACTGCTTGGAAATGGGAACTGTCTATTTGACTTAGAGTGTAGGAGTCATAAATCGTCAGTTTTCCATTTAAGCTGAACATCGACCATTAATGAGCAGTGATAGTAGTAATAGTACAACTAATTATGAGTCTGAAGCTGTGACCCCCCTGGGCAGTGCTGGCCTTGAAGGTGCAGGAATTCCTGTGGAGATTATATGAGGATAGAAGAATTAGGCCTCCCTTCTAAATGAACAGAATGTAGATTTATTTTTTCTGCTTCACATGGTTTCAAACAGACCTCTGTGGGCTGACGTGGTTAAGCCTGAGCACACTCTTCTGTCTTCTGCCTCATGTGGATCATCAATGCTTGTTAGATGGTTCTATTGTGTGCAGAGAGAGGATGATGCCTGCATGAGGGTCTGCTATGCACAGCAGTTCATGAGAACACAGAGTTTGCAAGTCATAGCAATCTACCAGGGTCATCAAACATAGGGCTGCAGGCTGAGCACTGTATCAGTCAGCATGAGCTAGGTATGACACAGTAACAAGCAGTCCTAATCTTTAAACAGTGGAAGTGTATTTCTACCTAACGCCACAAGCCCTTCATGTATTAGCTGGGTGCTGTGCAATACATCATCTTCCCGTTAGGGACTTGGGCGGATCATCATTCCACCATTTGGGATATTGCTGGTTACTCAGGCAAAGGGAATGGAATATGATACATTGTGTCTAAATTGTACACTCTTAAAGGCCTCTACCTAGAAGAAGCTCAATCCTGCTTTGAGTTTATTGCCCACAGCAAGCCATGTGGCCACACCCGATTACACAGGAGCAGGGAAGGGCAATCCTTTCATGCACAGGAAGAAGGAAAACCAGAAATATCAGTATAGAGTTCTTATGACTATCACAGGCACCCTGCTGATGGGTGAGCAGGGGCTGAATTCTGGCCTGCATTCCTTTTGATAAAGCCCTAGCTCAGGGCTTTATCTGCCTAGAAAAGGGAACACCTTTTCCTAATTTACAGGAAGCTGCCTCATGGGTAGGAGCAGTCTAGCGCTTCAGCTATGTAATCCATTGTGCTTGATGGATGACGGTAATAATCTTCATTCATTCATTTATTCTTGCATTCCAAAGTGGTGATTGAGTCTCTACTCTGCATTAGGCACAGGGAATAGAGCTTTGAATAATCGATATGGTCTCTGGCCCCATTGAGTTTATGGCTTCTCAGGGAAGGTAATGAAAAAGAAATAATTACAAATGTGATGCCTGCTGATGGAAGATGTATAGGATGCTATGGGATCATATGACAGTAAACAAGTTACACATTATAGGCATTCTTCCTTCTATGACAGCATCTAGACTTTCAGGGCTGACCAACAACTTTGTGTCCTTTAAGCAGAAAATCAGACCAAGGAGCAGATAGTTTAGATGACTTAGTCTTTGAGACAATGATAAGCACCGGAGCAGTCTAAGCCCTAATGCGTATCTCAAAGCATGTCTTGAAATGGCATCCAATCGCGTATTTGATGTTCATGAAGACTCTCCTGGAGCAGGGCGTGTATGTGCGTGTGTGCGTGTGCATGGATGTGTGTGCTGGGGTGGATGTGGCTGTGTGTGGGGGTGTGTGTGCATGTGTGCACACTGCACACACACACTGACTTGGAATCATATGTTGACACGGGCCTCTCAGCATTTCCCCTGCAGTGACCCTGTAGCAGATGCTGCCCGGGCACCGCCCACATCCCATGGACAGCGATCAGGCTGCTACACGCTGACCTTTGGCTTCCACTTGTAAACACCATGACATTCCGGCTGAGGGCTTTGTCTAGCTACTAGTGTCCACTCTGCATGCCGTGCATAGTTAACTGAACGTGCTGGAAATGTAATGCCCTGCCACCCACCTCCTCTTGGTTGCAGTGATCACCAGTGACTAATGGCAGTTAGTAGAGAAGTATCCAGGTTCCCTTGCTCTTTGGTGGAATGACTCTGAAACATGTCTACACTCTCTCCCAGTGGGACTGAGTCCCTCTGACCTGCAGCAATAGCCTGCTCAATAACACACATACTAGGAGGGAGTATTCCCTCCCCTGTCTCATTTCCCCACCGCCCCTCCTGGGGTGTCTGGAGTCACCTTCCAAATCCACTGCTTGCCCTCACAGTCTTGTCTCAGGGTTTGCTTTAGGGGAACCTGGCCTAAGACAGGCATATTTAAACACCTGATCAGTAATGCTCAGAGTCAGGACCTTTGAATTTTTCTCTGTCTGCTCCTCTCCACATGGGAAGCTAAGAAAAAAGGCTGATACTTGACAAAGAAACTCAGAGAAATGACGAGTCTTGCTCCGTGACCATCGGTCCTTAGTGCTGGTCAGTGTTACCAGCATCCTTGTGCAAACACAGCTGCTGTTCATCTGATCGTATGTCTGCCGCCGGTAGGGTCCACGGTAGCACCAAGTGGTTTGCTTTTCCCCACGTGTATCTCATGACAGTCTGGTGTTTCATGTTCACATTTAGTTGGAGGGGAACCAACAGCATCCCAAAGTCCAACTTTGGAGAAAAGCACTTCACAGCAGAACGAAGACCATAGACAATGCATTTGGCTGTTGCATGTTTTTCCTCTGAATACCAGGTTCCATGTTCTTCCAGGTCATGACCCCTTTCCTGATTGAACTGCTTACTGTTTGACTTCTGGGCCCAAAAATACATTGATTGGAGAAATAACTTAGGGTCCAATTTATAAAAAGAGACTTCGTGTACTTCAAGGAAATCCATGTGGTACTCTTTGGAAGAGGCAATGAATGTAGTTTTCAGTCTAGTCTCTGCATATATTATAATGGATCCACAATCCATCGTCTTCCCTGCCTTGCTGCTCGCTGGTGAAGATACCTCGCTTGTGCATTATCAAGGAGGGGACATGGGTGGGGACATGATCATTCAGCAGAAGGGCTAATAATGATGGCGGGAATTTTCAGAAAACATATCCAAACTGGAAGTTTCTGCACTTTCAAAAAAAGCACCGTGAAAGTTTGTACTTTGTCTCAGGCATCGCTTTCCTTAAGTGATGTCTGAAAGTAAATGTTTCCCGGTGCGCTTGTGCCCAGTGGCTCTGGCCTTCAGCTTCGGGGTGTGGCCGCAGGGTGCAGAAGCATTGCCAAGGAAATCCCTCCTGCAGCCCCAGGCAGCACCACCGGCGGCTCAGTCTTCCCCACCCCAGCACTTGATTCTGCCCTTGGCCTCCCTCTTTGCCACAGAACAGACTGACCTGCATTTCAGCCATCTGTGAACTATGATGCACTGCCCCCGTACCACCACCCAGGCTGCCTGACTCCATGTGCTGGGCTGGGCTTCACATTCCGCCAAGAGGCCATCGTCTCGTCCTGCCAGGCAGTCATGCCCTATGGCACGCTTCTGCTCACTTCCTCCACGAAGCCTCCTCCATCTGAGCTCCTCCCGGCCTCCTCCTCTCCAGGCCCAGGCACCGGGCAGCCTCCTGCGGTGGGGGTCCTCTGGACTTGGCATCAGATCCTGGCTCTGCCAGGTACTGGCTGGGGGACGCTGGTGCATGACTGAACCTCTGTGCCTTGCAGTTTCGGTGGCTGACCCCCACCTCCTGAGACCACCGTGAGGAATAGATGTGACAGCAAGTGTAGGAGGCCAAGTTCAGGGAGGGAGCTCGAGGACTTTGGATGAACTCTTTCATCCCACCCTCTGAAGTCCTCTCTCCCTGTGTCTGGTGTCTCGGTGTTCCTCTATGTGCTGACTCTTCATTTGAAACCCAAATGCACCTGCCCACTGGGCTGCTCTGTGCTCCCTTAGCACCTGCCCTCCACTCAGCCTTGCGCTCACCTGTAAATCAAACTAACAAGCGAGGTTCCAGATGGTGTGTCTGTCTTGATGGTGTTGATGAGCAATGTGGATGTTATGAGCAGCGTCTTGGAATAATGAAAGGATTATGTTACACACCATAATTTACTCAGCTTTTCTCTGACACCCTTCTTCTCCTACGGGTCCCATTCCCTGTGGCAATTCTTTGCCCATGTGCACGTGTGTACTATCTCCACATCTATCTGCTATTTTTCTTTTCTTACACACACTGTCACCCACCCCTCCCTCTCTTATACTGAATTTTGTTTTTCTTCTCTCAAGTTATCCGGCTCATCTACATCCACTCTCATTTGCACTCCTTCTTATTAATTCTTCCCAACAAATGGTCTTCCTTAGGATCCATACTTCTTGGAAAGTACAGAAGGGAGTCTAGCCATGCATAATGTGATTTTTCTCCTGCAACTTAGTCTGTTGTCTTCTCTTCAGAGCTCAGCACTTTAAGTATTTATTGTGAAGTGGTTTCCAACCTAGAGATGAGCTGCAGGAACTATCACATCCCTTTTACCCAGATTATCCAGCTTTAGCATGTCAATTCATGTATTTTCTTCCTGTCTCTCAGACAAGCAGATAGATATAGATACCGTTTTTCTGACATGATGCCACATCACCCCTAAACATCAGTGTTTACCTTCCCAAAACAAGGAGCATCCTTTCATCTCTGCTGTAGCAACTCTCCCAGTTGGGAAATGAGCAGTGAGGCATCCCATCCACAGACCCCCTGCAGACTGTGCCAAGTACCTAACAATGACTGCTTTTCTTTGGTGAGCCAGGAGCCTATCCAGGAACATGTGTTACACTGAGTGGTGGCTGTCCCTCCATTTCCTTCAGTCTGGAATAGTTTCTTAGTCTTTCCCTGTCTCATATTTCCTCATAGGAAGACCCTCTATCTGTAGCTTCCAGAATTTCATTATGATTAGACTCAAGTCACATATTCTGGTGTGCATCCTGGCAGGAATTCTGCAGAAATGATGCCCAGCTTTTCTCAGGGCACACTGCAGTGACCACTGCCCCCACCTGATCTCCTGGCCAGGCTGGTGTTTTCCAGGTTTTCTCATCATTCCTTGAACATTTGTTTGCTTACTGGCACAAAATAAGAAGTTCTAGGGTCACCTGATACTTTCCTTGTCCAGCTTTGGAATCTGCCATTTCTCCAAGCAGCCCTGGTTCCTTTTAGTGGAAGATGGTTTTAGGAACTAAAATCTGGGTACTCGGTGTGTTCATTGTTCCTGGGGTACCTTTGCTTCTAGGTCCTCTCAATACCCAGAGCTAGGAAATATCTGTATATAGTTCCTACATCCATTTATTACTGTATCTGTGTTTATGAGTGCATACATACTCTCCCTGACATGAGCTCACACCAATTCAAATTTAACTCTTTCCAATTCAAATCTAACTCTTGTTGCCTTTCTGTTTTTACAAATAACCTTCTCAGACAGTGGGAAACCTAGCTTCCAATGTTCTCAGTATATATATTCATTTGCTTAATATAAACAATGTCCTAAACATTCTGTCAGTCTTCCCTGCCTACCGCCTCTGCACCTCTCATCCTCTGTGCTCTGTTCCCTCAGACACTGCACACACGTCCCCACCTCTGGGTGACACCCCTTTTCTCATGCTGCCCTGTGTCTTTCTTTACCCAGGGAATATGCCATTACCACTCACGCCACAAGGTGCTTCCCCCTCTCACCACCCACCTCACCAGATGCTATCATCTCTCTCCAGGAGGGGAAGGGAAGGGAAAATCACCATTTATGCCTTTTCACTGATGGGTGAGCTGTGGGAATTCCTATATGCCTTCCACAACACATTTACGTCTGAGTTTAATGACCAAACATTTCTTCACTATCCACTTACCTCCCTTCACGCCCTCAGCACTACCTGCCTCTCCCCAAAGCTCTACAAGAGCATAGTCAAAGGCAGAGAGCATTTAATACTATGCAGCCTGAGCCAACTGGACACAAAGCTCCAACCCTAGAGAAAACTAGGGCAGCTGCATGGTGTGGGCAGGGAACCAGCAGCTGGGACTTAGAGGTTTAGTGCAAAATCTTTCTGTATCCAGGCTTAATACCCTCTTTCACCATCTTGTCTCCTCTGTCCAAGCTCTTTGAAAATATATTGACATTCAGAGTTTCCAGTATCACTACGGACATGCATGGTGAGAAATGCATTCCCATTGGTTTCCTTTCCCAGGCTCACATAGTACAAAAACAACCATGAAATCTCTTAAGATAGGAGAAAATCACCCAGTACAGCAGAGTAATAAATGATGGTGTCATCCTTAACAGGGGTCGTGGTTCCACACTCAGAAGGCAAATTGATTCTTGAATCTTTGTTAGTTCTCTGCATCTAATCAATAGGCAGGCTTCTCTGGGGAAAGGAAAGAATGGAACACTGTATCTCCCCCACTGATTTTTCAAGCCAGCAGTGTCCCCAAGCCTTGTGTTCCCTGCCATTCGCCGTTTCCCCGAGCTGAGAGCTCTCATTCATTTTCCTAGATTACTTTTTTGTGTAAATAATCTTTTCTTTTGAGAAGATGAAATGTATTATTGGCAACATTCTTGATAAGCTTAATGGAATAAAGCCACCAGCCCTTCCTGAGGTAAATTATCATCAATCTTACTCCTCAGGAACCCAGCAGAAAGCTCCAGGTGGGCAGGGAGGTGGCCAGAATGTTTTAGGAAAGTACATCCGACCTAGAATCAGTGGCAGATGTGGAGGAAGCTGCCATGACATGCCTGATCTCATTAATGCTCAAGGTTCCCCGCGCAGGAATGGATGAATGACAGGGTATCACTCACTCCTGACCTCTGAAGCCTTTCCATTAGAAAGGCTGCAATTTAATCTCTCATGTCACAAATCAAACCCCAACTTGAAAACTACCTTTCCAAAAAAGGTGAACACATCCCCTGCCTCTCAGAAGGAGCTAGAGTGCCTCTCAGAGGAAGCACTGTGTCCCCAGGAGCAGCTATCAGGATCGCCTCCCCTTGACACCACGCACTGTGCACCAGGGTGCCGACTGTACATGCTCTTACAGCAGCTCGGCTTTCTGCACATTGCGTGACTTTGAGCAAGTTGTTGACATTTTTCTTGACTCATTACTTCATTCCTTCAGTGAAGATAATACTCGACTTCTCTGGGAAGCTGTGAGCATTAAAGGAGAGTTTTTCGTTGTTGTTTTTAATGCTCAGCCACATAACTAAGTCCTTGAAAAATAGTAGCTGTGAGTTATTATTGCTTATTGTTACTTCCAGACACTGAGCTAATAAGGGCTTTATATTATTTATTCCACTCATTCTTGCAGAATTAGACATTTTGAAACACCCTTCTGTAGAGGGGGAGATGAAGTTTTGCAGAGCTCAAATAACATTCCTACGTCATACAGCTAGGAAAGGGGCACATTCCAAAGCTCATATGATCTTTTGATAATGTTAAACGGCTACTTGTCCATTGGAAATAAAGATTTTTATGAATTACAATGGAGTACCTACTAAGAAGAATGATATACATCTATATTTATGAGTGAAATGAGACTGTAATTTTCCTCTCTTGCAATGTTTCTGTCTGGTCTTGGCAGCAGGGTTATACTGACCTTATAGAATCAGTGGGGAATAAGCTCTTTTCTTTTTCTATCATCTGGAAAAGTTGCATAAAATTGGAATGATCTCTGCTTTGAAAAGTTGGAAAAATTTGCCTGTGCAACCATCTGGCATGGTATTTTCCTTGCAAAAATATTTTAAGCACTACTTTGATTTCTTTAATAGTCATAGGGCTATATAAGCTTTTGCTATTTCCTGTGCCCATTCTAGTAACTTATATAATTTTATGCATTTGACTATTTTGTCAACATTTAAACTTTTTTTGACTTAAAGTTGCTGATAATAGTTCTTTGTTATCTTAAGCTGTATTTATGTCTACCTTTTCATTCAAAACATTGCAATTTTCCCCTCAGCTTCTTTCGATCAGTCTTGCCCCAAATTTATGGTTTAAATGTTATCAAGGAATTGACCTCTATGATCTTCTTTAGCAAATATTTGTTTTCTATTTCATTAATTTCTGTTTTTATACTTACTGTGGTTTTTCTTTCATTATATGTGGGCTTATTGTGTTAATTCTTGTGTACTTAATTAAGACTGATATTTACCTTGTGATTTTTGAGGCCATTTTCTAATATAAATACAGATTTTGTTGTATTTCACTAGCTGTCAGTTGTAGGTATCTTTTAACTTCTTCGTGATGAAATATTAAGTGGAGGAAAAATAAGTTCACAAAGATCACACAGTTGAGTAAGGATGTTATCCTTTTTGTAAAGTTAAGAACAGCTTTATTATAAAGAATTCTAGGAACAATCATTGATGTATGTCGTGGAGTAACTATTTGTATTCCCCCACAATCCATACGTTGAAGCCCTAACCCACAATGTGATGATACTGGGAGGAAACTGGATTTAGATGAGGTCATGAGGGGGGTGCCCTCGTGATGGGATTTGTGCCCTTAGAAGGAAGACAGTCACCTCACACTCTTTCCATGCATGGGAACTGAGGAAAGGCCATGTGAACATGCCCCAAAGGCAGCAGTCTGCAAACCAGGAAGAGGGCTCTAATCAGAACTCAAACACACTGGAACCCTGAGCGTGGACTTCCAACGTCCAGAACTGGGAGAAAATAAATGTCTGTTTTTTGAGGTGGCCAGTAGATAGTTTTTGGTTATAGCAGCCTGAGCAGACTAAGATGATGCCATATAAGAATACGGCAAAGGAAGGATGAAGGATGAACCCAGGCCTCAAGATGATGGTTATCACGAGTGAGGGAGGCAGGGAGATAAAATGGGGAAGGTGTAGGCGGACAGATGGAGGTCATTGTCAGAGTCATAGCTTTTGTTTTATATGGGGCATTCATGAGGGCTTATTGCATTCTTAAAAATAATATACTAAATAAAATCAGGAACATCTTCACAACTAACATTGGACAAATGCTTAGCATGTCCCAGTACTATTTTAACACACCCTGAGTTGTCCCAAGGGCCCCTACAGGTGGAGACTTCTTCAGTTAGTATTAGAGCTGGGTTATACATCCAAGTCCAGAGTTGAAGTCAGTTTTGGATTCAGATGACTGGAATCGCTGGATGTGAGTTATGGGAAGACAAGTCTTTTGAATGAGCGAGACTATCGACGTCTTTTGAGAAAGCAGGGCTACCATTCTATGAGGTAGAAGGGTTCCAGCGGAGACTGTTTATCCGCCCTCACAGGGAAGTGCCACCACGGAAGAAACCTACCCGCAGGAGCCTCTTAGTTTCCTTTGTATTAAAAGAAAGGCCTTGGGGCAGCTGGGCTGCTCCCTCGCTCACTCAGTAGAAATGGTATTTAGGGAGGGGGCCTGGCATGGCAATACGAGGAGCTTTAGAGTTTCCTGGACCTGGATTCAAATCCAGGTGCCGCCTCTTACTTGCTCCGTGACTTGTGATAAACAACGATCTGTCCTCAGGCCTCAGTTTCTTCATCTTGAAAATCACAGGATAATTTTGAGGAGGATGGATGATGCCCTGCCCTGTGCTCGGGCTCGTGAGAAGGACTCTGTGGTATGGGAGAGACGGGGACCAGACTGGCTAGGCACGCGACGCCGGCAGCTGGACCCTCTGACTCGGTGAGCTGACGCGGCAGGAGGCAGAGGACTGATCTCACTGACGAGTGCGACGCCTGTGCCCAGGCCCATGGGAAGCCTGACCCTCTGCCTTTCTCTGCCTGCTCTTTAGCACATGTGAGAGAAGCACACTGAAGGAGTCTTCTCCACCGAGCGTCAATTATTTATCAGACGTGTTCATGCTCAGTGACGCGTGTGGCAGGTGTAAATCCCCGGGCTGTCCCCCTGGGATGCCGCTGAACAACAGTTCCAGTGGGGACCTTTTAAAGCATCAACCCTGAACAGCAGAGATTGATTCATTCGCAGCCTTTTCTTTTGCACCTCTCGGGCTTCCGGGGATTCCTTGCAGTACAGGTCTAATGACTTCTGATGCCAATCGATGCAAAGCCAATTAATTTACTTCACGATTTCATGTACTCTGCCCGGTGGGTCAAAGGATTTGTTGTTGCTTTGGGGTGTGGGGGGGTGTTTGTTTTGTTTTGTTTGTAGGACTCTGTCCTATGTTATTTCTTCATGCAGGGACTAATTAGCTCTGATGACTTTATCTGTGGATGGAATTGGAATTTTGACAGGGGTGTGGAATCGCAGGCAAAGAGCACAGGGAGCCCATGACTTCCATGCCTTTCAACTACAGTCTCCTGGCAGTGAGAACGCTGTAGTCTAAATAAATGTAGTTGTATTTTGGTATTTTATGGAAACTAGGTAGGTGATTTTAGCTATCCCTGGAAAGTTCCAATACAGCTTAAGAGGAAAATGGTCTCTCTCTCTCACATCCACCTAATAGGACGTGATAAAAATCAAAATATGTCCATGATTTTGTACTCTCAGTCTGGAAACTATGAATTCCTTTCTCCCCAATTTAAAACAGCCTCCCTTCATGATGATAGTAAAGATTTGGCCAGTTTGGATTGAGCTTTGAATTGGACATTTAAAAGTATTTAGAGGCTATTTGATGGACCAAGATCACACTTGGCTATGTGCTGGTGTAACTGAAGCGTATCCAACTGCAGTGATAAAAACTATGGGCTCCAGAATTCGCTGAACTTGGATTTGAATTGTTCCTCTGAGGCTTATAGTGACGAGTTCGAGATGTTTACATCCTCTGAGTCTCAAGTTCCTCAATGGCAAAATGAGGATCATAACATCCTCAGAGGCTACTTCAGAAATGAGTCTTCATGCCAAGGGTATTGCTCAGTAAGTGTACTGTAAATGCTCGCCCCTGATGCTGGCAGTTCATTCCCATGCTCTACTCTCTACCCCAAGAACAAAGCACCATTTAAGAGCTTAAAAAATAGTTACATGAAAAGCCTCCTCCTAGTTTGTTTAAGGAGATGGAATGTGGCTGGTTGGAGAGCCATGTGCGGGAGACCAGGACTCCACCACACACTGAGTCATTCATACGTGATTTGCAGAAGCTACTCAGTGTAACAGTTTTTAATTAAAATACTTAGAACTAATATCCCCCTACTGGGAGGATCTCGTCCCTGTCTGAGCTAAGACTCACACAGTGTGTATTAAAATAGGATTAAGGTGTAAATTAGAACCGGTTCTACAGGTATGTGTGACTCCTTTTTGTACTTAATTGAAATATTCCTACTGGTTTGTTTAAAAATGAACTCTGAAGTAATGTCTGATTTACAAGTTGTCAGAAGCTTCTAGGGGCTTTAAACTTCAAGTTTAAAAATAATTGCTGAAGAACCTAGCATACCAGTGAATGCAGCAGACCTTCGACAACTTCTACTGGGAATGGCAGCTTTTGATGATGCTGCTGATACGTGTAGTTTGGAGCAAGGCGCGAATGGACTTGTGTTGTCTCTTGAGAACACAAGTGCATTTAACAGGCCTGATTCAGGGATGAAAGGAACATCTCTATAGTGTCACGGTGAATGAGAATAAAGCTAAGCCTGGCATCCGTTGGCTGTGTATCAAGATAGAATCAAATGGGTTGGGTACAGGTTGGATTGGCCAGATGTGAATTTGAACCCCAGGTCGTCCACTCATCAGCTGTTTCATTTCAGACGAGTTACCTAGCCTCTCATACTCAGTTGCATTAACTGTAAAATAGGGCTAAAAACAGGTCCCTTGCATGGAGTTGGTAAGGATCAAGTACAATAATGTATGTAAAATGCTTATTGTAGGAACTGACACATAAATATTCTGTAAATTGCTACTTCTCACCTTCAGAATTCATGTTAACTGCTGTATTTTAACGGAGACATAACTAGTAGCTACTGAGCTATGGAAGTCCTAGTTAATAATTAATGAGCTATCATAGATCTTAGACCCTGAGGATTGCTGCCGCCTGCCCCACTGCGATCCTCGCCGACTTTAGATCCCACACTTCAGTGGACTGTCTGGACTTGGCCCGGTTGGCCTTGCCCCAGGCCCCAACAAGAGCCACCTAGTCTTGGATCCAAATATCTTAACTGCTCCATCCAGGATGGAGAAGATCCTGCTCCTTTAGCTGATTTTTGGTTTGCCAGCCCTTTGTGAACAATGAGACTGGAAGCATGTTAGAAGTAGTAGAAACACTCAGGCCATAGCGCAGGTCATTCTCACGAACAGCTCTGATGGGGTCAGAATGGGTGAATGTAAACTCAGGCCCTTAGGATGCCATGGCAGCGCCTCTGTCTCCCCTCACATGGTGTCCTTTCTGCTGTGTCAACAGCGCGTGAGAAGCGTGAGAGCGTGAAAAGCAGCCTCTTGTGCTGAGGCCAGTCACACCTCCAAGGTGCCTTTACTCAGGTGTGTGCAAGTCCTTCAGTCACTGCCCTGAGTGTCTGCAGGTACAGTTGTGAGTGTGGGAGCTGAGCAGAGAGGTGAATCATTTTTTATTTATATTTTAAACAAAGTTTCTTGGCAGTGGCCCTGTTGTCTGTCGCTAACCTCTCTGGTCAGAGACCCTGAACTTGCAGCAGCTCATTAACTCTAATAGTTTGGCCTTTAGCTTCTCCTCCATGCGTCATGTACCCGACTTCACTTCTGCTGTGTAATTTAAGAGGAGAGGCATACCACCATTTTTACTGGAGGACTTAGGCCTTTCGGGGTTACTCTGGGTCTGAGTTTCATTTTAATGAGGCAGTGCTGAAAAAAAAACCCCCCCACCACTATAGGATGCAGTTGCCTCAAGAGAAGTCTGCAAAGCCATCGTCCCACCATAGTACTGAAGAAGTGGCAAATTACAAATTAAGGTAGATATTGAGAAAGAGATAGAGTTGCCAAATCAGAATTTGCTAGGGAATTTTGCAAATTAAAACATTTTCCACTGATAGTAAGAAGTGACAGTTTCCCCCTGCTTGGACGCTAACTCCAGCATCTTTACTGGTGCAGTGTATATGGAAATACTGAATGCTTTGTGTTGAGACCCATCCCTTGCAGGGGTCAGGGCTTCACCTTTCTAATTTTTATTCAATTAGCTGCTAGCATGCAGAAACCTTCATGTTAGCATTTGGTCGTAGCAGATAATTTTTAAAAAAACATTGAAAAAACACATACGTAATTAAAATTGTATGAAAACACCCCAGCATGGTTTATCTTAAGGTGGGGCCGACATACAGTTCTGCATATACTTTATTTCAAGGAACTAAAGTCAAAGATAGCTTCTATGTGCTCAGGATAGATTTGTATAATATTGCTGAATGCTGACCAAAATTGAATTAGGCCTTTCCCTTCCCTGCAGAGATAAGTCATATATCTCTTTGAGCTACTCCTATAATACATCCGATCTTCTCAGAGTAACCTATTTTCTTATTTCTGAAAACAATGCTAATTTTTCTTTCAGTGAACCAAAAAGTTGTAGGTATTTTGCTCTGGATTAGAAAACAACTTGCTCCTTCCTAGTAAGCACGTGCCTCCTGTCTCATCCCTTGGACACAGTCCCTCGAGCACATGCTGGTTGGAAAGCCAAAGGGACAGATTCCCAGCACTGGCTCCCTTCCATGTCTGCCTGGGTTTGTGAGCTGGAGGCCTAGAGTAGTTTGCGAACCGCCACACAGGTAGGATCCCCAATGATTTGGCCTCCATGAGATCGTAGCTTGGCCACACGTCACGCTGCAGGCACCATCATTGCACCATTTTCACGCGCGCTTTCTAGCGGAAGAGCCTTATAGATTAACACACAACGACACATGTGAGCTAGAGAAGAAGTTTTTCCTATGAAAGGATATGACTCTGACCTTCATATGGGAGAGCATAGTCTTACATAGAATCTGTGTGATAACAGAATTTATTCCCTTTAACATCAGGTGACATTTGAGCAAAGAGGAATACAAAGGCAGCAAAGAGGGGCAGAGACAGCTAAATACTCAGGGTGAAGGACGAGAGACAGGGCCTCTGAAATGGCATCTTGGTCTGCAAGTATTTTATTGTTCTTGGGAATGTGAGGAATTATCTTTGGAATACTACTTTCGTGGTAGCGCATGTGTGCAGAGGCCCCAGGCAACGTGAAAGCCAACAGGGTATATGGCATCCTTACTGTGTGATAACAAAGGTGGGCCCCTTCTCATTCACTCAGCTCTCTGTTGCATCACCTCATTTCCCTGATATGCCCTTAAGCATGGGTACTTCGGGGATTTCAGAAGGAAAATTATCAGGTGTTAACACAAGTCATTTATTATTTCTGTATTTTAAAAATAATTTCCCAGACTCCAACACTGTTTGGAAGACACAAATATTACTAAGAGTACTCAAGGACCTAGAACCCCATGGAAGGGCTGTGCTGTAGTTTTATCTTCTTGGCACCCCTCTCTATAAATACAGATATATTAAAATATAATTGATAATCTTCCTAACTGTATAGATGTCTCTGACTCTATAAAAAACCTACAGATGTCAATGCAAAACTGGTCTTCCTTAAGAGCAACCTTGAATGCCTCCTATTTATGTTTTAAAGGCGGGTTGGGCTTTAGGAGCGAGCGTGTATGCGTGCCCCTGTGTGTGGCAGCTGAGTTCTGGGGAGCGCGCAGTGTCTGACCGGAAGGGGCAGAGGCAAGGTTGGAGTGTAAGGCAGGCGTTGCAATGGTCCAGCCCACCTGGAAGCCCTGGAGCAAATACTGCCCGTCAAGCTTGTTCTGTGGGGAGCTGACCTGCAGCGCCTCCATGTGCCTGCCCTACTCAGCGAGGAGATGCCACCAGGAAAGCTGTGCCTGCAGGGACTCTGCTCTCTGTTGCTGAGGCCCGTCTGAAGTCGCTGATGGCTGGACACTGCTTGCTGAGCACCTGCCCCAAATGGACAGTAAGTCCCTCCTTGAAAGGGAATTTGGCTGGTGCATATCTGTGTCTACTGGAAACGTGTGGCTGCTCCTGTGCCCGCCCCACTCTGACCCAGTTTAGCACATACCTGTTTTCTTCCTGGATGAAGTGTAACCCAGACATGGGCATCTGACCCTTGATTTATTCATCCCATAGTCAATCATCAAGAAGGGTACGGACTCTGCCAAGAGTGTAACAAGCTGATCTGACCTTCAGGAGAAACTAAAACCCAAAGAGGTGAATGAAATGGGACCATGAGACTCTTTGCAATCTGTAGGCGCAAAAGCGAGGGCGCTGTTGGTTCCTGGGCATTTTGACCCAATGGGAATGTGAAGCAGCTCCCAGATGATGTTTATCGGGCTGTTATTCTGTGTGCTGAGTGATTTACACCCGGCCATCTCATCCAAACCTCACAGCCACCCTATGTGGTCAAGGCTGTTATCATCATTCCCGCCTTACAGACAAGAAGACAGACTGAGAAATGCCTCGAGGTCCCAGAGCGCGGCCGTGTGTATGGGGGTCATTCCTCTGACTGGTGTAACTGTGCAGGAAACTGCAGGACAGGCGCCCATGCCTCTTAGGGACTTAGGACCAGGCAGTACCAAACGTGGTCTTTTCCCTCAAGAAACTCGTAGGCAAGACTTGTACACAGAATTATAAACAAACAGTATTGTGGTTCCGGATACATGCTTCAGAAATGACAGCAGACTTCAGAGGGAGACCTCAGGCAGCTGAGGGCACAGTGTTGGCCAGGCCTTGACAATAGTTCCAAAATTATTTTTTTTTAACTCATTCAGTGAGGAGATGCAGGCTGCCCAGGAAAGGTACCACCTCTGGCAGGGGATTGCCAACATTTAAAAATCTGAAGATTTCACAGTGACATTTTGATTTCTGATGTTTTTGTTTTTAAAAAAAAAATTGAAGATCTGACAACATAGGGCGCCTCTTAACCGGTGGTCTGCCAGAGGGGGGAGCATTGCCACCCATAAAGGACCCCTTTAAGCATCAAAGTTGGGAAACTCAGCAGAGACACGAACATAAGACTTAGTCATTATCTTCTAGTGACAAGACTGCACTTCAGCTCTCTGAACGGACAGGAGCCCTGTGAGATGAAGACAGTGCCTCTCCTTCCGGACGGCAGCGAGGCGGGTGGTCAGGATTTCCCCTTGCCTGTCCTTCTAAATTGCCTGGAGCAAAGGGGCACATGGCCTGCTGGGGGACAGCTCTGCTCTCTTCTGACCCTTCCTGTGGCCTTTCTGCGGTCCCCGCTCCCCGCAGCCTGGGTACCAAGAAGGGCTTTAACTGAAAGTAAGAGGTGAGATTCAGTGGTGGAACATGAGGCACAAAAAGTCAGTAAAAGAAATCATCTTTAAGAGTGAGGTTTCATGCGACTTCTCCCCTGAGGGGCCTTGTCACTTCAAGCCTGTAACACCAAGCCTGACAAATATATAGAAAATGTTCAGGCCAGAACCATTTTGCACCAGGAGAAGACAAGATGTCCTGATAGATTTTTTTCCTCCTTCATCTCTAATATCTATGATCCTCTGAATCCTGCTAAGGAAACATAGATCTCAGAGGCTATTCTCCGGCTGGCATTTGGTGCTAGAAGGGAGAGATAATGGAGCTGGGCTGAAGTAGATCTTCCCAGAGGGCAGGAGCGGAGATAAGGAGGTGCCTGCTCGGGGCAGGGGAAGGGAGCCTCATGGCGGCCTTAACCTTATAAAAGGATGATTTCTGGGGAGCCGTTGCGCGGCAGGGCAGCGCTCCCTCACTGACAAGTACTTAAATACTTACTGGGGGAACTGAATGCTTAGAGATGCCCCGCCATGCTCCTAAGGCGCACACACAATATTTGGGCAGAAGCGATGTCT
>JAQQAC010002837.1:104391515-104419372 GCA_029783875.1 Phataginus tricuspis
GTGTGTGTGTGTGTGTGTGTGTGTGTAGGTGTAGATGTATGTGTACATATATATACGTGTATACACACACATAAGGCCAATGGTTTTTTTTTAAAGAAAAATCTCTATCCCTTAAAAATGCAAAACTCAACAAACTGCTTACTTTTAAAGAATCACATGTGGTTAAAAGAGTTTCCCAAAAATCTACCTTAACTAAGGATATGACATAGTTGAAGTATTGTTTTTCAGTGAGTAGTAAGTTAATAACTCAATTGAATTTGGCCCAAGAATTCTGGTAAGGGCTTGGTGAAGTCTGTGGGATCATGTCATATCTAGCTATTTGTCTGGGAACTTTGCATTTCTCTTTTAAAAAATGCAAACTTCAAATACCCGCCCTTTGTCATCTGCAGACACCTACACTTCGCTTGGCTGGGATGCCTTGGCTTCAGACAGAGTGTGAAGGAAGTTGTTGGTGACTGAGACACATCAAATACTCATTGAGTGTAGCAGAAAACCAAACTAAAATTATGTTGATTTCTTAAAATTTACTGAAGCTGCAACATAACTTTCATTCTAGATTTCCCTGCTTCCTAGGGTACATGCCAAGGGGGAAATGTCTCCGGTCTTTGAGGCAAAGAAAGTGGAGTTTATTTCTTTTTCTTTGTTTCTTGTTTTTGATGATTATTTTTTTTAAAAGGCAATATGAAGAGAGGAAAAAGCATCACCAGTTGACAGCAGAGGTTGAAGATGAAAAAAAATCAAATGAAATAACTATTCCTTTGCCTTGAACACCAGATACTCAGTTGGGTCCTATCTTGTTTGCAGAATTGAACATTGGTGGTGTTCCATGATGTTGCTGGAGTGTGGCTTGCCTTTCATTTCAATGTTAGGAAAGATCAAAAAGGATTCTTGTGGAACTCTCTTGAATCGAGATGGGTCTCTAAGTGCTTCTTTAATCTGGGGCATCGTAATTCATTTCAAGATGAGTGATTTCTGAGTAAATGTCAGTTTACAGAGATGAATGGATTAGAACTATAAAGACTTAGATGGAGTGGGAAGTAGGGAGCAATCCAACATACACTGCATTAAAGACAGAGTTTAAAAACATATTATCTGCTTATCTACTTGTGTTTGTGTTTATAGAACCAGAGTAGATTGAAAACTGAAAATTTCAGGCAATTAAAAAATGTCCATGTTACATTGTGATTAATACTCTTTGGAATCAGACGAACTTGAGTTTTAAGTACCAGTTCCCAGCTGAGTGAGATCTTGTCTTTTTATGTCTCTGAGCTTTAAGTTCCTTATCTATAAAACACAGATACTGCTACTCAGTGAATAAATGAGATTGTGCACGTAGAGCGTTTAGTACAGCTCGTCTCAGT
Organism: Phataginus tricuspis; assembly: GCA_029783875.1. NCBI lineage: Eukaryota > Metazoa > Chordata > Mammalia > Pholidota > Manidae > Phataginus > Phataginus tricuspis. The sequence goes on from JAQQAC010002837.1 coordinate 104,392,877, forward strand.
ATTGGCTCTTATGTGAGTGTTGGTGTTCGCGTACGTGATTTATGGTCGTGCCCCTAGCCCAGTAACATTTGGTGGCATGTTAACCATGCATTTTGCTGCCCTGTAGCACAGTGCTTTGTATCCGGTAGACAATCAGTAAGTATTTGTGGATGTTCTGTCATAGAAATGTCTGTTATTTTTGCCGTCTCCGACTGTTGGTGTCATTGTCTTGGACTGTGTTATTCCAATTTACCTCATGACTTTGTCCATAATGGTTGAATGACTGATCAGCACAGTGAAAAGAAGTCAGTCAAACTTGTTCTCTGAGTAGCAGTGCCTAGCCGTTGCCTAAAACGTGGGAAGGACCAGACCAGATGCTGACCTCAAGTAGCCCTGCACAGGCACCGCCTTGGCGGGTGGGGCCGCCTTCCTGCTTTACAAGGGACATGGCACAGCAGGGAGCCAGACCCAGAAGCACTTAGTAAATCTTGGTTTACTGGCTTGTTAATGCTGACCTAGAAGACGTGTTTGACAGCTGGGTTTTACCATAAAATATCACTGTCTTTAATTGTGTGAGAAGATCTCCAAGCCTATTGAATGAGGCATATAGGAAGGAAGGAGTAGCATCTCTGAGAGGGCCCCTAAGGTGCCATAAGGTAGACTATTATTTGCTATGTGGAACTTTAGTGTAAAAAAATGGTTTTGGTCCAAGAGTTGCAGTAGTTACCGAGCAAAGCCGTATCAGAGCCATTTGGGGTATTCGGAAATGTGTAGGATGCCTTCATCACAGTGGTGTCGGGACAGGGGACACTTCTGGCAGCTGGTGAGCAGGGGCCCAGCCAGGCAGAGATTCTACCCTCGTGGACTAGAAACAGGCAACACGCTCTTAACATAATACGTGAGTACAGTACACACAAAACTAAGGTGATAGGTGTAATGGAATTAAAATGGAGAGACCAAAGGATTCGTGTTTTGGAAGATGTTCACAACTAGACAAGATACTGAAGTGAGTTTCAGCTGTCAAGATACCTTGTTTTAAGCAAGAAAGCAGCCCTAAAGACTGCTACTAATGATAGATGGTTGGATGGATAGATGGACAGAAAAACGGATGGATGGATGGATGGATATAAAATGACCATGTAATATGATAAGTAAAAAATACAAACATTATTGTGGAGGGATGCAACCAGTCCGTGAATTCAGACCGCTAGCTCTGGTGAAGGCCTTTTCAAAGCCTGGCCCCAGGCAGATTGGGAAAATGATTCTCTGGGACCAAGAGAGTCTCAGTTTATTGACTTATACATCTTCAACACCAAAGGCCCCCCATGGGAGCCATTAGTCTTCTCTAGATTGAGATTTACTGATGTAAAATAAACTGAGGCCTTCTTTCAAAGCCTGATCCTTAAGCCGTCTGTGTGCCTTACACATAGTTTAATTCTTCCACAAACCCAATGAATAGATGAGACCCTGAGCATTTTTCTGAGCATTTGGTACTCCAGGCTGGGGGGCAGATTGATAATGGAGAAATCTTCATGGACAGGTGTGACCGGTGTTCTCTGCTTCTCTCCTCCTCTGAGGCCACAGACATGAAATAAAATGGCCATAGTTGCAGGAGAATTTATTTCTCCTCTGAACTACAGTAGAACTCAACTGTCCCCCTAGAAATTCAAGTTGTCTACGATAATAAATGAAAGTACCATTAACACCCGCTGAGGCCCAGAGGAAGTTGTTCTAACAAAAGTAACATCCATAAAAAAGCACACTTGAAAATAAAATGACAAGATCTGAAATTAAAGATCAAACAAGCTGGGATGATCTTCATAGAAAAATCCACCCAGAGAAGAAGTGCAAACTAAGGCAGGCAGGGAGCAATTCAGCAGCATATGCGCTGCTGAAAAAGAACGAGCCCCACCCCAGGCCAGCAGGGAGGGACGCTCCAAAGTGCTAGGCCGACAGCGGGCCCCAGACGGGCTCTGGCACCTCGGGCAGCAAACCCAGCCAAACAACCTCTGTTTCGTTTTCCCAAAACATACACAAAACACTGCAGATTTCAAATGTTCTTTGAAAGCAGCTAGCCAGAAAACACTAGCAGGAAAGCATCCCAAGCAGACACAGGCATAGGTTTAGGGAGCTGTCCCCCAGAGTCGGTCCACCTCAGTGAGGACAGGGAAGGAATGGATGGAAGACTGAGAAGGCAGTGGTTCAAAAAAGTGGGGAGGTCAGAAAAAGTTAGAAGCTGGAAACCAGCATTGGGCATTTAAACTACTTGCAAGGTGTTGGTTATAACCCACTGACTCTTCATGTATTGATGGACTTGTCACATCTCCCTAAGAGCCCGTTACTACTTTTGAAGTATCGACTTTTATCCCGCTCAATACCCTCGCCTCTAACAGTGCAAACAAAATGTAGTATGATAGGGAATTCCCCCAACTTCCTTAACATGAGTTTTACTGCATGGCTGTGTGAAAATTATCAAAGGGTCTATCGGTTCAGAGGCTGACCTGCTTTCCCTGGATATTCGAAAATACCCCAGACGCGTGCCGGGTGCTCAGGACGGGTCAGGTACTGTGCGAGGCGCCCAGTGGGTGCTGCAGCCCTCCACATACACGACCGCTCCCAAAGCTGTGCCCCGAGAGCTTGTCGGTCCCCAGTGCGAGGGTCCCCGGCTCCTCGGCAGGGTGGCTTCTACACTCCGCCTCCTCGCTTTCCTTTTCTTCTTCGCACCCTCCTCCTTTGTCTCTGCCTTCCTCCTTTGTTCCATTTCTGTCCCAAATTTATGGAGAGGTGGGAGCCAAAGGACACAGCTCGGGTCTCTGCGTCGGTTGCTGTGTTGGTCGGTACGTAGCAGGGCGCTGGTGGGGCTGCTCGGCGGCTGCCGGGCCCGGGCCTGGGGAGCCGGCCTTGTGGGCACGGGGGAGCTCTGCGGGGCAGGGCCGACTCCAGCTAGCAGCCCGTCTGCTCCGCCGGGAAACCACCTCGCACTTCCTGGGCGGGCGGGTGTACGAAACCGCACCAAGAGGCAAAGCGGCAGCCCTCTCCTCACAGATGATGGGTGCCGGCCGTTTTCCACGGACGTCTCCACAGGAAGCTGGCAGGAGGCACCCACCGCAGCCCCGGGGCACTCTCCATCCCTCCTCAGCCCAGCAGAGACCACCCCAAAACCGGCCTCAGTTGTTCTGCTTCCATGAAAATCATTCGCGTTCATTTCCTCCCAGCCGTCCGCCTACTCCCCCTCAGGTCTGCTCCCCTGCCAGCTTCTTAACTCATGGGTTCCCCGGAATTCCTCGCTCAACCCACTCGCCTCTGGGTTTGGCCTGGTCTGCCCCACTCTGTGAATTCTGCTCCCACCGCTGCGATGGTGGCCCCCGAGTCCTTATCGTGAGCCCTACCTTCCTCTGACTATTAGGCTCAACTTCCCGGTTGCTTCCTAGGCATCTTCACGTGCACTTTGAGTCTAGAAAGTCACGAACTTGGATCCTTCTCATCTTCCCATAAACACTATCTCTGTCATGATCCTCAGCTTGGTTAATGGCATTCACCCAAGTCCCCTAGTTGGACACATGGAGTTCTTGACTACTTTCTCTGACCTTATGCATTCGGACACCCAGAAAGCACCGTGGATTCTACCCCAGGTGCCTCTGACCTTATCTGTTCTTTCATCTTGCCCTGCCTCATACCCCCTCACCATTCGAACTTGTCCCTTTCCCCATCCTCCGTATCACCCGCCGAGCTCTCCAGAATAGACTTAAGCAAACGTTGATAAAGAACCAGTGGTAAATACCTTTGGCTGAGTCACCAAGGGGGACTGGGGCCAGGACATGTTCTGGTTGCTGAAGCCCCTCGGGTGGACAGCTGTGTTTGAGAGCAGGCTGCCTTCAAGGCCGTGCTCCTCCAACGTGAGCAGGTGTGACAATCACCTGCAGAACCTACTCTGAAAAGCAAATTCCTGAGCTGGGCCATGGGAGCTCCATCAGGTTGCAGGGGCGCCTAGGAATTGCCCCTGGAACAACCATCTTAGATGATTCTGAGAAACTCGTCCGAGGACTGAGCCCTGAGAAACACTAACAAAGTGTATAAATTAAAACACAGTCACCTGACAAATACAGTTTTCTTCATGATCTTGTGTTAACCCACTTCCCAGCCTCTTCTCCAGCTGGCCCATTGTCCACTAGGCTGTGTGCACAATTCTGTGAGCCTCAGTGTTCGCTCACGCCTCCACGCCTTTGCACTAGGAGCTCCATGTGCTTGGAATGCCCTTCTTTCCTCTAGCTGGACAAATTCCTCTAATTTTTCTCCGGCCCTGTACCAATATTGCTTCCTCAAGGAATCTCACCTCACACACTCTGGCTGTGTTTCTTTCTTTCTCCTCTACTCTGCCTTCGAATTTGTTCATAATGCTCACACTTCACTTTCTGTTTTTTTATCGTTAATTGTAAATAGGTGTCTCCCACACTAGATGCTCTTCAAGGACAGAAACATTTTAAATAGCTGTGCCCAGCGGGTTACTGCCCCAGACAGGGCAGAGCCACATATGTCCCCTGGCCATCTGTGTGCCAGGTCTGCAGCAGGGCGGCTGTGGGGCGAAGGCAGGGGAGGCATCTGGGAAACTAACATCAAGAGGCAGCTCCTCTCAGGCCGTGCAGATATCACCTGCACCTGCACGAGGCTGGGCGGGAGCAGAGCGCCTGGGGCCTGAGACTGCGTGCCCCGGGCACCTCGCCCAGTTCTCCCTCATCAAACCCCTGCAGCTAAGGGTCCCCCCTAAGGACCGATTCCTGGTCAGCCACTTGAGTGTATTTTAATAAAGGGATCCTAGATTTAGCATCTCAAGCTCAGATGCCTGAGAGGACAGCCGGGAAGTAATGTTACATGAATGAAGTGGGCTGCAGGGACAATAGGTGTCCGAAGGACCAAGGAGCCCTCACAGACAGCAGGCAGCAGTGAGTTCCAGCCTGCTGTGTGTACCTTCCTTCTCTCCTTCCTTCGCCCCTCACATCCGGCCATCCAGCCATCCATTTTTTCCATCTTTTCCCTCCATATTTTTTGAGACTATTATGTACCAGGCATTCTGAATGTTGGGATTGGGAAATACAGTGGACAAAAGTCTTTGCTCTGCGGAGCTAACAGTGGAATGGGGAGATAGACACTAGATGAAATGAGTGAGTAGGCCTGTCAGGTGGCATGTGGAGGTGCTGGGAGGACCAGGAAGCAGGAGAGGAGCCCTAGGGATGCTGGGGAAGGTCGGGTGGCAGGGACTGCCTGTACCCAGACGCGCGGTCGCCGCCTGACTGCGCCTGCTTCTTGCCTCTCTCTGCTTTCCCCTTGCTTGCGTCACCAGCAGGGTCTTTCTCAAGTATGAATGATCGCGTCCTTCCTACACAGGAACTTCTCTTTGCCCAGCTGTGCCTGCCTAGTATTGCCAAATAGGATTCTCTTCCATGAGAAGAAGGCTGTATTTTTCTATGAAATCTACTGATTTTAAAATGTTGATAACTAATTCAATTGAAATGAAACCTCTGCATGATTCAGAGAACACACCTCTCTAGGCTCCACAGTCCACCAGGCATGACCTTCAAGTCAGAGCATGGTGGTAACAGTGCCTCCTATGAAACCTCCACCCTGCTAGGTGTAGGGGCACACGGATAAGGAGAATACCGGCATGACTGAGGCACTGAATGCGTGTCTGTTGAGATAAATCACTCACACTGCAGTGGGAGGAGCCTGACCTCAGTCCTGGGGGCTGTGGCCGGAACAAGCGATCAGCACCCTCACCGCCCAGCCCCACACATGAGACGTTGGCCCCGAGAGGCCAGCCGCTGCCCAGTCCACCTAGACATAACAGCAGAGGCCGCTCTGTACTCTTTCTCCTACTCCAGCCTGGTTTGGCTTTAAATGTTGAAAAAGGCAGCTAGGTTCTTAACAAATTAACAGTGACGTGTATATCCATCAGTAGAGGAATGGGTAAGTAAACCATGAGGCATCATTTCATAGTATGACCCCATTTATGTAACAACAGTAGCAACCGAAAATAAGACATATGACTATGTAGATGGATCTGTGCAAATATACAGAAAAATGTCCAAAACAACCTGAGCCCATCTGTTCATTGTTCCCCCTGGGGAGCTACCAGGCCTGGGCGGAGTGGCCAAAGGTGGCTATAATCCTGTGACTGTCCTTAAGTTTTACTATTCGAAATCATTCATATAAATGAAAATGCTTTTTTTAAGAAAGAGACAATTACTGAAGCGCCAATGGTACTAGTCTCCACAAAGCAGTATGAGATACAGACAAACATATTGTCTCATAGAAATAAACAGAGACACAGTTGCTACGATGAGGCATTTCTGGAACTTAATTTGGTCCCAACCAGGCAAGAATGTAGAGAAATGACTATGTCATTTCGGTTTGTGTTACCGAAAAGACTTGGCAAAGAACTTAAGAGCATAATGCTTTCGACAATTAATTGTGATCAGGGGACGCGAGGCGGCTCACAGCCTTCTCAAATCCAGAGCGTGTAAGAAAAGAAAGGTTCCGTTGCTAACCCAGTAGGCCATATTGTTAACAGAAGTTGTATCTGAGAGATCTATGTTTAAACTATAAGATGCAGCAGAAGAAAAGCAACATAGCATATGGAACTGTTTCTACACCACTTCAAGTCAACAGAGACAATATTTTTAAAATAACCAGGAGAATTCTCCAGGATGTTTCCTTTTATCTCTGTTCTTCACCACATTGCCATTTTCATTGACTGATACAAAGGAGTCATTACAAAAAAAATAAGAAGCCAAGGGCCGATCACAGATACGTGATGGGACACCTACTTTACTTCCTCAGGGGCTGGGAAGGAGAGCGTTCCTGTGTGTCTTGAACTTGGGGGAGACTCATGTCCCCCCAAATCAATCCAGGGGACCAGTTCTGTTATGGAGAACATGGCTGAGCAGACATGATCTGACCCCATAACATCCAGTGTCCAGGGGAGCCACTGGAATTCCAGTCTCTGGGCCAACTGGTAAAAACGACTCCCAGTTATGTCTGTGAGGCTCACAGAAGCAGATCTGTTCTCTTTCTCTTTATTTACTTATATATATTTTTATTAAGGTATTATTGATATACACTCTTATGAAGGTTTCATATGAAAAAGCAGTGTGGTTACTACATTCACCCATATTACCAAGTCCCCACCCATACCCCAATGCAGTCACTGTCCATCAGTGTAGTAAGATGCCACAGATTCACTGTTTGCCTTCTCTGTGCTACACTGTATTCCGTGTGATCCCCCACACCATGTGTACTAAACATAATACCCCTCAATCCCCCTCTCTCACCCTCCCCACCCACCCTCCTCCACCCCTCCCCTTTGGTAACCACTAGTCCCTTCTTGGAGTCCCTCAGTCTGCTGCTATTTTGTTCCTTCAGTTTTGCTTCGTTGTTATGCTCCACAAATGAGGGAAATCATTTGGCACTTGTCTTTCTCCACCTGGCTTATTTCACTGAGCATAATATCCTCCAGCTCCATCCATGTTGTTGCAAATGGTAGGATTTGTTTCTTATGCCTGAATAGTATTCCACTGTGTATATGTACCACATCTTCTTTATCCATTCATCTACTGATGGACACTTAAGGTCCTTCCATATCTTGGCAATTGTAAAAAGTGCTGCAGTAAACATGTCTTTTTGCAGTAAACATGGCAATTGTAAAAGTGCATATGTCTTTTTGAATCTGAGAACTTGTATTCTTTGGGTAAATTCCAAGGAGTGGGATTCCAGGTCAAATGTATTTCTATTTTCAGTTTTTCGAGGAACCTCCATACTGCTTTCCACAATGGTTGAACTAATTTACATTCCCACCAGCAGTGTAGGAAGGTTCCCCTTTCTCCACATCCTCACCAGCATTTGTTGTTCTTAGTCTTTTGGATGCTGGCCATCCTTACTGGTGTGAGGTGATATCTCATTGTGGTTTTAATTTGCATTTCCCTGATGATTAGTGATATGGAGCATCTTTTCATGTGTCTGTTGGCCATCCGAATTTCTTCTTTGGAGAACTGTCTCTTCATATCCTCTGCCCATTTTTTAATCGGTTTATTTGCTTTTTGGGTGTTGAGGCATGTAAGTTCTTTATATATTTTGGATGTTAACCCCCTGTCGGATATGTCATTTACAAGTATATTCTCCCATACTGTATGTAGGATGCCTTTTTGTTCTCTTGATGGTGTCCTTTCCATACAGAAACTTTTTAGTTTGATGTAGTCCCATGAGTTCATTTTTGCTTTTGTCTCCCTTGCTCGAAGAGATGCGTTCAGGAAGAAGTTGCTCATGCTTATATTCAGGAGATTTTTGCCATGCTGTCTTCTAAGAGTTTTATGGTTTCATGACTTACATTCAGTTCCTTGATCAATTTCAAGTTTACCTTTGTGTATGGGGTTAAACAATAATCCAGTTTCATTCTCTTGCATGTAGCTGTCCAGTTTTGCCAACACCAGCTGTTGAAGAGGCTGTCATTTCCCCACTGTATGTCCATGGCTCATTTATCATATATTAATTGACCACATATGGTTGGGTTTATATCAGGGCTCGCTAGTCTGTTGCATTGGTCTATGAGTCTGTCCTTGTGCCAGTACCAAGTTGTCTTGATTACTGTGGCTTTGTAGTAGAGCTTGAAGTTGGGGAGCAAAACTGCCCCAGATTTATTCTTCCTTCTCAGGATTGCTTTGGCTATTCGGGGTCTTTTCTGGTTCCATATGAATTTTAGAATGATTTTCTCTAGTTCGTTGAAGAATGCTGTTGGTATTTTGATAGGAATTGCATTGACTCTGTAGATTGCCTTAGGCAGGATGGCCATTTTGACAATATTAATTCTTCCTATCCATGAGTACGGGATGTGTTTCCATTTATTGGTATCTTCTTTAATTTCTCTCATGAGTGTCTTGTAGTTTTCAGAGTATAGGTATTTCACTTCCTTGGTTAGGTTTATTCTTAGGTATTTTATTGTTTTTGATGCAACTGTGAATGGAATTATTTTCCTGATTTCTCTCTCTACTAGTTCATTGTGAGTGTACAGGAATGCCACCGATTTCTGCTTATTAATTTTGTATCCCGCAATTTTGCTGAATTCAGATATTAGATCTAGTAGTTTTGGAGTGGATTCTTTAGGGTTTTTTATGTACAATATCATGTTATCTGCAAACAGGGACAATTTAACTTCTGTGCCAATCTGATGCCTTTTATTTCTTTGTGTTGTCTGATTGCCATGGCTAGGACCTCCAGTACTATGTTGAATAAAAGTGGGAAGAGTGGGCATCCTTGTCTTGTTCCCGATCTTAAAGGAAAAGCTTTCAGCTTCTCGCTGTTAAGTATAATATTGGCTTTGTCATATATGGCCTTTATTATGTTGATGTACTTGCCATCTATACCCATTTTGTTGAGAGTTTTAATCATGAATGGATGCTGAATTTTGTCAAATGCTTTTTCAGCATCTATGGAGATGATCATGTGGTTTTTGTCCTTCTTTTTGTTGATGTGGTGGATGATGTTGATGGATTTTCGAATGTTGTACCATCCTTGCATCCCTGGGATAAATCCCACTTGATCATGATGGATGATCTTTTTGATGTATTTTTGAATTTGGTTTGCTAATATTTTGTTGAGTATTTTTGCATCTTTGTTCATCAGGGATATTGGTCTGTAATTTTCTTTTTTTGTGGTGTCTTTGCCTGGTTTTGGTATTAGAGTGATGCTGGCCTCAGAATGAGTTTGGAAGTATTCCCTCTCCTTCTACTCTTTGGAAAACTTTAAGGAGGATGGGTATTAGATCTTCATTAAATGTTTGATAAAATTCAGTGGCGAAGGCATCTCCAGGCATCTTGTTCTTAGGTAGATTTTTGATTACCAGTTCAATTTCATTGCTGGTAATTGGTCTGTTAAGATTTTCTGTTTCTTTCTGGGTCAGCTTTGGAAGGTTGTATTTTTCTACAAAGTCGTCCATTTCTTCTAGGTTATCCAGTTTGTTACCACATAATTTTTCATAGTATTCTCTAATAATTCTTTGTATTTCTGTGGTATCCATAGTGATTTTTCTTTTCTCATTTCTGATTCTGTTTATGTGAGTAGACTCTCTTTTTTTCTTGATAAGTCTGGCTAGAGGTTTATCTGTTTTGTTTATTTTCTCAAAGAACCAGCTCCTGCTTTCATTGATTCTTTCTATTGTTTTATTCTTCTCGATTTTATTTATTTCTGCTGTAATCTTTATTATGTCCCTCCTTCTACTGACTTTGGGCCTCATTTGTTCTTCTTTGTCTAGTTTCATTAATTGTGAGTTTAAACTGCTCACATGGGATTGTTCTTCTTTCCTGAGGTAGGCCTGTATTGCAATATACTTTCCTCTTAGCACGGCCTTCACTGCATCCCATAGATTTTATGGTGTTGAATTATTGTTGTCATTTGTCTCCATATATTGCTTGATCTCTGTTTTTATTTGGTCATTGATCCATTGGCCATTTAGAAGCATGTTGTGAAGCCTCCATGTGTTTGTGGGATTATTCATTTTCTTTGCATAATTTATTTCTAGTTTCATACCTTTGTGGTCTGAGAAACTGGTTGGTACAATTTCAATCTTTTTGAATTTACCGAGGCTCTTTTTGTGGCCTAGCATATGATCTATTCTTGAAAATGTTCCATGTGCACTTGAGAAGAATGTGTATTCTGCTGCTTTTAGGTGTAGAGTTCTGTAGATGTCTGTTATGTCCATCTGTTGTATTGTATTGTTCAGTGCCTCTGTCTCCTTACCTATTTTCTGTCTGGTTGATCTGTCCTTCAGAGCGAGTGGAGTGTTGAAGTCTCCTAGAATGAGTGCATTGCATTCTATTTCTCCTTTTAATTCTGTTAGTATTTGTTTCACATATAGGTGCTCCTGTGTTGGGTGCATAGATATCTATAATCATTATATCTTCTTGTTGGATTGACCCTTTTATATTATGTAATTTCCTTCTTTGTCTCTTGTGACTTTCTTTGTTTTGAAGTATATTTTGTCTGATACAAGTACTGCAACACCTGCTTTTTTCTCCCTATTAGTTGCATGAAATATCTTTTTCCATCCCTTCACTTTTAGTCTGTGTGTGTCTTTGGGTTTAAAGTGAGTCTCTTGGAGGCAGCATATAGATGGGTCTTGTTTTTTTTATCCTTTCAGTGACTCTATGTCTTTTGATTGGTGCATTTAGTCCATTTACATTTAGGGTGATTATCGATAGGTATGTACTTATTGCCATTGCAGGCTTTAGATTTGTGGTTACCAAAGGTTCAAGGTTAACTTCCTTACTATCTAAGAGTGTAACTTAACTCACTTAACATGCTATTACAAACACAATCTAAAGGTTCTTTTTTTTTCTTCCTCCTCCATTCTTTATATATTAGGTATCATATTCTGTACTCTTTGTCTATCCCTTGATTGACTTTGGGGATAGTTCATTTAATTTTGCATTCACTTAGTAATTAACTGTTCTACTTTCTTTACTGTGGTTTTATTACCTTTGGTGACAGCTATTAAACCTTAGGAACACTTCCATCTAGAGAAGTCCCTCCAAAATACACTGTAGAGATGGTTTGTGGGAGGTAAATTCTCTCAGCTTTTGCTTACCTGGAAACTGTTTAATCCCTCCTTCAAATTTAAATGATAATCTTGTCGGATAAAGTATTCTTGGTTCAAGGCCCTTCTGCTTCATTGCATTAAATACATCATGCCACTCCCTTCTGGCCTGTAAGGTTTCTGTTGAGATGTCTGGTGATAGCCTGTTGGGCTTTCCTTTGTATGTGATCTTATTTCTCTCTCTGGCTGGTTTTAATAGTCTGTCCTTATCCTTGATCTTTGCCATTTTAATTATTATATGTCTTGGTGTTGTCTTCCTTGGGTCCCTTGTGTTGGGAGATCTGTGCATCTCCATGGCCTGAGAGACTATCTCTTTCCCCAGATTGGGGAAGTTTTCAGCAATTGCCTCCTCAAAGACACTTTGTATCCCTTTTTCTCTCTCTTCTTCTTCTGGTACCCCTATAATGTGAATATTGTTCCATTTGGATTGGTCACACCGTTCTCTCAATATTCTTTCATTCTTAGAGATCCTTTTTTCTCTCTGTGCTTCAGCTTCTTTGTATTCCTCTTCTCTAGTTTCTATTTCATTTATCGTCTCATCCACCAAATCTAATCTTTTTTTAAAACCCTCCATTGTGCTCTTCAACAATTGGATGTTTCACAGGAATTCATTCCTTAGTTCTTGAATATCTTTCTGTACCTCCATGAGCATGTTAATGATTTTTATTTTGAACTCCCTTTCAGGGAGAGTCATGAGGTCGATGTCATTTAAATCTTTCTCAGAAGTTGTATTAATAATTTTATTCTGAACCAGGTTCCTTTGGTGTTTCATATTTGTATGTGGCGCCATCTAGTGCCCAGAAGCTCTACTCCCTGGGGCTGCTCAGCCCCTGAAGCAATGTGGGGGGTCGCAGGGGAGTGGTATTGGTTCCTGGGGGGAGGAAAGAGCTGTTTCCTGCTTCCTGGCTGCTATGCCTGTCTCCACTGCCTGAACCAGTGGGCCGAGCACACAGGTATAAGCCTCTATGCTTTGCGTTTGTAGTTGCTGTAGACAGATCTTCTCTCTGGCTGGCCCAACTCCAGGGTAGGTTTTGCTGGTTTGAGAGCCAGGTGGGGCTGGCCAGGAGAAAGGCACAGTAGTCTGCATATCACGGAGGGGGTCCTTGGAGCTGTGTAGCCAGCCAGGGAGCTGGAGCACCTGAAGATCATCTAAGGAGGAAGATTTCTTTTTCCTCTTATATTTAAAGAGAGTCTACATGGCAAAGCTCCCAACCTGCCGGGCAGAGTGCACTCAGACAATTTTGTCTACCTGTCGTCTCTCCTGAGCAGTAACTCTGTGCAGTTCTTGCCCCTTTAGCAGCCCTCTTGCTAAGGGCTTCCTTGTTAGGAAGTCTCTCAGAGTGCCCACCTTTCTTTTTTCCCAGAGTAGCCGGATACGGATCCCTGCCTTCCACAAGTGGCTGGAATCTCAGTCTCTCCAGAAATTCTGCCTGTCTCAGCTTTCCAACCCTGTAATCATGAGAGTATCATGCAAGCACCATGAAATGTAGGTTTGTGCTCCCAGAGCAGATCTCCAGAGTTAGGTATTCAGCAGTCCCAGGCCTCCACTCCCTCCCTGCTCCGTTTCTTTTCCTCCCGCCAGTGAGCTGGGGTGGGAAAGGGCTTGGGTCCCGCCCGGCCACAGCTTTGGTACGTTACCCTGTTCTGTGAGGTCTGCTCTTTTCTCCAGGTGTACGCAGTCTGGCACAGCCCTCTTTCCTGTTGCTCTTTCAGGATTAGTTGTATTAATTTTATTTTTGTATTATATGCGGTGTTAGGAAGAAGCCTGTGTCTCACCTCTCATGCTGCCATCTTTCAGATCTGTTGTCTTTAATAAAAGCAAATTGTACTCTTGGTAAAGGATTATTAGGCTGAGCTGGAGTTTCTGAATAGTAAACAAATCCCCCACCCCACAAAAACCCCTTATTTGGGGGATTAGGAAGATGACTATCAGGAGATCAGATTCCTTCCTCCTGGGCTGTAATTTAGTTCTATCTTAACAGTGAATGAGGCAATGTCAAGGAGACAGAAAGGCACCTCCCTTTCTTTGAATCTCACAAGGGAAGCTGATATTCAGCAGCACCTGCCCTGAGTGGGGCTGTGAATTAACCCCACTGAGGAGCAGCAGCCTCAGGGATTCGGCTGCTCCAAGCTCCAGTGGGCTGTGCTCCTGGTGAGGCTGAAGAGCTCGCCTGCATGCCGTGGTCTCCTTGTTTGGGCGCTAGGCTGCTCCTGGTAAATGCTCCTGTACTTGACGGGGGACAAAGCGTGGGAGAGGGTTGTTCTGCTTTGAAGCTTTTCTGTCTCCCTCTTTGTAGTGAGTCAAAGGCCTCTTTCTTTTTCTTTTTCTCCTTCCAGAACTCATATAAGCTCTCAGTGCCGTGTTCCTCCCAGTGTGTCTCCTCTTCCATCATCTCCCCTGTCCCACCAGCCTGAGCCACAGGGCTGGGGTCCCCCTCATCTCTGATTGTCCCACCTGCCTTCTCCCTGTCTCCCTCTTTCTCTTTTCTGTCCCTGTACAGAGCCCCCTGGAAGCTCTCAACCTCAGCTGAAAGCAAATGGGTGCTGCTTTCCCAAGTACACTGCTCATTTCTTGCTAGTAAAACAAGGACTACTAGATTTTTTTCCCTTCTCCTTTGAAAGAAAAAAGAATCTGGATTGGAGAGAAAACCGTTGTGAATAAACCAATGAAACGGACATAATGAGCTGTGTCAGATGTGGATGTGAATGTGAAACAAAGCTTTTTAGTGCCTTTCAAGGCTGGAGGGTGATTTCTGGGACTCCTCCCATTGAGGCTCCACAATGTGTCTGCCTCTGACACCAAATGCTGCGGGAGCCACCGCGCAGGAAACCAGACTAACCAGGCTCTTCTCGGGCAACACTGAGCAGTTATTCCCACGCCCGCCAGGTGGGCAGTGCGGAGACAGGGACGGCGGCAGTCTCACGGGCCACATTCTGTTGCCAGCCACTCCTCCTCACATCTCCACGTCTCTTGCACAACCCCTTTAGGATGGCAAACCTGCCAAACAGGTATGCCACCAGCAGGCACAAACATTTAAGTTGAATTAAAATCTTCAAGCCTTAAGGCAGCTAGTTTTTAGAAAACAGAGAATCTTATAGACGGTAATTAGACAATTAATGCGAAAACACCATTTGCTGAAGCTCAGATCTCCCAAGCCGCTGAGGTCTGCAGAGAGCACAGGCTATGTGTGGGACTATCTCCATCCGCTCCAGCCCAGCCTCGGGGATTGTTCTCACTGAACAAAGGGTCACTCTTGTCCAGTTCCTGGGAGTCCACACCTGCTCTTGAACAAGGTGCTATTCAAGAGACACTCTGTCCCACCTGCTTTTCTCACAAACATCCCCATCATAGCAGTTGGAGTTTGCCAATTTTCTAGAGATCTGCAGAGCCACACTTGGCAAATGCTTCCTAAGCATAAGACAATTGCCACTCCTTGAAGGGGATATAAATGCAAGTAAGGGGTGATCCTGCTGTTAAGACCAGGAGTATGGTTCAAGAGAGGGGATGCGAAAAATTCAAAGAGAACAAAGTCGACGTGTTAAGAAGCTCCAGGAACCCCGGAACTTTAGGAACATCTTTTTCTCACATTACGTGCTTGTGCAGCATTTCATGATCTCCGCTCGCACCTCCTAGAGAGTTAGTGTTCTACTTTGCTGCTCGCCTAGCTGTTATCAGGGTCTGGAAAAATTATGCATTTAGATCATCTCTCAAGGCTCTTACTCTTCCTACTGGTCATCATATGTGGGCGTGACACCAGGGTTCTCCCTCATGCCTGTCCCAGGACCTCAAAGCGTCACAGGGAATGTTCCTTCCTCCCTCTCAAAGCATGCCAAAGAATGAACTCTCAGTATTGGATTCTCAGTGTCAACCCCACTGTGACCGCTGTTTCTGTTACTGTTGAAATTTTTAATGAAAGCAAAAATACACCACCACATAAGCAAAAATCATATTGAAAATGACAGTATGCAAACAACTGAGTGTTTACCATGTGCCAGGTGTCACACTCATGTGTTTGCATGCATTATTCCAGGTAACTGTCCAGCAAGCCTGGGTGCTAGGGGTCACTGTCCCCATTTCCCACATGAGAAAACTGAGGCACAGCAACACTAGCTGACTTGCCCACATCCTCCCAGTTATTCCAAGTTTGCAGCTAAGCCTTTGCTGTCAAACTGCATTAATGACGGCCTCCCAGGCTGAGGGCCCACAGAGAGACGAGGCAGGCCTGTGCCTTTCTTGTTTAGCAAGACATGCGCAACAGACGAGGGGTCCTCCTTCATGAGAACAACTAGAAATGGCCAAGTGTTTTCTGTAATGCTTTGAGAGGATTACACACTGTTTCTTGGCATTCACCTTCCTTACTACTTCTGCTTAGCTCAGACTGATGTTTATATAAGACCACATTCTCTTTCTCTCCACAATGGCCTGGACTGTAGCTCCAGTCGGTGCTAGAGTTTAACAAACAAGAGCTCGTCTACCAGCAGTCAGCAAAGCATATAATAAACCCAGACGTACTTGGATCGGGCCCACTCCTGATGATCACCGGGCTGTCCCGTTTCGCTGAAGCAGATTATATGTAGCAACCCCTGCGATATACTGAGCATGTACCCACACATGGCATCTGTCCAGTAAATAGCATCTGTTTGCCTTGACGGGCCTGCTCTAACCTCATGAGCAAAAGCACACATCATGCTGGTGAAGCGCCCTGCTCCCTCATTCCGAGGCACAGTGATCCTAATGTGTTTTTCATATTTATTCCCCCACGACTACGGTAGCCTTCTTGGGACCTGGATGATAAACAGTCAGCAAAGGGACCTAGAAAAGAAAAAGTGATTTCCAGTAAAAGAAAGTCTAAAGGGAAAAGGGCTCTAGATCAGGAGGTCTGTGAGATCAGGTGCCATTTGCACATGCCATATGCTCTATGAAAATGGAACAGATAAATGGGAAGAATTTTATGTTTAGCATCCACACAGCCTAGGAAACAAGTAGGACCTATAATATGAGGGTCTGGTTGGCATGCCACCCTATTCAGAAAGGGCCTCAAATTTTGACTTTTGATGTTACTTCCAAATGAGTTGTCACAGGTTTATGTGTGCTAATGCTGTAACTTATTACATACAGACATTCCTAAAATACTACAGAAATCTAAGCTTTGCCCTGGCATTCCATTGGAATAGCAGCAGCCTCAAAAATTGCCAATGGGAAGGACCTCTCAGGCCTTCCAAGGCCTGTCATTCGGTCATCTCAGCCCACAACTGTGTGCCCTCTGACCTTTGGGCCAACACCATGCTGTGGGCCATCATTTCTTTGTTCCAGGTATTTGGAAGTTTCCGACTGGCTTATCTGAAGTGCACAACAGGCATGGAGCAGTCTCCATCCATCCTGACTTTGTTCTGTCTCAGCTTCGTTCAAGTAACAGCAGCATAGCTTTGCTTGCTCAGACTCTCCCTGTGTCATTTTCCAAGGATAGCAGATGTCTCTTCCCTGAATATTTCCTATGCTCAGTGCTGGGTGGGTGGGTGGCTGGGTGTGTGTATACACATATGTAATTTTTAAATTTACTTTGCATGGAGGGCAATCAAATGAATCTGTCCTCCCTTTAGGATTCCCAGTCAGGGACAGCTGACCTTAGATCATTCATGGGCACACCACCCACTAATTCGCTATTTCCTAGCCTCTCACACTCCGCTCCCAGCACAAACCCACAACTTAATTATTTACCCCCTATACCTCAATTGCCCTCTGCATGGCCTAACCATCTGCCTTACCAGAGCAGTTACTGATCCAGCTGTTCGCTGATAATACATATGCCAGGTACTGCAGCAGGGGCCAGGAATACAGTTTTGTGCAAGGCACATGGGCCCCTGCCCTTGGGTGTTTACATTTTCATGGAGAAGGCCTGGTATCCCCCTGCCCCCAAAAAACCATCCAAATAAATATGGAGAGCTATGATATTGCAAAAATCAACAAAATCTTGCCTCATCTAAAATTCTTGACATCCCTCCCAGTTTACTCATAATTGTTTAAGCTCTAAAATCAACCTTCCCATTCCAAATCCTTGCTCTGTCCGCACTCAAAAATCCATGAATTTGGATCCCAAGTTTATTATTAACTGAGGCTTGCAGGAATTATTTTTCTCTTCACATGTTGTGCACTCTGGGAGCACGCTGACTCGCCTTCTTAAGTGGGCGGAGAAGCATGCAAGTGTAAGTCTTCATGCAAACCTAATCGACAGCCAGAAGACACATTTCCAAAGTGTAAATATGCAGCCACTGTCGAGGGCCTGAGATGCAGAGCCACATAAAAGTGTTAAAATAAAATAAGGTTGGCAGTGCCACTTCACCAGAAACAGGCAGGGGATTAGATGTTATGAAATGCTTATAAGCCTAGGGAGTAAGGTGCTCAGAGACAATTACCAACTAAACATTTCATTAATGAAATAATGATTAATTATAATTACTAATTAAAATGCAGGATTATGCTGTTGGTTTTGAGCATTACAGGAGTAATGACATTACCATTTTTAATGGAATTCCAGGAACGAAAATTATAACAACTCACTGAAAAGGTAGAGCTTGCCAGTGTGATTAGGTGTTATAGTTAAACACCCAGGGGCGTGGAATTTTTCCTGCTGGTGAACGTAAGTTAAGTAAGTTTAATGCAGTATGATTTCATTACTAAGTGTAGTTTTCTTCTCAGTGAGGAAGATGCCAGGTTTTGCTTTAAGAATGTAAAGAGTTATGGTGATGATTGGCTACTAGCAGGAGAAATCACAGAGCCTTCAGCTGTCTTTTGCATAATGTTTGAGGGTAGATGCATCCTGGCTCATTGTGAGTTTTATTTAATTAATACTTAGAGGATTAGCAATGAAGTATCCTGAGCAGACGGGGACTCTAGTGCTGTCAAGTGTGTCAGGAAAGTGAATTTCCATAAAAGGAGGTCTCTGAATAATTAATACATGGGCGTTTTCATAAATGTCAAATTCCCACGGGAAGCAGGAACTTGACCCTCAGTAATAAACCATTTAGGATTCATTAAACATGAGCATCGTTCTTAAACTGTTTGCCATGGCATGTGAGCTCATCCATAAGGCTGAGCTGCAGTGTAAAGACGCCCCACCCTCGGGGCGCCTGCTTCTTTCCGCCTGGTTCTGCTAGAGCCCCTCCGGGTGACGTAACTGTCATAAGCTGTTAATGGTTATAAGGCTGAGATCAGCCCATAGTCAATCAAGAGAGCTCATGTTTGGCTCTGACTTAGTAAGTATAAGGAGGGATCCGCCCCTGTTCAGACCATCTGTATCAGGGTTCCTCAACCTTGGCACTACGGACCCTTGGGGCCTAGTCGTTCTGTGTGGTGGGGACCATCCCGCGTGGTCTTAGATGTTTAGTGGCACCCCTGGCCTCTACCGCCTGATGCCACTGCCCTGCCCTACCTCCCTTAATGGTTGTGTCAGTCAAGAATTTATCCAGACATTGAAGATGTCCCCTGGGGCAGGATCACCCCTACTTGAGAACCACTGTTGATGAATCTCACGGGAGAGCCTCTGTTTATGGAATTTACTCAAGGACATCACAGACCAGTCAGTGGCCGAGAAGGCTCCCCACTGACCTTGGCCTGAAAGGCTGTGGGAAGCCACGGCCCCTTGTCACCCTCACAAGCACAGCCATCGGGAGGACCGGATGTGTCTTTGCTCTTAAATAACATCGGCTGCCCCTTATGCAAACAAATGAGGCTATCACGGCCACTGTAATTGTGCCATTAAAATGAGCCCTGTTCACTCCCGGGACCCAGGGCTGCCTTGCAATCCCCTTCATGCAGAAATGACTGGTCCCTGTTCCTTACGCATCAAAATGACTGGTGCTATGAGCGATGTCCACGCTCGTTCTGGACCTAGAAGTCGTCTAGTCAATCACCAAGCTGTTTCCTCCTCCTTTGCTTATTTCACCCTGAGATTAGCACTGGGCTGTGGGGCCGCGAATGAGCTCACTCATAGGAGATTTTTATCAAGCTGTTTCTAAAGTCTGAAAACAAATCACAAAGGCGTTCTTCTTTTAACAGAATATGGATTTGGTTTCTTGATTTAAAAAATACATTTTTAATTCTGTCTGGGCATGTAGGATGCCCACACGCTGAGTAAACAAAGGCAACACGGAGCTATTTGAAGGCTCGCTTTGCCCACACACCGGCAGAAACGGCTTGGACTAGTGATTTTTCTCCTCTTTGATTTGTATTTGAACCGAAATGAGTATTTATTTCCCGGCACCCTGTAGCCGTTGCCTCTGTGTTCTGTTTAAGAGGATTTGATACGCTCGGTGTGGACATGTTTTCCCTGGGTGATGTAAGTGAGGAACAGCTTACGTGGGGTGTGTGGGGCCCAAGTGACATAGTAACTAGACACAACCCATTTCCCACTGAGAGGCTGGGACTGGCTGGTTAGTGCGGACCAGAGGGTTCTGATTTTATCTGGACAGTAGTTCCACTTTTGCCTGTCGATAACTCCCACTGTGCCGTGAGAGCAGACCATTGTCAGTAACGGTGTATTCCACTCGCAACAGACCTGCTTTAAATTAACCAGCCAAAGGCAGTTTGGGAATCAGAGCCAGCGAGTGAAAAGCCTACTTGGCTGAAAACCGGAGTAAGTCTTATTAATTCAGAAAGTAGAAAGCTTACATGTGCTAATTACCAAAAGTACTAATTAGCTTTAATTATAAACTTGGAAGGAAGTTGAAGAATGTTGCATTTGATAGTACTGCTGACCTTTTCAGTGTAGTTTGTGGGGGGGGGGAGGTGGGGAAGCAGAAAGGAGGTGTTATAAAATTCATCAGAGAGCAATTAATTTAGGTCTTCTGATGAATGCACTATAAATTAACATGTCTGTGCATATCAGGACATGAAGGCATTTTAGTAGAGCCTTCCCACTGTCAACTCAGAGTGCCCCAGCCTTTCCAGAAAATACACTCATTTTGTGAGTTATTTCTTATCCTGCCACTGTTGTAAACCAAGGGACAGGTTGGGTCCAGCCAGATGAATGCTTTTACACATAAATCGCAACTAAGCAAGGGGGTTGGCTTTAACTTGTGTCAGAGGGTCACTGTGAGGAGCTGCCTTGTAGACATTTGATGAGATGCTCAGAAACCTGTCCCATGCTTAGGTCTCATTACACTGCCCCCATTGACCTCTCACCTCGGTCTTTTTTGTCACTATCTCTGAGTCCCCGCGGCCATAAACCTCTCCTTTGATGTGGCTGGGATCCCCTGTGCATCAAGGCAGCTCTGAATCCACTGTTGCCATGACCACAGATGACGATGGCTTTCAAGGGTCACCGATGCAGCATTTCATGCCCTGGACCAACAGAGCCCTCCTTGGGCCCCAGAGGCTGCCTCCCAAACCTGTGGGAGGTGCCCAGAGCAGTCCAGCATCTGTTTGTCTTGCCAGAACTTATAAACCTTGAGCCACTTATCCTCTAGATTTGAAGATTCTTTGGTTTGATTCTAATCTCTCAAAACTGACGTGTCTCTTAGTAACCACCAGAGGGATCCCATATAATGTGATAAGAAGGACCATCAACATGGAGGGCATCTCAGCTCAGCCACTGTGTGCCTGCCTCGGAGTCCTCAGGGCTCTGGGAACGGAGGAGGGGGACAGAGGATGTGCAGCATCTGGAAAGACGCTGCCTGGCAGGGTATGGGCCAGGATCCCCGAGAAGGAGGTCAGAGAGGAGGACAGAGGGGTGTCAGGTCAGTTTTTCTCTTCATCTGGCAACAGGCTGAACCCCAGGCAAATATATAAGACAAGTTCTGGTCCATAGAAAGAAAGCACTTTTGAAGGCCATGCAATCGGACACTTCTTGTTTCTGAACCTATATCAAAAGTTGAACTCCAAATACAGTGAGATCTTGTCTTAAGGGCTGAAGTCTTTTCCATTTTTTAAATAGATTTGTACAACCGTGTAACAGAAGAGGGGTGCAGGAGTGTTCTGTAGTAGTTGGCTAGGGCGACTGGAACAAATCGCCAGAGACTGAGTGGTGTGGAACAACAGAAATGTATTCTTTCCCCATTTTGGAAGCTAGGAGTCCAAAATCAAGGTGTGGGCAGGGCCATGCTTCCTCGGAAGGCTGCAGGGAAGAGTCCTCATCTCCTCGTGGCTTCCGGCAGCTGCGGGCCATCCCCGACATTCATGGCTTAGAGCTGCATCGCTCCCGTTTCTGGCTCCTCCTTCCCTCTGCTGGTGTGTGTGTGTCTCCCAGTCACCCTCCGTATAAGGACACCGTCACTGCGGTCAGGGCCCAGCCTGCTCCAGGGTGACATCATCCTAACAATTTCATCTCCAAAGATCCTATTTCCAAAAAATGCCATGCTCTGATATTTCAGGGAAATGCAAATTCTTTGGTGCTATTCAACCTGGTACATTTTCTTTGATCTTTTTTTTTTTTAAATAACTTTTCACCTTCTGGTCCTAGTCCTGACGCACGGCTGATATTCTTGTTCTAATGTGATTTCCGGGTCATGGATGAAGCCTGTCACCACTACCTAGACAGAGTGATACTTCTGCAATCCCCTTACATTTCCCCTCTGGTTTTTGTTTTTTAATCCAGCTTCTCAAACATGATGCTTCTCCCCTGAGCTGTTGTGAGACCTGTGTCAGAGTGTTTACAGTGGCTGTTGGGTGTGTTCGCACAGAGCACCAGAAGACAATGTTTCTACTCTGCAGTCCCTGTGTAGCTAATTTTATCGCCTTCGGCTGACAGTTTTATAGATCATCCCTGAGCCCATTAGGCCCACGCAGTAGTTACATTTCAGGTGATCCCTATTTATCCCAGCTCTTAATACATGCCTGGCCGCAGTAACGGCCAACTGAAACTGCAGATCAGCTCTGCAGAACGCTGTGTATTCAGGTCAGACATGCTCAAGTGAGAACATTGGCCATGGTGTGTCGGGCAAATTGGCAAACAAGTGTTAAAAGAGCAGGAGAGAAGAACAGCAGGAGAGGAGATCAGCAGCAGGAGCGGGTTTGCAAACCTGCGGTTTATGATACAGCAGACCATGGATGTGCCGGTCAGGGCTGGGTCAGCATCCTATGAGGGAGGTCGCCCTGGGCGCTGGTCAGAGAAGCCCGGACCAGCCAGCCTCTCCAGCCCCCTATACCAGAGCCCCCACCACACAGCCTTCTCACTTTGGCCTAAACTCAAGCACCATGGAACTCGCTACCCACCCCCTTGCACACACAGCACATGGTTCTCCTGCGAGTCTGAGTGTGTTATAAAAACATCTGCTTCCCTGACACTAAAGGCCATTTACTGTAGGATTCCAGGTATGTGAAATGCCCATAATAGGCAAAATGATAGAGACAGAAAGCAGATCAATGGTTGCCAGGGACTGGGGTGAGAGGAGAACGAGCAATTATTATTTAATGGGTACAGAGTTCCCTTTGGGGTAATAAAGATGTTCTGCAACTAGATAGGGGTGGTAGTTGCACAACACTGTCAATGTACTGAATGCTGCTGAATTACACAGTTTAAAATGGTTACAGGGTGAATTTTATGTGAATTTTACCAGAATAAAAATAGTAAATCTGCTTCCTTTGGACCCGCCCACTGTTTCTGGATCTGCCCGTGAAATCGAACTGGAGCCTGATTCCTCTTCTGTGGGGATATGTTTTTAATCTTTTTTTCTGGACCAGTCACTTGTGTCCTTCAGTCGTTCATCTGTGAACTCCCTTATCCAGGGGAGCTTCCACTGGACATGTTCCCCTTTTCATCACTTTCTGGAAATTATGGCCACTGCATTCTGTGCAGTAGGGCCAGGGTATGTTACAGTGGGATGACCACCTGCTCTGTGTGGCCTGGAGCTTGGGAAGCCTGGGTACTAACTCCAGCTCACTTGACAAGCTTACAAAAGCCACTCAGTGTCTCTGGGCCTCCACGTCTCCACCTGTGAAATGAAAGATGAGAGGACCTCCCAAGTCTTTCTAGCTCTTGAACATTATCCATTGTCTGGCTCGGGACCTTCTTATCCCAGTTGATGGCGCTCAAGAGTGAGTTCCTGCTTCGGGTCAGGCTGTCCTACCACATCTTCCTGAGCTGAACGTTAACTAAGGCATTGCATCTTTCTCACACATGTCAAGCTAGGTCCCTACCTGCCAAACGTATGACATTGGATTTGGGGAGGCCAAGTGAGGGTCTCACTGGATGCTGATGAAATCATACCAATGAGACACAGCACTACCTTCCGAAATAGCATTTCAGGTGTTCCCTGCAGTGTCTTACCTGTTTATATCCTTCCTATATTGCTGTGATATAGAAATCTGGGCATGTCCTTAGGCGAGCCCCTGAATAGAGTATTAGCCACAGCCAGGGTCCTTGACAGCCCAGTGAAGAACCTCCTTCCTGGTGTTTGCCCTGCTCCCCAGAGGTATGGCAGTGGCCCTGTGATGACTGTTCTGTTTCTAGAATTATCTGACCTGAGAGGAGGCGGTTAGTAGAGGAAAGAAGCCATATGGCTCTGAGGGCCTTTCCCTGGTCTTTTTCTTGAGATGGGCAGTAAGTACACTTCTGGCCTGGCTGCGTGCGTTTGATTTTCTTGTTGTTCCTGTCATTTTTCTAGTGGTGATCTGGGTCAAGTCAGGCTATCGCCATGTTCCATCGCTGCATCTGCTCTGCTGGCCAGGGATACAGATGGTCTGTTTGTCTTCAGTAACTCATTTAAAGCAGCAGTGACTGTGCACAATGGGAGAGAGGCAAGTGGGTCACACTGGCTGGAAATGCCACGGGGATCTGCAGGCTCCACATTAAAGGTTTGGATGTGGCCGTGACCAGCCCAGCTGTGCTAGCGGGATGAGCACTGAAAAGAACAGGCAACTAGGAGGTCCAAGAGCTGGGTTCAGTTTCCTCCCTTTATTGGCTTGTGGCCATAGCCAAGGCATTTGCCTCTCTGTGCATGCCTCAGCCACCTTATTTGTAAAATGGGGACTCTTTTGGGGCTTAAATGTGTACTGAGCATAGTGTGTGATACAGTACCCTTCAGATAGTCCTCCTTGGCAGATATTAAGGATCCTGTGAGATAATCCACGTGAAAATGAATGTTATAAAACTTAACGTATCAGTTGAGTTCTATGGAAAGTGGAGTAAAGAGCAGAGTCCATTTTTTGGCCTCTCTCTAAGCGTTCATCCTTGTCTGACCTCTTGGAAAGCAACAAGGCCTTTTTTCCATGGGCAAGAATCCTAAAAGATATATATGTTGTGTCATGGAGCAAAAGAGCAAAGAAAAATTTGGGGTCCATGCCTGGAGGGTTGGGGTGGAGAGGGGATGGGTGGGCATGCATGGTACGGATAGAGGACATTGCAAGGAGAGTTGACATTTGTGGCCTTGAACAGGTCTTCTCCCTCATTTGAGATTTCCATGTCTCATCTGCAAAATGAATTGCACTAAGTCATCTTCAATATTCCTGTTGGAAATAGACAAGTCAGGGGCAAGAAACCCCCAAACACCTGGCGCAGTGTTTGACCAGCCTTCATCTCTCTCTCCAAAACATTCTGAAAGGTTAAGTGCCACAGAGCATGAAATCATGCAAAGGGACTGTCTGAGTCTTTGATTCCATGCTCCACATAGGCTGCTGTTGCTCTAAGCTGGAGAGGAAAGGGCTCTTTCTTCCAATAGAGACAGACCCAAGGCCTGGGAACAAAGCACATAGAATGGCCCCCTCATCCCCTCCCAGGCCACCCCTAAACCTACCCAGACCCCAAAATTAAGTCACTCTAGCTAAGGAAATACCAGTCTTGAGAGAACTCACCAACCTGGGAGAGAGAAACAGTCGTTTTCCCAAATGCTTTGAGTACAGTTGACCTTAGCAGGTCCCTCTGGCCTTTCTAGGATGGGGCAGCCCCTGGGGATCACCTGCCTTGCCAGTTCCTGGACGAAAGTCAGCAAAGAGGAGCTCAATTCAGACCAAGTTGGCAGTGCCTTCTCTCTTAAGGGCAAAAGCCCAGCCCTGTGGGATAAGGAGACAGGCAGATATTGACCCGAAAATGCTGAAATGGAGACAGTGGGTGGCATGTTAAATACCTACAAACTTGACCAGCCCCCAGTGTTCCCTTCTGGGTTCTTTGATTTCCTTCTCTCTCCAAATGCATGAAAGCCAAGGATACAGCCTGATGTGATATCTGTTAGGCCCCCTTCCTGCTCAGGGAAACACCTGTCGTGAATGTAAAGCCGCACCAATGAGGCATCTGCTCATCTTCCCTGAAGCCTGGCTTCTACTTACAAACGCTTGCAGACATAACCCTGAAAATCAGTCCCCAAGTACCCGCATCACTGCTCACAGTCTGTGCGCCCTGGACTGTCAGGTTCCTCGGGCCTCCTTTCATTCTAACACATTCTTCCTTTAAAAACGCGTTCTTTGAGATGTCTCTTGCTGAAGCAAATAGGGAGTCACAACATGGTAGTCTCCCTGAGGCTGTTTTGTTCAGGCTTGGTTGTCCAAGGCAGCCGATAGAAAGAAACCTGGGGAACAAAGCCCCTTCGCTCTGTTGGGTCACCTTTGATAGCTTGAAAAGGTCAGGAACTTCTTTACTTGGCAGAGTCTCCGGATAACTTTGCTTAGGGTGAGTGAGATGGGGATGCCTAACATCCTTCCGCCTTTGTTCACATGCAGAGTGTTTCCCTAAAGTGAGGCCCTGTGCATTCACACATCATCCCACTCTAATGAGAGCGGCGCCACTGCCAGCTCGTGCTCCGGGCCCAGCAGTGCTGCAGGAGCCAGGGGCGCCGGCTCTCCTTCCACGCAGGCGCCAACAGTGCCCCACTAAAGAGCAACAGCGCTAATGAGGCCAGGATGTGACAGGAGACCAGGACCTCCACTGGCCCCGTGCACAGCCTCAGGTCCT
>JAQQAC010002837.1:104419772-104502546 GCA_029783875.1 Phataginus tricuspis
AATCTTTAGTTTTCCTTCTGTCCCTACAACTTGAGAAAAACCTATCTTGTCCCTGTCTATAAATTGGGGAGATTATCTTAGACCCTTGAGTCTAATTAAGATAATTAATGTATTGAGCTTTCAATTTAATGAGTGGGAGGGAAGGACATGTGTTTTGTTGGCTTTTAAGTGTAGCTGATGCAAAGACGCTGTGTGTCACCATTAAAACTTAGGACCCTTCAGCCGACATTCATCCACTGCCTAGTACATGCGCGCCAGGTTGCTGGGCGGGGCTGGGGTGCCGCAGGGCGATTGCTGCATGCAGTGTGTTTTGGGAAGGCTGCAGAAGAGGTGAGACGTGTACCCATGTTGTTACAGCTCAGGACAGGAAGTGTTAACGGAAACAGAAGGACTGTAATTTCGGAGCAGAGATCCTTTTGAATCTATTGCCTTTTTCTCTATTCTCCCTGCTGCTTATCCAGACCACCGCTCTCTCTCTGGGGTTACAGCAGTAGTGACCTGACTGTTTTCTGGCCCGCACTGAACACCTACTGTGTGCTGGGGCAGTGGGAGGAAGAGTTTGTATCTGGGTAGAGAGCCAGAGTGCCTCCAAAAGAACAACCCAAGGCAAACTCTGATGTGAGGCCTCGAACAACCATATCCTCAGGGCCGGGCAGTAGGCGCGAGTGCAGAGAAGTAGGCCGAGGGCAAGACGGAGAGTTAAAAGGCGGCTGGGGAACTGCGGCATTTCCTGTCTAAACAGGGCAGTGGGCACTGAGCCACAATTATTTATTACCGAGCAGGAAAGGGGGCCAGGGCCCCTAGATATTACAGAACTTTGTAAAGTCTCTCAATTTGTGGGTATTGACAATTATTTTTAAGGCTTTTACACAGTGGATAAGCCACACAAAGCATTCAGAGGCCCTCAGGCGGCCTGGCGCTGCCACCTGGCCAGCTCTGGCGAATGCTCTGGTGAGCATGGGACAGGCAGGAGTGACTGACAGCCAGGAGTCTCGGGGCGGCACTGCAGGAGACGAAGTAGTTGATGAGGGTTGGAGGCAGGAAAGGGGCTCTCCTCGCCGAGTGGAGAGCGTGAGCAAAGGCAGGAACCTGGGAACCTAGAGGCTGTGGGCAGGCGACCGTGCGGACTCGGGTGCCAGGAGCCCAGAGCGTGCGCGAGGGTCGGGGGCCAGGGAGCTACTTCAGGCCGGAATGGTTAGTGGAGGCCAGACACTCCAGGGACCTCGACAGGTCGCTTACGCACTGGAAACCTCCCTCTACTCATCTGTGCAGCGAGGAGGGCGGCATCTACTCCCAGAGCTGTTGGAAGGAGCTGACGCGCCACGTATAGTGAATGTCTGGTGTTGTACCCGGCGTGGATGCCAAGGATTTGATCAGTGTTGGTTCTACAAAGGTTGGACTTCTTTATTCTTGCACTGTGGCACTACTGAAGAGTTGTTTCCTTTTTTCTTTTTAAAGATTAAATTTACACTTATTCATGGAAACTAAATATTCAGAAACATACAGAGAAGAAAATAACAGCCATCTGTATTCTCACTGCCCAGAACTAACCATGGTTAACATGGTGGCAAATCTGCATTTTGCATCCCATCTTTTTCCAATAAGTCCTCCTTGAATTTGTAAAAATGATAATGTATCAACCATAAAATTTGTTAAGAAGCAGTAAATTACAAAAAATGAAAGATAGACCTTGAGTCCTACTGTAATGATACTGGCTGTGAGCCATTGAAGACCACCTTATATACATTGTGGGTAAGAGGATGGGTGCTTCCCGTCAGGCAGGGGGGTCACTGTGGGGTTACATAAACATATGAGTAGCACACAGCCTGGCATAGTGCTCGATAAACAGTAGATCAGAGGAGTGAGCAGTAAGCTACTGAGGGGGAGGTAGAGCTGTGCAATTCTGCAGAGCAATTCTGTACAGCATTTAGTGGAAGGCTGGTATTCAAGTTGGACTCCAGACTTAAAGGTCTCCTCTTTATCCACAGTTTGCAAAGAAATGTTCAACACCTCTTTGGGGTGCACTGGGAAGGGGGAGATGATCTTGAGTCAAGACTTAGCTCTGCCATTTATGACTGGTACTAGAGGAGTCGCTCTGAGCCTCAGTTTTCTCATCTGCAAGATTGGTTCTGCCAGCCTCCCAGGGCCCCTGGGGCTTTCATGAGCTGATGCCTGGGGAGCTCCCAGGACCGAGGAAGTCACCATGTCAGTCCCTTGCTCCCCACCTGTCTCTCTGGCTTCCCCTTTCTGCTCCGCTGCCCACCCTCTTTCCTGTGTGGGTTTGACAATCAGCAACTTGAGCGCTCAGGAGGTGCTTACCGAGCCCTAGTTCCCTCAGACCCTCCCTCCGCTGCCGAGTACTCCCCTGATCCTGATCCTGGAATTAATGAGTATGGATTGTGACGTCTGTGTTACCAGTGGCCCAAGAAAGGGGTGCACATGATGGCTGCCTCTGTTTGACAGCTCAGCCCAAAGACAGGAAGGAAATTAGCTGTTTTAGAAGGTGGTCCTTGGCACGGGAAATTCATTACAGATTTAAACCCGTTTTGAAAATGCATCTTCAACTCTGTAAACCAAAGTGAAAGCCTGGGCCACTTGGTGAGAAACGCATTTTGCTTCGTGATTAAAAAATCTGGCACCACCTAGTTCCTTGGGCTTTGCAAAAATTTGCTATAGCTTCTTTTTACCATAAAGCAGGTGTCAAGCGAAGACTTTGTGTATCTTTATGATCATTATGTTGTATTAAGGAATCGTATTGAGTTCCAGAATGAGAACAAGAATGCTGCATATTCCTCTCCTTGCAAAGCAATTAAATTATTGTCTGACATATTTATAGCTCCAGAACCAGTAATCAGCTTTTAGTTTGAATAGGGGATGTGGTGTTATAATCCAGTGCTTTGCTGAGAGGTTCATATTTAGCATTTGCATTTGATAATTTAATTTAAATAATACCAAGCAAGTACATTACACTTCTTGACAATTGTCAGAGTAACAAGAAAGAATGGTTAGGTTTTTTTTGTAAATAATTGTGTATTCCCCAGTGGTTTTTACTTCCTTGTTATTAACCTCGGCTGCCCTGACTGAATAAACTAGAAGATGGTAGTAGCCTCTGAAGTCACCACTATTATGTGTCTTTATTCCCTTTTCTGTCTTTCCACGGAAACAATATCTGAACAATCTCCAAATTTCTGTGAGTCTATGAAAAGCCTGCAGTGAACCATTTAAAAAAATTCCCCCAGAGGAACTCTTTTTTTTCTACAAGATGCCTTTATGTATTAGAGATCAATTTTCTGATAAGACTCTCTGTTCCAGAGAATATTTGGTAATTTTAGCAAAAGGAGTACTTGCCACAGGAATAGTGAATCTCAAGTTAATGCCCAGTAATATCACAAACTAAATGAAACGAATTGCAGAAAGAGTGGCCTCACTCCAGCATCCTCCTCCAAAATACAGTTTATTAGCTGATTTCAGAATTTTTGTTTACAGGATTGTCCAGCCATCAAATTTCTTTGCAGAATTTCTTTGTTTCAGGGTAAGGTTATCCCAGTGGTTTCCAAATATGAACCCTTAGAAACAACTTCATATTGTTGCTATCTCCACCTCTTTCCTTTCACTTCCCATGCACAAAGAAACCCATATGGATTACTCCCATCTTTTGGTTCCCTGAAGATCATAGGCCTTAAGGAAGGACAGGCATGTATTTTACCATTAGTTATTTTGCATGGCTTCATAACCTTGACCAAGCCTTTATAACCTGCCTGAGCCTTCTCAGGTAACAAAGCTCGATTGGAAGTCAAGATGGTCAAATGATGTTGTTCATTTTTACTGTGTCTCTTGGTTCCCAAGACCTGCTTTGTTAACTGAAATGCTGACTGGTTACAAGTGTTGCATACGTTAGCCTATAAATATTCAAAGGAAGGCCCTTTTACTATAGGAAGGCATTTTCCAACAGATGCTGCTTAAAACTAAGTGAAATAAAAATATTTCAGTAGATTTCCTAGTGTTTCTAATTCCATCGGGAATCTTCCTAGGGGGGAAAAATGGAGTAATCGGTGCAGATGTGCATCTTCCTCTGATTCATTTAGATTCAGCATGGCTGACCATGCATGAGCTTTTCCAGGAGCACACCAGTGGGCCTGGGGGTTAGTGGAGGCCTCCCTCCCATTCATGTTTTAAATGTGTCCTGGGGCGTAAGGCCTTGAATCTGCCCAACTGCTCATCGAGAGGGTTCTCTTTCCACTAAAGAATAACCCTTACTCTCCGCCAGCCACAGTGCTGGGTATCTTCATCTGTGGTCTCTTTCAAACATCCCAGCATCCATGCTGAGACGGAAGAGTAGAGAGGGGAGCTCACTTGCACCTGGTCACTGTTGGGAGCAGAGCCGCTGAGATGCAGGGCAGGTTCTTCCATCCCAGAGCCCCATGGACTTTGAATAATCCCCTTAAGTGTTCCACTGCAACCTCTTGGTGTGTATTAGCGAAGGCCCAGTCAATGTATCATGTTGCTAAGTACATCTGTGACCTTGGCCTTTGATCATATTGATCACCCCTGAATTGATCATTCTTGTCAACTCTGTGTGATTGTCAAAATAATTGGCAGCACCCCAATAGCAATGTGCAGCTGTACCCAGGGTCTCGTGTATTTGAGCAACTCACAGAGCCGTGGGATCCGAGTGCCCCGAAAGCGAGCTTTGTTTAAGCTTCCTTCCTCATGCTGTCTAGCTCTCCTGGTCAGGATTCACCCAAGTCATGTGACACTGTACCGGAGTCTACATGAAGTTCATCTTAATCTCTACCTTAGTGATCAAGGTAATGGAGTAGAGGTGAGAAAACATCTCTGGGTGGTGTGGACACAATCCCTTCTCTGCCTCGGGTCCTTCTCAGTAACTTCAGATGTCCAAGCTAGTGTCTGAAGGTTTAATATCATCAACCACAGAGAGGTTTGAGAGAAGGATTTTGATTTTGGGGGTTATTGATCTGGAATGTTCCCCAGCCAAGATGCTCTGAGAAGTGGAACCACAGTGTTCAAGCAGTAATCACCAAAACACAAACTGGTGGCCTCCGAGGGGCCATGAACAGCGATCCAGGCCCGTTTAATACACTCCCCCGTGGTCATAAATGTTCAGGTCCTTTACAGGAATAGGCCTGATAAAATCCCATGAACGTGGATACTTATCACAGCAAGTGTAACAATTTTCATCTGTTTCAATTCCATGATTAGTTCTGTTCATAAAAATGTCTATTTAAGCTATTTAAGATGCCCACTAAAATTCTCTAATATTAATTTCATGGAATAATTCCAACAGAACTATATTAGTTTTTCTCCCATTATGGTAACATTATGGACTTTTAATGGAGCTCTCGGCTATGATAGCTTTTATTGACCTAATTATTAAATGAATTAAAATCTGTCTCAGTGCCTCCAAAATGATGTAATAGCGTTATCAGAGAGCACACCATGGCTGGTGACCGAGGGGCAAACAAGGAACCCCAAACTTCACCTCTCCCATGTATGTGGCTGACTGAAAAGGACAGATGTCAAATGCTGTCGTTTCTGGGGACATACTTGCCTTTTACTGTTGAGGAAATCTGTAATACAAATTGATACTTTGTGGTGAATGAGTTATACTATTCCACCTGGGAAACTTCTGTTTTCTCTTTCTTGCCTGTCTTCTGTGCTTTTGCCTTTTGATGATTTCCAAAAATTATGTTAGGATTTTAGCAATGGTATCAAATATACGGTGGAATCTTTGAAGACGTCTTTATAATTAGTTTTCAGTACCAAAGTCATATGGTCCGTGGAATACATTTCAATTTCAACAGGGCCAGTGGAAGGCAGTCAAATATCAAGCTCTACTTTCCAGAAATGCCACTGTTAAAAGCTTGAGGAAGCTGTTTGTATATTATTAACTTGTGCCTTCTAATGTTGGACATTTCTTTGGTATGCATAAGACACATGCCTCTCATCACCTCTCCCTGTTCCAAGGCAGATGTCACTAAGGGATGTTCTCACTGAGAACAGTGCAGTCTGGGATCTGTGTCAGGCCTGTGCTTCAGGAGAACCTGTCTAATATGATTTGACATGGGAATTGAAACCTATTTTGCATCCTTTATAACCACTCACGATTTATAAAGTATTTTCGTAGACACATACCTATGCATCTTATTTGCTCATCAGAGATAGTCTGTGGGAAAGGGTTGAGCATTATCAGTCCTATTCAGAAGATGAAAACCTACCAGTCAGTAAGGACAGGACTAAATCAGGGCACACAGCTGGTGAGAAACAAATTAGAATTAGGAGACTCAACTCCTGATTCCCGGTCTAATGATCATTCATCCTGTCAGGTTGTCATGAATTCAGTCCACAGTGTTTATTGATCACTTTTGATGTGTCAGGCACAGGATATAAGCAGTGTGAGCAAGGCAGGCCTGGTCTCTTCCCTCAAGGAATTTTCATTCCCGTGCAGACAGATAATAAACTCACAAATAAATAAGATGACTTCAGGTAGCAGTGGACACCATGAAGGGAAGACTGGGCAGAGAAGGCTGCATGGCTTAGGGATCTGCAAGGGAGGTGTCTTTGAGGACTGGCATTTGAGCCGCGACACAGCAGAAGAAGCCACCAAGAGAAGCTTGGGCACAGAGTGTCAGGCAGTGGCGAAAGCCCCAGGTGCTGCTCAAGGGAGACCCGAGAATGGATCTGGGGGGAAGGAGAGGGGTAGGCTGGGGCCAGATCATGGAGGACCAGGGAAAGCAGTTTGGAGTTCATGCCCCTTTTACAGGACACCCATCAGAGGGCATTAGGCAAAGAGTGACCTAACCCAATACATACTGAGCAGAGTGGAGACAGTAATTTTGCCTCCAGAACAGTGTCTCTCCAATGACAGGCATAATTAATTGTGTTTTGAATGAAAAGGAGAGTGAATCTTGTCTTGCTGCAAGTGTCCACGTCCACTCTGATGAGCTCAGAGGTGGAGGTGGTGGTCCCTGTGTCCACCTCTTCCCTGTGGCCATGGACCAGAATATATACAAGAGCCAGGGTTAGGACCACAGGGCAGGACCTCGGTAGGGATTCAGAGAGAGACAAAAATGAGGAGCTCATTGTTTGTTATGCCAGCACTCAAACAATGCATGACGGAAAGGAGATAGATACGTGAGGTCACGTAAGGCTGTCTGGCCTACTGAGAGAAGGCACACTCTTGAGCGACCGTTCCTATTGAATGTAGCTCTACTCTGCTTGGTGGGACCATCTCTTTGACTAGTCCTTAATACACAATTCAGCTCACCCTCATTATACTGTTTTGGTCTGTTTTAATCCCTGTATCCTTTATGAGGTAGCCTTATTTTATATGGAAATAAGAGCTGTTATTGTCTTTATTATTAATCACAGTAACAATAGAGCAGTTTGCTAAGTAGTTACTGTCTGGTAGATGCTGGGCTAAGCACTCTGCATGGCATTCTCTCAACCTTCTGAGGAGTTCCTATTATCATGCCATTTTATAGTGGAGGAAACTTAGCCACAGAAAGGTTACCCGAGATCATACAACCAGGAAAGGTAGAGTCTGAGAGGTTTTACCACAAAGACCTTACTTTTAACCGAAAAAGGACCCTCACGCGTACTGTCAAATGGAGCAGCGTGTATGGACTTGGGAGTAAACTGGGACGGTACTTGAGCCTCTCTCAGTCGGTTCGACTATAAATCATGGATTAGGAGGCACTGACCCCAAAAGGTTTTGGTGAGATGAAACGCAGTCTAAAGAAAACCTATCGCAGAGAGCCGAGTGCACAGCAGATGCTCTGCAAACCGGGTCACCTGGGCACTGAGCTTCCGTGTCCTCGCGTGGAGGACAACCTCTCTGCCTCGGAGGGCTTGTGGGAGGGTTAAAGGAGGTTGCGTGTGTAAAGCTCGTAACAGTGTCCGGTGTTTTCCTCGGCTTTCTGCAAATAGTGGTGGCTGCTCTCGTTAAACTAAGACCAAACAGTGACTTGAATTTGCAAATCAAAGTAGCAACTGGGGAAATCTCTTCCCTATTATCCACATCTGAGACAGGAATGGTCTTGTCATTGGTAACGTGAGGGCCTCTGAAATCAAGTTGTGGTAATGCTGACAGGCGGGCGCATTTTAAAATCTGACTCTGCTTCAGAAGGAGCCGTTTGTGCTGTGATGGGAAAATATAGTACAAGACCTTTGAAGGAAAGTCTGATGTGTAGTATTTAGTGTAACTCAACTTCTGACAACAATATGTTCTAGAGAACTGCAGGTGTTCTCCAATCACATAATATTTCTCCAAAAATTCATGTGTGATATTTATCTGATTGAGCATCTGGCATGATGGAGTGTGTAAGTTCCTTTTTTCATGGTTAGAAAGAAAATCTCTGGCTGAGCTCATGCAAAACATTCTGCAGTGTGGCAGTGAGACTGATGGATTCCTAACCATCATCCCAAGTTCAAAAGCTCACCGAGGGTTCATGTTAATAGGAAACGCAGCTGGGAAACGCTATGGGCTGTGTCTGTCCCCACTCGGGGACACCACGTGGGCCGGGCCTGGGCGACCAGCGCAACCCACCCCGAGTGAGGAAGGAACGTGCTCCCTGCCTTCACTGGGCTTGTGCCCACACACCAGGCCTTTCCCCCCTGACGTCACCCTCCCACCAATGAAAAAGATAGAAAGGGTACATCTTTCAAATGAGGCATGAGGCAAGAGCTTCACACTATAGGTTTTGATAAATTTGAATCAGCTCTTTCTTGGAAGGCCTATCCCCTGATTCAACTGAGGTCATGTAAATCCCATACTTCCTTAAATTATCATCTGGGGACGCTCTGAAGGGACTCTTCATTGACTTCTTGCAGTGACTCTGCCTCTAGGCAGGTGGCATGGGAGTGGGGAGATGAGGGTTTGCTGAGCATGGTCTGGAGGCCGGGAGGGCCTGGTTCTCTTTGCCACCAGCCGGGCGATCTTGGACAAGGCTCGGCTGTCATTTGCATCTAAGGCAAAATGAGGGGCTTGGGCAAAGGTTCCCTTCACCTGTGGCACTGTGTCAGCGCCAGGACTGCCCCTCCTCTCTGGAGACTGATACCCGATCGGTACATTCTTTCTGGCCTGTCAGGAGGAAAGGCTGCTTCGTTCCTCAGCCTGCACATTTCCCTGTGTTGTCTTTAATGATCATCCCAAAGAGAGGTTCTTTCCCTGGAATCCCTAGACCCTGAAATTAGACACAAAAGCTTGAGTATGGGTGACTGTATAAAGGGGCCAAGGGAAAGTCCTATGATTTTCATTTATTCATTCAGTGAATATTGAACACCTCTTCTCTGCCATGCACTGAGCTAAGCAAGGGAAATAAAATAGTGATCTGGGCAGATGTAGTCCTTGACTTCCATCATAATCAGGAAGATTGTAGAAACAAGCACATGGACCACGACAGTGCAATGGGAAAGAGGTATGAGGGGGTCATAGGGAACATGTAAGGTGCTAGAGGAGCTAGAGACATGGGCTCCTCATTCAGCCTGTCAGATTTTTAAGGGAGTTTCATGACCTTAAAAAAAAGGACAAGGACCTCAGAACTAGAGGAAAGGAAATTTGCGATGATGCTGATGTGAGCGATATATGGAGAAATGATGACAGGTGGACAAATACACTTGAAACGCTAGTTCCTAAGTAATATGGCATTCAGGTTGCAAGGTTTGGTTTAAAGACTGGAAACATCATGGTTGTTGTCAGCATACGCATTGCTAATGTACGCGGAACTCCCACTATGTCCCAGGTCCTCGCTAGGCAGTTACCACCCATCATTGCACTGAGTCTCTGCAAAATGTCTGTGAGGAGGTGGTGTAGTCCTGTCTTCTGCATGAGGACCCAAGGGCTCACAGATACTAAGTTATGTGTACAAGGCCTTGAGGCCAAAAAAAGTAGCAAACCAGAGATTTGAACCAGGTCTGGGTGATTCTTAAGCTTAGTACCAGTATAGATGTTTGGATCATGGTGAGGGTATATCTATAGTCCTCACCTTCCAAATAGGCTGGAAAATCATGTGTCCTTGAATTGTGCCACATATCTGTGTTGTGCCAGATATGGCCGGGCCTTAGATTTAAAAACACAAAACAAGTGTGGGCACCATCTGTTCCTCCCTACAGTGGAAGACATTTTCTCCCAGCAGGCTTCAGTTACCAGTTCAAACTGACATGGTTTACCCATCTGGAGCCCAAAACCAGTCCTGGAGTTCAAAGAAGCAGCAGAGCTGTAAGGGTCTTATTAACAATTGTACATTTCCAAGCATGTGGGGTTGTTAATTCCATTTGCCACAGAAATACTGTCATAATGATTAAGACCAAGTCTCACTGTAAGAATGCAGAAATGTGAAATCCATCTGTGGCTGCAGGCTCCCACTGTCTTAATCTAAGCTGCTAGAAGATCCCCCTTGTCCGGCTGAGTGCTGTTCTCTTCCTCTTCCAGGTGACCTTGACCCCTCTACTTCGGGAGGGCCTGTACGCTCTCCTCCTCCTTTATGACAGTTTGGTCTGAAAGATACAAAGGCCCCTGACATAGCTCCTCTTGCTAGCCTCCCTCCTAAAATGCCTGGCCCTGTGGAAATTTCCTTGCCCTAGAAGTCTGTTGGTTTATCATTCAACAAGCTTTTACTGAGGCAGGGCCTGAACTAGGTACTGGGGATGCAGGAATGAGTCATGATCTTAAGAGCCATGGTCCACAGACTGGGGCATCAGGAAATTAAGAGCTCCTTTGATTGCATGTGACAGAAACCTAGCTCAAACTGCATTACAGGATGGAGGAAGAATTTATCAGTTCATGAAACTGAAAAATCCAATGTAGCACTCATTCAGGCATGGCTGGATCTAGGGGCACAAGCAATCATCAAGGGCTTTGTGTCTTTCTACTTCTTTCAGTCAGCCTCTCCACAAGGAAGGCCATTTGAACACTAGCCACCTGAGGCTTGAGACTTACATCCTACTAGCTTATGGTGGAAAGACTGTTTTCACAGCAATGCTTACAAAAATTGGCACAGAAAGCTCTGGCCCAATTTGAGTTACATGTCCATGGCTGGACCAAAGAACCATGGCTAGTAGGATGGGGTGCTCTGAGCTACGAGATCTGGATCATGAGTCCACCCCTGAGGCCAGGTAGAAATGCAATCAGCCCCATCTGAAAAGCAAAGAATGGAATAGATCCCTAGAAGAAAGAGGGGTTCCATAAACACATGATAGCGCATGGAAAGCCAGGTACTCAACAGAGAGGGATGGGTATAATGCATTAATGGGGGCTAGGAAAAGTAGGGAGGAAGCTCAGAAGTGCTTCCCAGGGGGTTGGCATTTGAACAGAGTTCTGAAGTATGAATAGAAACTCAAAAATAGTACAGGAAGGTGACCTAGAGTTTAGTCCTGCTTTGCTACCATTCCAGTAGTAATGCCCTAGGATAATATTCTTGCACTCAAAAACGCTTACTTAGCATCTGCCAGCCTTGTTAGTTCTGGGAATGCAGTGATGAACAAGACAGGCGCTCCTCTGCCTCTCATGGGTCTTA
The DNA here is from genome assembly GCA_029783875.1 of Phataginus tricuspis. Taxonomy (NCBI): domain Eukaryota; kingdom Metazoa; phylum Chordata; class Mammalia; order Pholidota; family Manidae; genus Phataginus; species Phataginus tricuspis. The sequence goes on from JAQQAC010002837.1 coordinate 104,431,307, forward strand.
CAGACCAAGGGGAGATAAACATCCAACAGGTAGCATCACAAATGCTAAGATGATCATCCTTTTAGAAGTACGTCGAAGGAAAGATCACTGTGCCAGGGTTAAAGCACACGGATGCCGTGTATTTCGGTTTTCCCAAACATAAAATGGGAATGAAAATTCTCGGGTCCCTGTCCCACAACCAACCAACAATACAGGAATACACCGAGGATGGCAGATGGATTCATTTACACACACACATTTGCACATATGCACACAGGAAAAGCAGAGAACAATTGAGAGTAGAACTTAGGGGAACTCGTGTTCCCTCACTCAGAAGGCTGGTCCCCCAGGGCTATGCATCATCGTCATGCTGCCTAAACGGTTCGTCTGTCCTCCCCTCTTAGCGTTCCTCACTCAGCATTTTCTTTCATTTTGTACACCGTGTCCTTAACCCGCTGCATCTATGCTCAGTATAAAATGCTATCGTCTGTCTTTTGCTATTTCCTCCTATCAAGTATTGGGGATTCAACAAACACTTTTTGGTATGAAAGCTACAAAAAACTGGAGATGCTGCTTTTGAACTACTGACTCTCTTATTCAGGGATCTGAATTAAGTATACTGTTTTGTAACAGATCTGATCATAGAAAGGCTCCATTGTGGATCTGCCCTCATAGGCATTTCAAGTGGAAGAGAATTTACCTGTCCATTTATATACTGCTGAGACCACTGTGTAAATGCCACCACGGTGATGAAATGGGGGACCCTTAGTGAGTGACAGGAGAGGTGTGCCACGTTTGTGGGGGTTCACTTTTACATGGTGGCTTTGATTCTTTCTTAAATGAAAGCCAGATGCTTACAGTTAACATCCTTAATGGGTTCATTCTACCAAGGATCCCCTAAAATCCCATGAATAAATCAAAGGGATGCTATGATGTGCTGAAGTATTAATGAATTAGTGGTATCAGAAGCTAGATTCAACATTTTTTTCAGAAGCCTCCACTCCCTTTCCTCCATATATGCATTTCTACCATGAACAATGATAATAAAGATTAGAAAAGAAAGTTGGGGATAAATGTCTCAGTGTCACAGCTAGCAATGTGTCTTCCACAAGACAAAGTGAGTTACTAAGAGAAAAATTTCCAAGTGATTTAAAAGATACCATTTAAATTCTATTATAATTTTTTTTAAATAAAAGGCAGTGAGTTAAGTGAGAATAAGATGTAAACCTTTCTGCAATATCTGATTGCTAATGAACAGAAAGTATTAATCTCAGCAGCCAAGAAGAGAAAAAAATGCAGTGTTTTTCATTAAATCAAGTAAATGATTAAATGAGTTAGTCAGGAGAAACCATTTTAATTTTCTGAATGTGAAATGTGCAGCTTACAACAAATAAATTCAAAGCACCTTTCCAAGCAAGTTTTGACCATAAAAAATGGGGGTTATAAAGATGTTTGGTATTTTCTTCTTTATAGAGAGCCAATATTTTCTTACAGTGACATTAACTGTGCAGAATGAAATGCCCCTACTATCTGAACTGAAAAAAAGCTGGCATCCAGTGCAACATCCCTAATGGGTCTTCAGTGCTGTTACAAAATGACTGATTGCTGTCGTCGTCCTTTCTGCAGCTTTCAGAGCTGTTATATTTTTAATTAAATTGGCTGTGAATTTTGTAAGTGGCAAAGGTTGATAAACTAGCGCTCAGCACAGTTATTACTATTCTTCTTCGTGTGGCTGTCAGAGTTGGTGCATTTAGGTGCATAATCTTCTTAACATTCCATACGGCTCTTTGGTCTTAGTTATTGATCTACAAGATTGCTTGCTGTTGGAAATGGGGAAGAAATATATAAATTGACTAGGACAGAATGCAATTCTTAGACACTCCTTGACGGAGTGAGAGGAGACCTCGCCTTGTCACTGCAGGTGAAGGGGTTCACTGTCTTTCCCTCCGGACCTCACAAACAAGGGGGAGCAGGTGAGGGCAGCGGGTCAGTGTGCCAGCTCTTCCATAGCCGCCTTGAGGGGACCCTGTGGGCCAGGCCCTGGGCTGGGTGTTGGGGATCAGGTGTCTAATGGGAGACGAGGCACTGGTCCATCTGAACAAATCAGGGCCACTTCCAAGAAGTGCTCCAGAGGAAAGGGCCAACCTACAATGAAGGAGACAGAAGTCAAGGGGTCAGGCGTGGCTTCTCTGAGCAGGCGGCCAGCCAGCCACATGAGGAGGGGCAGGAGGTATGTTCCTGCTGGTGAGCAGCGTGTTTGGGGCTCCGGAGTGGCAGGGAGCCCCTGAGGGCAGGAAAGAAGGCTGGGGGGCTCGAGCCCGGAGAATGAGTAAGGTTGGATGGGAAGTGCTTGTAGCCTTTGAGATATGCCAAACTTTGGGGGGTTTTCCTTTATCTTTTGTGCATGAGAAATTTGTCAGTTAGACTACTAGCTCTTCATGAGTAAGGAAAGCCCCACTGGTTCGTGTATCCTTCTAGTTAGGGGTACATGACAACATACAAATGATGTGCGAAGGCCACAGATGATGACGGTCTAACCCCAGCTCAAGGAAGGAAAGGCTCTGGCCTCAGTTCAACATTGTCCCTCTTGGAAATAACTCAAGTTTTGGAGTCACACAGACATGGGGCCAAACCCTGAATGGGTCACTTATTGTCTGTGGGATACTGAGCAAATTCCTCAGCCTCAGTTTTCTCACCATTAACATGAAGATAATTCTACTTACTATATAGTATGTTAGGAGATTTACCTAAAATAAGGCAAAATGTCTGATGCATAGTAAATGCCCCACGATTTTAGCTCTTCCAGTTTTGCAGCTCCCTGCCAATCATTCCCACTGCACCCCCATCGTGCGGGGTCTGCAGGTGAAGTGCAGATGAACCCCATGCCTTTCTGCAGCCTCTATTCCTAAGGTGGACAAAGCAGGTGTCCTTCTCAGCACTACAGAAATGGCCTCTACTCTCTCCCACAAAGCTTTTGGGTTTCACGCCATGACTACTGCAGGGAGGCATTCACAGAAGCAGCTACAGGGATGGCGTGGGGTGCCAGGGGGCCCTCACGAGACGGATGACTATGTGGGGAGATTGTATTAGTTAGTAAAATGGTGTGTGGAGTAAACATGGCAGTTAACTTGCAATGGCATAATCTCCATAGTTTCCGACCAGAGGCTGTTCAAATTGCAAAGGAGTGAGAAGAATATCTCTGTTTTCCTACAAGGAGGTTACAGATGAGCCACAGAGCTACCATTTGTATTTTTAGGCGGTTTCAGTCATGCTCACCCTGGCAACATTTCAGAGCGTTATTCCACATTACCGTAGTACTTTATCACGCATCACAAGTCTGACACAGCTCTCTCCTTGGCAAGAAAGTGCTCCAGGCTAAGTTTCAGATTTTGTCAGTAGGAAAAAAGGAATTGTTACACTCCAGAAATGGCTGGGGAAACATACCTTCAAGTGCTACACATCTGTAAAGGTAAAGCTCCAGACAGAAAGAAAGAAAGACCAGGGAGGGACCAGCAGGCTTTCATCTTGCTGATTTCTGGGTATTCTTTGCTGTAGTCCCTGGTTCTCTGGGAGGCCCTGCTGGGTCAGGCCCCGAGAATGTTCCAGAGGCTGATGGAGGTCAAGTTCTGATGCTCAAAATGGAGAGGGAAATGGAAACCGCACCCAAATTCGTATCATCAGCTCTTCTGCTGTCACCCAGGGAGGTGACATGGGTCATCCGGCCACCTTGTTTGTCCTCTCGGTGTGGCTGCGACCCGGCTCAAGAGGATCATGGGTCTCTCCACCCCATCCATCCAAACAAGATGTATTGATCTGGGGTCTTGTCTCTGTCGTGCTCTGTCGCAGGCACTGGAAGTCACAGTGAACAGGACAGACCTGAGCCCAGAGCTCCCAGGGGCCATCCAGGGTGCTGGGGGAGCACAGGAGTGGGGCACCGGCTCAGATTTAGGTGGGGTGACATCTGTGTCGAGCCCTAGAGAATTCATGAAAGATTACAAGGAGTAACTGCGCCAGCTCCTCCTCGCCCCGCCGCTCCCCTTCTCAGTCTGTCTGAGGGACGGACAGGTACGACGGGGCCATAAGAAACCACTGCGCAAGCTGAAGTCCTTATTTCCCAAACAGCGATCAGAATCAGAGTTTCTGCCGGGTCTCAGAACCACTTCTACTACTTAAGTTGTGTCAAATGAACTTCCTTTTTCTCCCTGAGGACATTCATTCAAAAAGGAAAGATTATATCATTCTTACAGCAAAAGCAGTATGATGTGCTATAAATAGAAGGCAACTACAACAGTAAATATAAGGAAAAATGTTCCCAGTGGTAGGAGATTTCCTCTGGATTCTGTTATCTGAGCCTGAGAGCCAAACTCAGGGTGCTCCTGGACAAGGCGTGGGAGTGGGGGGCCCGGGGCTGAAGCTGCGTCAGGACCGTGCCGCCCGACGCCACGTGTGCACCCCAGGGGAGTGGGCCCCACGGGCCGGAGGGGCGGACGCTGCCCCCTGGGCTGGGCAATAGCTTTGCATGTAACCGTGAGGAAGGGAATGCATGGCCTTGTGCACCATGCTGAGGAGCTTGGATTTTTATCCTGAAAGAATGGAAAGGCAGGAAAGCGAGCAGGCGGCTGGCTGCCATGATCTGACTTACGTTTCAGAGAGAAATGGCATGGTGGGGTCAGACAGTGAGAGGCCAGCCTGGATGAAAGGGAAAGAACCTTTGGAGGGACCCAGGGGAAAGAAGACGGTGGCAAAAACTAGAAGAGGGACTGTGGGGAGACAGAGAGGAAAGGATATCTATCCAACTTGTTGACTGATTGGATGAGGCGCATAGTGGGCACTCAGAAGGCTTGCTAAATGATGTGGCCCTAGCCCTTCACTCTGGAGGAGGTAGGTCCCTTCATTCTCCCACCATGTTTTGGCCAAGAATCCAGTCTCTCGACCCCGCCCTGCTGCTCTCACTTCCTGCTGGAGGTCTCTGCTGCTGTGACATTCCTCAGAAGTGGCATCTGCCGACCAGGCCTGAGAGGTGATAAGGATGGAGTCCCCTGTGGTTTCTTACAGGGTCACAAATGTTACCAGTGTCTTCAATCATTTCCCATTTGTCTTAAGGCATTGGCTTTAACTGGGTGGTAATGTTACCCCCACGGGACATGGAAGAAAGAGGGGTTCCATAAACACATGATAGTGCACGGAAAGCGCAATGTCTGGAGACGTTTGGAGAATGTCACCAGTGGAGGCAAGGGGTGTGCTCGTCACACCAACCGGGCAGAGACCAGGGATGCTGCTGAATAGCCTGAAGTGCACCAGAGCAGCCCCCACACTGAGCATTAACTGACTCAAAAGGTGAGCAGTGCCTGAGGTGGAGAAATCCCGGCAGGGCAGTGGGACTGTCTGGGGGCCGGGAGAGAGAAGGCCGGAGGGGGGCACCACTTCTGCCGGGGGCTGCAGTCGGTACTCCCGCCACGGAGCTCAGCTGGGGGGACACTCCACTTCCTCCGGGCATTTGCTCCACTGGTTCCTCTGGCATTCCAAGACCGGCCTCAGACAGGGCAGGCAGCCACCTGGGGTGGGGGTGGGGGGGGCAGCGTAAAAGCAACCCCTGATCTTCAGACACCTGAGCCCCGCTGTGGTGGCTCAGAGCACGGAAGAGGCCTGGGGGTGGCCCTTTCTGGCAGCCCGCCCAGTCCAGGACCCGCAGGTGTGCCGGAGTCCCAGAAACCTGCACATGGTCTTGGCTAGTCTCCAAGCCCACCCAGAATACAAGCATCTCTATTGTTAGAGGATGGTAGCGATGATTACTTTTCCTGGGGGAAAAAATGCCAGAAAGATAGACATTTTGTAAATTACTGTATGTCTTCTGCCTGCAAGCTTTGAGTCTATTTGTGAGACATTTATCTCCTTGAGTACTCACCTCCCTCCCCCAAATTATCATTTAATTAATAAACCTAAAAGCCTGAGGTACACCAATCAATAAGAAAGAGAAAGCGGGAAGCTGAATCCAGCATGTCACGGTACTGGAAAGCCAGGAGCCCTTCCTCCAAGATGAACATGCTTCCAGTCCACTGAGCTGCTGACAGAGAGGGACCCAGGTGGCCCCACGGTACTTGGAAAGTTAGGGAAATGGCATATGCACAGATCCTGTTTTGATTCATGAGTGGGATGGGCACTGCATTGCCCTTTGTTTAATGGATGCAGTTCTGTGGATAGGAAGGAAGTGGCTTCCATGCTAGCTGGGAGCCCCATATTCACTTCTCTGGACAGGAGCAGCTCCCTCTTCATGGTGAACACACAACAGTCAGTAGTCAACTACATAATCAAAAATTTGAGAAAAACCCTCTAAGGGTGTATACATATTACGACTTTGATCTTTAGGAATCAGGCCGATCTAGTAGACGAAGTAACTCAGGACACATAAAACATACCTGCAAAATCTCATTCTTCACAATAAACTGGAAAGCCTGCTTTCTATCCATTTTTCCCTCCCACTTTTCCTGTCTGAGTGTGGCTGAGGGGTCTCTGGAAGCCAGGTGTCAGACAAATGCTGACCCAGAGCACAGGCATTATAGCGGAGACATGCCGCTCAGTGTGGGCACCGAAGGCCAGCAGTGGGTTTAACATTCCTGTCACAACCTTGGAAGTAAATAACAACATGCAGACCCTCTCCTCCCTGGGCTGCATCTATTTTCTGGGGCCTAGAGTACAAGGGAGCAGTGAGATAACCCTCATTTGGGACCAGGTGGAGATAAATGCCCCAGGTTCAATATCCAGCAAATGCGTCCAGGCTGATTACAGTGATCAATGCTGTATGATGAGAATATCACTGAAATTCATTAGCAGGACTAAATCCATAACTTTGGCCATCTCTCAGACCCCTGGGAATCCCCCCTTTGTGAACTCATGGGCCAGGGATTATTGTTTCCTTGAATTATAGTGAAAGCTGTCTTAAGTGATCACCCAGGGACCAGCCAAAATTGGTAACTTGGTAGAGGTTGAACTTTAGCTAAAGGTCGAACAAAATTCTTCTGGAAACCTTAGGGGTTGCTTAAAGGTGAACAGAAAAGCTGAAATGAAAATGGACTTAATCCCTGCTTTATGAACCAAGTAGCACAGCTAGGCAGGCTGCAGGATGCATTCGGCTCATAAATGCATTTCAACTTATCTTTCCAAAATGCTTCCTCCCTTTGTCAGGTGCCATGGCCTTTTGAGCTTGTTGATCACATACCTAGCGATGCTTTTATTTCCCAGGGATGCCCATATGTTTTGAAGCCCTTTGGCTGTGTGTTTGGGAGCCATGGAAAGGGTAATGCTACACACTATTCCAGGTCAGGCCCTGTGCACAGGGCAGAGAACGGGGCCCACCAATGCCTTTAAGCTCCTAAGCATCTTTGCCTGGAAGAGGGAACTTGGCATACCTAACATCAGAACACCCTTTCAGTGCAGCAAGAACTTTCAGAAGGGAGGATCTGTATTCTATTGTCCACTGTGCAAAGAATTATCTTCACATTGTATCACAGAGGCCTAGCACAGAAAATAAAATGGGTATAGAATCTGGTTTCTGATCCTCTGTGAAGCACTTAAAGGAGGGATTCTAATCAGCTTGAGGCACTTCTGGGACTCCTGGAGCCAAAGCTCACAGGGCAAAGAGCAGAGGAAGATGGGAGCAGGTGCTTTCTTAGTCCTTCCTGTACATGCAGAAGGAACCAGAGGCACTGGGTCCAAATCGCAACTGTGACACCTTTTGTAGCTTGGACTGGACTCCGTAACTCCTGGGCCTCTATTTCTTCATCTGTAATGAGGACAAGCCACAGTGGTGAGTTGTTGAACCCTATGTGTCACACCCCAGGCTGAGGAGAGCTGACATGCGGTGTGTCTCGTGGCAAAGCCCCAGTCCTGTTTCTGTGTGAGCAGTGGGGTCTCCACTGGAGGAGATGGAGTGTCTCTAAAATACTGATTAAAGAGGCCTGCTTGGCAGGCATTCTGGTGATGTGGCAAGTGAAAGCTATTTACATGGCCTGCCTGCTGCCTAGGAGTGCCACCGAAGTCACTTTTATTCCTGTCCCCGTGGGGATGGGCACTAAGTATGTGTCCCTGTGACCGTGCCTTTCAGAGTTCTTGTCCTCTGAGGGGATGGGAGCTTCCCTGCCATTGTCCATTGCTCCCCTGTTTATCTGAGCACTGCTAAGTGCCGGGAGCACACTCAGGACCTGCCCTGGTGGGCACTTCCGGCCCAGCTGAAATGAAGGTGTTGCGAAGGGGATTCAGGAGGCGGCCCCACAGGGAGAGGCCCTGACTGGCGGGTTCTTGGTAGGAAGCAGCTCAGTTCAGTGTCCCGGGATCCCTGTATCTAGGCCTTGTATTGTTCTGGATTCACGTGAGTGCATATTTGGGCAATCTAAGTTAGTTTATGGAAGAAACTCGTGTTTTGAAAAAAATGTTTTCACAACGTGAAACCGTAACACTATGCCTTCCGCCTGTAACTAAAGATGTATTCTTGTCAGTAGTGGAGCTGACGTGGAACACAGTTGTGAATCAGCTCAGCCCGATATTCTGATTGAAGGCTCCCTGGATACAGGCAAACCACCACAAAGGCAACTTAGGGAGAAAGCCCAGAAACGGCTCATGCACGGGAGGTTGGATTCCGTCGTCTCCAGCTTCCTGGAGCCTGGCTTTTGGTGCGTGTCCAGAACAACCATCCCTCTTCCCTTAACGATGTTTACTTTTCGGATCACAGCCCTTGCTTCCAAAAGCACCGCAGAGCAAGAATGGCCCAGAGCGAGGCTGTCTTCTTTCTAGAACGTCCAAGCTGATGAGCCAACACTGAATGGCAAATGCTTTGTGGAGGCCTGCAGACTCGGGCGCAGCCTCCTTCCCAGACGGGTGTCCTGGGGACTCCAGGCTACTAGTTCAACCTGAGATCAGAATGACTGATCAGTTGTCTCCACCCTTTTCCTTTCTAAGCGTGGTAGAAGGGTCCACTCTCTAGTAAAGGCATTCGTCATTCTCAGTTAGCTTCATCAGGTTCAGTACATTCAGCTCCATACAACCGTGAGGTTTCTTTTAATAAAAACTGGTTGATTAGTGGGGAGGATTAAAACACAAGGAGAACAGGAACCTCAGAGCTCCAGCTCAGGTCTACTCACTGTCTTCTCAGACCTTTTGAGAGGATTTTAGGTAAATAATAGACCTACATTCCTTGACACAAGACTTTTATGATTCAATGCAAGTGTACTTTTCTGTGTAATAGGCCTAAAGAATGTCCTACAGAAGAAGACCCAAGTTCTTGTCACGCTCAGGCCCACGCTCCTGTGTCTGTCAGCACAGTGTTAGGGGGACACAGATGTGTCTGTGCACCACCCTGGGCTGCTTTTGTCCTCCGACGGCAGAGCTGCATATCTGCGACACAGACAGGGTGACTACAGAGCCTAACCCATTACCTATCTCACCTTTTACAGAACCAGGGAAACTGTTTTCCCTGCCCTGCCCCAAAATGAGGACAAGAAGGTTAAACAGCAAGCTGCAACACAGGCTCCCGGAGGGCAGGGCCGTGGCTTCCTTGTTCACCTATGTGCCCCAGGGCCTCATGGGTAATGGCCACTCAACAAATGAGAGTATCAGACTTGCTCCCACTCTCCAGAAGCTTCCTTCACTTTTGTTCTTTATCCTCTCCCCTCCCGCTGCCGACAGGAGGGGAGCCCCGAATCTTTGCGTTTGTTAGCTCGTAAGCAAATGGTGTTCTTGTTCAAACTAAAGCTGCTAATCTCCCCGAAAGCTCCAGGCCCTTGGGGATACAGTGGTGAACGTTTCAGCTGATCACTAGAGGACGAGAGGCAGGTGTGGGGAGCCTGGGGGCCGTGGTGTCCAGGCAGAGCGGAGAGTGATTTCCAAAGCCGTAGATCCAGCGCGAGCCTGGCATGTTCAGGGAAGAAGATGGCTAGCAGGCCAGGAGCACTGGGAGCAGGCAGGGAGAGCAGCGGTCAGGGGGCCAGGCGGCAGCCTGGTGGTCTCGTCGGCCCGGGATGAGGCGGGAGCAGGAGGCTCTTAGACGGGCGAGGACACGATCCAGGTTTGACCAGGATCGCTCTGGCTGGGGCGGTAAGAGGCAGAAGGGCGACAAGCAGACACTCAGGAGGCTGTCACGGCTGATTGGTAGAGGTAAGCTATTCGGCAATGTGTCTGTAAACCGCAGCAGGCAGATGTGTTGATAGAGGTGAATAGGACTCAGAAGCTAAGAATGCCTCCCGTCTGTCTTGAGTATCCAGCAGGGCGAGTGGTACTTACTGGAAGGACTGAACCAGGCTGGGGGAGCTGCAGTCAGGTTTCTCTTTTGCTTGTCAGAAGCAGGAGGTGTCTGCATCACGTGCAAGAGAAATATAGTTGGTGGGCATGCATGAGAGAATTCCAGGCTCCAAACAAATGTGGGCGTCATGGAGATGAAGCATGGCCTTGACTGAGATGCGCTGATGGGAAGAGGAGAGCAGAACTGTGGAGGGCCGAGAGTCAAGGACCCCTGCTGCTTCTAGGCTGGGAGGGGAAGGGCAGGGACGGTTTCCAGGCAGATGGAGGGGGCTCAAGTGCCCGAAGGGGACCACACTTGGAGTTCGTGGAGAGCATGGTAGGGACTGGAGCAAGGTGTGGTCAGAGAGGAGTTTGGGTTTCATCCCACCTGGGATGGCAGGGCAGAGACTCAACAAAGAATCGGCCTATAGGAGCTAAGCCTCTGGGTTCTGGGGGCAGGATGTCTGATTTTGTCTACAAATTCTGCTACTTACTGGGCCAGGTAACCTCTTTGTGCCTCAGTTTCCTCATCTGTAATACAGGGATGATACTAGTATCTACCAGGCAGGGCTGTTGTAAAGATTAAATGAAATAGCATATGAATTGTGCTTAAATCAGTGCTAGCACCCAGCAAGTGCTTAATAAATGTCAGCTTCAGTTATTACTGGAGAGAGTCACCTCACCTCATTGACATTCTAAATAATGCTGGACCGCAGGGGCTCAAGCACAGAAGCAAAGAGATGTTTAAGAGGCGTGTGTGGTCATGCAGGGGAGAGAGTGCCTTTCCTCAAATCCCAGGGGGTGCAGCTTTCCATGGCTGTCCCCTGGGGGCCACTGCTGTGTGCACTCCATTCCTTGAGCTAGCAGAGCCGGTCAGGCCCTCATGCACCTACCCTGGGAAATGTCCTAGATCATTCTTTTCTTACATCTCTGTGACAGAGTCACAGGCTCTTGAAAAAAAGGCCTTGTTTTCCCACTTTTCTTCCTTAGACCCTGACCTCAGGTCCCTAAACAGTGTGTGAAGGCGACAACTTGTAGCCATCAAACCCAGTGAAGAGAATAGCAGCTGTCTATGTCAGTACCCCACACCGGGAACTTAGGCCAACCACAGCCCATTCCCTAGGAAATTCAAGGCGTACAACAGTTGGAGCAGAAACACTATGGGGCTCTGGCCTGAGTGCCTCCAGCAGCCAGCGGGAAGCAGGAGGGAAGGAGGAGAGGGGGCTCCCTGGCCGGCAGAATTTGCAGGCTCATTTAAAGCCTGTGGATAAGTGCAAAGAGCTGGGCAGACAATCCAAGTTCATTTTCGAGGTCACGTGCCAACTTTGGCCACGTTAGCTCCCAGAACCTTTAATGGGGTATGTGCTCCATCACTGCATGTGGGAATCAGGAACACTTTAATGGGTCTTCATTATATCCATCTGTCCATCCATCACTTCTTCCCCATCCCTCACCACTTGACTGGAGAAACGGGAACACCCCCTGTACTAATGAGATTTATCCTAATCTCCTTTCCACACCATCAATCCTCTCAGAGGCCGTCTGCGAGTTTAGAGTTCAGATCTTTAAGAATTATGCTAATCAGTCTTTGTCTAATTTAAAGTATTCATCTGATGACCACAGTTTGAAACTTGTTGCTGTGACAAATGGGAATCCACGGCAAGGTTCTGAGCTAATTTTACACGCCCTCATCCTCTAATGGGCCGCAAAGCAAGTGAACAGACAAGGACCTTAAAGAAAGGCAACGAGTAAGAAAAACCGAGTCGGCATGGGGAGAATTTTAATTGGTCTGTGATATGAGGAGGAGATGACTTGCTTTCATGTATAGAATCAAAAAGAGAGGTGCCTGAGCTACTAAATGTGAGACTGGATTGTGTATTTTGCTGGTTGCGGCCACTGGTGTGTAAAATGCAAAAGAGAAGCAATGCACTGAGGTAGGTGCGTGCAGGAAATTATTTTGGAGCAGTTTTACAGAGCGTGTGCTGCAGCCTGCAGCCTGGGCGCTGGAGCTGGTGTGAATGTTAAGCAGTTGTCTGTGCAGAGAGGTCAGCCCAGAGCTGCCGTGGCTTGAACCTGGTCGGTGAAAGGGCGCTTCCTGACACAGCACAGTAACTTTACTGCAGAATCTAAACACCCCCAGGCCTGTAGCAGGTGAACAGAAATCATCAGCTTGGGCATTCGGGGAGCAAAACAAGAGTGCTCAGTAGAAAGATTGATACTGTATTAATTACTTGTTGAGTGAATACGCAGATGGTCTTAACTGGAAATTATAGGTCAGAGCAACGCTTCCCAAACTTAAACGTGCCCATGAGTCTCTTGGAGAGCTTGTTAAAACAGTTTTTGATTCACTAGGTCTGGGGTGCAGCCTAAGGCTCTGCCTTCCTAACAAGGTCCCCCATGATGATCTAGAGACCACACTTGGGGTAGCAGGAGAGGTTAAAGGTTTGGGGAGCAGAGAGAACCAGGTTCAATCCCATGGCCACATACTGGCCATGTTGCATCAGGACAGTTGCTTCCCTTTGCACCTCATTCATCCAACAAATATTGATTGAATTTCTACTGTGCACCAGAAACCCTGCTCAGCTAAATGGCTGCAACAAGAAAGTAAATGTCCCTCTTCTCCTGGGGATTTGAGTCTGGTGGGGAGACACACAAGATAAAAGGTAACAAAGCAAAAATGTGTAATTATAACCTTGGGACCATTGCTGGCAACGATAACAATGGTGGCTCACATGCGAAGAGAGCTTACAATGTGCAAAGCATGATTTAAAGACTTTCTCATAGGTCAACTGACCTAATCCTTGGAGTAACTTTATAAGCTAGGTACTCTCATCCCAGTTTTCAGATACAGAAATTGAGGCACAGACATGAAGTATGCTGCCCAGCTCCATGTATTGAAAAGTGGCAGAGACATGATTTTGTGCCAGACAGCCCATCTCTGGAAACCATGCTCTTGACTAGACATCAGCAGTTTTCCAGGGATGGGCCAGGCAGTAAAAACTTCAGGCTCTTCAGACCATTCTGGTTCTGTGGCACCTACTTAATTCTGCTCCTGTAGCATGAAAGCAGGCACAGACAATATGCAGCGGGTAATATGCTGGACTGTTTTCTGGGCAAGCTTGGGGCTTGGTCCCTGCTCTGGGCCCAGCCTGTATATCAGCTACTAAGATCTGCCTGCTTGGGAGTGAGGATGGGGCCTCTCAGAATATGTGGAATTCCACACAGGACATATCTGGGCTGAGGACTCCTTGAGAACTTTACAGGGTGGAATCCCCAGACAAAAGACCAGAGGAAGGCTGCACTGGGGGCACGGGGGGGGGGGCAGTGTTTCAAGTAGAAAAGAAAGGATAATGTATATGTATCATGGGGCATGAGCCTAGGGGTCATGGGTAGGTGAACCCCAAGCTGAATAGCCAGCAGGTGTGTTCATTTGGGTAGTGCAGTAAGTACATGTCACTTTAATGGCTTTTAGAAGGGGCTCTGGCCCTCCACTCCCACGGTGTCCAAACCCATGGTGTCCAAACCCCCTAGTGTCCTCCACGAGGCCGCAGCCTCTCCATGGATACCTGCTGGCGTCACAGGGCTGAGTTTGGTGTTTTGGGTGCTGGGGGAGCATGAGAGGATGGTGGGGAAAGGGCAGGCTCTTCTCCATCAGAGAAGGGCCACCTCACCAGCCTGATGGGCTCTCCCAGAGGAGCTGAGGTGCATTAATGGTGGTTTGAGGAGCGGGCTGGATATGGTTATACCAGTTACATATGAGCTTTTCTGGTGGTTGACTGCGAGCCCGTTGCTTTCTTGTTACGATTTCAGACATCTGTGTGCCATGGCCTAGTCTAGAGACAGACCGTACACAGCTGCCAACCGGGTGCTGCGGCACCAGCTGCCCGTGATTGCACCCCAGGTCCAGGCCTCCCTGTGCCAGTGCCTAGACCACCCTGGGTTCCACGTGGCATGCATTAAGTGGGGACCTAACAGGGCCACCCCTGTAGGGTGGTTGTGAAGGTTAATGACTTCATATACATACGGTACATAAAACTGCACACAGTAGGTGCTCGCTGTTCCTGTTAGAAATTGTTTTTACTTGTATGTTGCATATGCTCCTTCCAAACCCCTTCAGAAGAGAAGGTCTAGCTCTGGTATGACATCTCTGTAATAGTATGGAGGGGATGAAACAGACTGTGACCCAGAACGGGTGCTACACCATTGGTCCAGGTCTGCACATGCACCCAGGAAGCATTCACCTGGGACCTGCTCCCGGCAGGCACCCGTGAGCGAGGTGAAAGAAGACAAAGGAAGCCTGGTAGAGCTCCCCAGAGTGGTGGAGGCAGATGTATCCAAATGGAAATGCACACCAGGGATGGAGGGGTAGAATCTTCCTGACCAAGGCGTGCAATGGCAGATGCCGTGTTGTGTAGCGCCGTGCCATTGCTGGGCTCCTTGGGAAACTCAGTACCCTTTGTGGGTTTGAAGCTGTGACCCCTGGATGCCCTGGAGAAGTCTCCCATAAAGTGTGTGCACATGTGTTTGTGTGCACACACTTTTCTGGGAAAGGAGTCGTAGCTTTGATGTTGACATGCCTAAAGATGATATCAATGCCTATTCTAGACGAACTTCGGCATAATTGTGAAAATTCTCCCTAATGGGAAACCCGCATTTTGAGTGTGAGCTTGTGCATGCACCCACAGAGATGGCGACACTGCTGGTCTGGGAGCAAGCCTTTTCCCTGAAAACTCTTCCCTAGACCAACCCTTTTGCAAGGCTGTTCTGGGTAGGCACTGCCAATGACTTGCTGGGCCAGGAAGATAATTGACTTTGAACTAGTTTTTGCACAGCTTAAAGCCCCTATTTCCTTTAAAGTGGGGGTGATAGCTTCTACATCACAAGATTCTTGGGGGAACTGAATGCTTCTACTGTCTGACACACACACCACAGATGTAAGAGGTCTACAGTGGCGGTGAGCTTCCTTCCGTTTCCTGGTATCAAGCTTCCCGTCAGATTGATTCCAGTATATATGCTTCGAGAACCGTTAGATTCCTCTGCTTTCCTTCCTGGGCCTGTTCCCCGTAACTCTCTCCCTCCACGGCCGCTGTGTCCCTCCTTCCTCTCCGCTTCAGCTTCCGCCCATGGACTCGTGCTGGTAGTACTCACTCCCCTGTGCCTTTCACAGCGGGCAAGCACTGTTTGTGCCACCACTCCCTTATGTTAAGAGATGGAAGAGAACAAAATGACTGCGGCCCTCCCTCTAAGGAAAATTCTGTTTTGTTAGCCTCGGGAAGTAGGAAGCTTCAGGTATTTCCAGTAGTCGTTTTCTGTTGTACATAAAAGCAGCTGTGTCATCAACTCGGAAACAGTTACCACCTCAGTCTTAGTCTTCACGTAGAAGCATTAAAATGGTCCCAGCATGGCAGCCGCTTTAGGGATTTGCTGTTTATTGTCTCCGCCTTCCCGGGCGGAAGTGTGGCAGAGGTGGGGGTCGGGGGAGGTCCAGGGGGTGAGCGTGGGAGTCAGACAGGCATCCCTGCTGAGTGACGGCCGCGCGGCCTCGGACACACAGCTTCTGAGCCTCAGCATCTGTGAAACGGGGAGGAGAGGAGCCCGTGGCGCGTCAGAGCGCTAGGGCTGCCACGGGCAAGCACCACACACTGGGGCCCCGACAACAGAAAGCTGTTGGGTGGCAGCCCTGTTCCTGGGAGGCGCTGAGGGAGCCCGGGGCCGTGCCCCTCTGGGACGTCGGGGTGGTTTGCCGGTGATGTCGGGCATGCCTCCGCTGTGCATCCGTCACCCTGATCTCTGCCTTCGTCTTCACGTGGCCTCTCCTTGGGTGGTGGCGCCTCTGTTGCCCAAGTGTCCTCTTTTATAGGAACACCAGCCTTGTGGGCTGAGAGCCCACTCTGATGACATTATTTGAACTTGATCGCCTCTGTAAAGGCCTGTTTCCTAACAAGGTTACATTCTGCGGTACGGAGGGTTAGGGCTTCAGCCTGTCTTTTCAGGGGGACATCAGTTCAAGGCTTAACGCATGCCCGTCACACGGCAGGCGTCGGTGAAGTGGCTGTCACCCCTGTGGGAACCTGGCATGCCCAAACGCACCCGGAAGCCAGCCTTTCTCCCCTACACGTATGGGAGGTTTTCTGTTTCTTTGGCTTCCCCTTCTTTCATCAACTGAGAGGAAATGTAAGTGGAAAAGACAAAGTCCAAAACCCAGAAAGGTCTGCTCTTTAACACCCAGGACGCTATACTATCCCTTCATCCTGAGCTTATATTAGAAAAACTGATTTGTGTGTATAAAAATACACAGAAACCTACTAGTCCTGTCCAGCGTTTAATTATTTGAGAAGCTGTCTTAAATAACAGAATGATTTCGTTTGGGGGAAAACTTTGAAACCTAAGTAATTACCAGGTGGCTATTTTAAAAAATCAAAATTAACCCACTGTATGAGAGGACATGTTATTGGAATCAAATAAGCTGGTGGCATAATCAGCCACTTCTGTGGGTACTGCTATGGTATCTGAAACATAATTATCAGGTTTAAGTTAATTAGACTAATGCTCAGAAAATCTAGCCTGGTAGCTTGTGGTAAGTAATTATATATACTGATTAAAAATGTAACATGCAGTCAGCAGAGGCAAAGGAAACACCGTTTGCCATGGCCTGTGCACATATACAATTAAGAAGCCATGTAGAAGAGGCCACAGTGAGAAAGAACTCCATGGAACCAGCGGGCGCATGCCAAGCCTTCTGCAGGGCAGGGTGCAGGGGCTGCCCAGGAAGGAGACTGGGTCATGGGACCCACTCACCACCCAAACACAGTCCAAACCACAGCCGACGCTCTGGCCTGCTGCTCCCTTTGGCTCTTGGGATGTTAGCTCTAGGACAACTGAAGTCACTTTCCTGGGTCATTTTCCAGGCTTGGAAACAGTGAAATCATCATTAGTCGTGGGTCACATGTCAGGGTAGGGTGCTGACCTCTGAGCAGGCACCGACAGACCTTTCCTCTGCCCTTCTGGGGGCTGTCCCTCCAGTTATCCTTGCAAAAGGGAAGATGCCACTGGGGATCCATGGGCAGAGACTAGGGCCTACACGCAAGGTGTGGCTTCTTCTCAGTCTTCCTAAGTTTACTGTACCATAAAAATTTAAGTAAATAGAGTTCAATTTCAGATGGGTGAGGGCTACAGAGAAATCTTATTTTGTTCTGCAGCTCTCTTAGAGCGTATGCTTGTTTCTGCATTAGGACCATATCATTTGGTTTGGAGAACACAGCCAAACTCTTCTTTCAGGCCTGAGGATGCTCTAGCTGCCACCCTTCTGAGTACCTCTTATCACCTGTTCACTTGGGCAAGAAGTACTTAGCAGACACCTACTATATGCCTAGCTGTGGGTTTGTAAGGAATTAGGTGGAAGCATGTGACCTTGATGTTTTTAAGGTTAAGGATGGATTGAATATTGTTAATAGAAATGGCTTTGCCCCCACAGAACCTATAATTTAGTGGAGAAGATAGATTACAAAACCATAATTGCCCTGAAATGGAACCATATAAAAGGGCCAGCTAGTCCAGCCTTGAGGGAGCAGGGAAAGAAATCCCGCACAGAGAGACTAGTATGTGCAAAAGGCTGGTGGCGTGACAGGGATGTTTACAGAACCACTTCTACTAAAATAGGGTGTAAACAGAGGGTGCAAAGGGTTGAGAGATGAGGAGGAAGTAGTAAATAAGAGCCTGGCATGCCCAGAAAGCCATGCCAAGGACCAGTAACTCAAGACCAGAGCATTAGATGGCAAGGGTTGGAGATTGAGGTGACACTGCCTGGGGCATTACCTAGAACTTAATTTAGATTTTAAAAACAGAGAGTCCCCAGTAGATGTCCTATCAGCTGTGATGTTCCGGTGCAGGCCACCCCCACTGTACTGAATTCAGGATCCTCTCTGGTAGAGAAACAGGCCAAGGCTTTAAATGCAAGACTGCAGGAGATGCGTGTGACTCACTTAAGCTCCCTGGACCTTTGTTTCCTTCTCTGTAAAATGGGATTAATGATATTGTGCCTCTATCTACACCAACATTCACCCAGTGAGATTCTGTACATTCAAGTGCTTTAACGTAGGTATCTCAACTTTGTCTCTATTGCTTAACTAGTGTCTAATAATGCTGTCACAGGAGAGGGGACCCAGGTTGAGGGAGTGGGCCCTGGCTTCCCAGCCACCCATGGCCATGAGGTCACATCTCTGGGCCTTAAATGCAGCTCATTTCCTCACCTGAAAATGGAAAAGCACCACGGCACCCTTAAGAGGACGAAATGAGGCCAATTCTGTACCAGCACTCGGCACTAACAGATTTCTATCGTGTGCTCACTAACAATAGTAATAGGACAATAGCAACATCATCATGCCATCATTATTCTTGGACTTCAACCCTTTAATGTTGTCACTCCCTCAGAGCAGAGGGTCCCCGGCATTGAAGTGAGAGCCTCTCTCATTTGGCCACAGACAGTTTCCCTTTTACACAGAGCAGCATTGGTCCCTCATGATTTAGCTGCCATCGGGCTGAAGGCTTGAGTCCTGAATCCAACTCCCTTTATAAGTAGATGAGCTGTTTCTGCACCTGAGGCCCACCTAGCCATTTGCAAAGTGAAAGGACAGTCAATCAGTGGGTATTTTTGCCTATGGGATGGCAAAAAATTAGTCTGCCTGATTTTTAATTTTTTTTGTTAATTTTGGCAGGTGGCAGGCACGGTCTGAGTAACCAATTAGGCCTGTTTGCAGATCTTCGACTGATAAGCTGGTTAGTAGGCTTCAGTCGAATGCCTGTGAACCGGAGTCAGTTATTGCCAAAATCAAAAATGAAGGAGGGAGAGGATCAAAATAGCTTGGAAATGAATGGATTTTTTTTTCAACATTTTGCCTGTGTTTCCTACCCAAACAGCAATCGGCATGTGGTGGATTCCGGCAGTGGTGGGCAGCAGAAATGGAGATAAAGCTGCAAAGCTCTTACCACCCCGTCTTGGTGTAGGAATCAGCATAAAGGACTAAAAGAGATTATGAGATGTAGAAATCATGTAAAATCTATATTACTACTGCAGACATGTTTATTAAAATCCAGGCGAGTTTTACTTTTGCTGCAGAAATAGGACGTAAGAGCAAATTTATGGGAAGGAGAGCATTTGGATGACTATCTCGCAGACATAAAGCTCTTAAGGCGGAGCAGTTTTAATTAAGAACAGCATCCTGTGTAAAGTGTTATTCCCAAACTAGACCCTGGTGGGGGGTTCAGTGAAGGATACATGAATTTCAGACATCTGGAATCCAATTAATAACTTCAGTGCTTCTACACGAAATGCTGCCATGTCGCAATTCCTCTGGAGGCGCTCAGGATGGACCATGAGGCTCCCCAGGGAGGGAACTCAGTGATCCTATGTTGTCATCCTACATGTTGCCCGAGGGTGGTTATTTTTGATTGTTTGCACCCATGGCCTGTTTTTTATATAGTTATTTAAGTAGTTACGTGTCACGACTCTCTGTAAACCCATTACTCAAAGCAAAACCTATGATTTTTATAAGATCCTACATCTAACCATACAAAAGGGCCCCCCCCCAACCTTTCTTTCCTCTGTCCCCCAGCACTGAGTCATCCTGCACCCCATGGCCGGTATTGCACGGCTTCTCTTTACACGGCTTCAGGAATCTTGATGCCTTCCTAAAAAGTATGCAGTTTTGAGTTGTTTTTTAACTTTATGAAAAGGCGTCATGCTGCAATTTACCTTTTGGGAATTGCTTTTCCTTAATAATATGTTGTTAAGATTCACCCAGATGGGCTAATTTTCTCTATCAAACAATTGTTTTGATCACTGTGTGATATTCCATTTTTTGTGAATGTCAACTTTAGGAGAGAATACTAAGCTGTTTTCCACAGAGTTTGCTCCCATATATCCTCTCACCAGCAATGCCAGCTGGGTCCCCAGGGTCAGCAGCCTCTCTAGCCCACAGTATTTCAAGATTAGTAGTAGCTCAAATTCATCAAAATAGAAAATGGTATGTTTATGTTAACTTGACCTTGTGCTGTGAGGCTCTAAGAGCTGAAGCTAGGACTGGGGGGTAGAAGTTGGTGGGAGGGAGATTCCAGCTCAGGACGAGGAATTCAGGCCTCCCAGCCTGCGTGTCGGTTGGGGCAGACTCTTTCAGGGAGGAGCAAGATCTCAGGCCGGGGCGCGAGTGCCCACGGACCCAGTACGGCAGAAGGGATCAGAGGTTGCATGCGCATGTGGACTGGAGAGCCTTAAAGATCTGTTTCAAACCCCGATTCTAGGAACTAGCATTTTCAAATATTTGTTTCTGGACCTTTAAATAGATAACCTGAAATTATAGGAAGTGACTTTAAAGCATTTTGATCTTTTATCCTTTACTAACCAACCAAACTCCTTTAAACCCTTGAGCAGCACTGAGGTGAGATTAATTAAAAGATTAGCACTCTTAAAAGATTCTTAAGGGGGATTAATGATGGCGGCGTGAGAGGTGAGGCAGAGAACTCCTCCCAAAACCACATATAATACGAAAATATAGTTAATACAACGAATCCTAAAAGAGCAACAGGAAAGAAGGCTGCGCCAGACTGCAAACCCCTGGAGACCAGAGCAGACCTCACGAAACAGGAGGGTATATCAATACCTTCAGGAAAAAAAAAGATTCTTAAGGGGTTTTCTATCATGAAGTTATAGCTCCCAATAATATTTTCAGCTGTAAGGGGACTATGATAGATACTAATTTTTTAAAAATCAAGCCATATGTATATGAGCCAAGCCTAGAATTTTCATATGTAGTATGTATATGAATATATGTACATATTTATATGCATATATATATATACACACTCTCTCTGTTATGTACTGTTTATACATATAAACATAAATCTCAGGCATGCGTCTTCTACAGTGCCTTTTGAACGCCTCAGTAATATATAATTGGGGGCTTCAATGCACAGTGGGAAGCTGAAAAGGTGAGGGTGTCTCTTTTCTAGCCTGATGGTCTTGAAATAGTCACAGGCCTGGCATTGCATTTTAATTTCTCACTGTGTGTGTGTGTGCGTTATGTTTGTAGCTGCCTTACATCTCTCTGGTCTGTGCTGATTTCTACATTATGGGCACTTACAGGGTATATAAAATGAACAGTGGAACCCACCACAAGGAAGTCTCATTTTCCTTCCTGTTACATATTCTGGTTTAAAAAAACAAGAATTTGAAATCCTCTGTGACAAAGATCTGCTGTCATGCATGGTAAGCTTAGTGTTTCAGCCACATCCAGGGCTTTATGTCTTCATTAAAGGAGGTTTTTAAATGAGCTACAGAAAGGCATTTGGGAAAGGTTGGCTCCCAATTCGTTGGTACAACTCACACGGACCAGGTTCTTTGGAGGACATTGAGTGACAGGGTATGTTACTTCCCATGGGTATGTGGAAGCTTCAGAGGCGACAATTCTGTAACCAGAGATTGCATGATCATCTTAGAAGAAATTTATGACCAATCCAGCAGAGTGGGCCATTGCCCTGGGACATAGATTTTATGTCAGTCATTTTTTATCTGGCAACACATGGGTCCTGGTGCCAGGATTGGTCTGCCAAACATATGGTGAACGTTCAGAAAGAAGTGTGCAGGGCAGCCTGTGTCCTCACTGCTCCATGGCCATCCCCACACATGCAAACAGCCTGCTGCTCACCTGCTTTTCTGTGGAAAGCTTCCCAGCAGTGGGGCCTGATGTTAAGGTGATGGGGAGGGTCCGTAAGCAGACATCAAGCCATGAAGTAGCAGGGCCAGGCCAGGCCCAGAGGCAAAGCTGGGCCCAGCGCTTGTGACTGACCTCACCATTTCTGCTCCCCCAATCTGGATTAATCAGGTCTTCACCTGATTAATATTCTGAGCGCAGCAAAAAGTAGGTGCTTAATAAGCGTGATGTGGCTGCATGAATCTCCCACTTCCTTCTCTCTTGCATGCATCTAGGGCTAAGAGGAGGAGGGAGTCAGGCCCTCCCCGCTCATACGCCACGCACAGACCTCTGTCCTTCCTCCGGGTGTTTGTACTGGCTGTACATTCCTTGACCATGTTGTCCGATGTAGTTCTCCTAGCCTCTCTCGTGGTAGTAGCAGATGTCACTACTTGCTGACTGCCCCCTTTATTTCCAGAGTGGACGCCTCCTGTCCCGCGTACTCACCCCTGTGGGATACTACAATATGCCAGCGCATGGTAGACAAATTATCACTTGTTGAATAGTTGAGTGAGTTGTGCCAACAAATGAGTTCCAGTGCTTGGGGGGCCTGGATCGTACACCTGCCCGCCACCCTAGTTCAGCTTCTCCAAAGGGTTTAATCTTGAGGACCCAGTCGTCAGTGTCTAGAACACGGTGTTAAGCAAGATTCTGAGGCTGTGTCCGTGGTGGTATATTTTGGCTGTGTTTGCCGTACAGACATTCCACCCCCCTCAAGGAGAGCTATCTTGCCTGGACTGTTCCTAAGGGTTCTGTCAAGTGCCTTTGAAAAAAGAAGCCATCCGTCAGTAGGAGCAAACATTAAACAAAATGTTCAGGAGATTCAAACCAGGAATTGGCCCTTGGCCTGCTCCCTTCCTCCTTCCGAGTTCCCGAGGTTGACATCACTCTAGAAAGAAAGGAGACACTCTGGCTCAAACACCGATTGCAGACTCGGGGGGAAAGGCCGGCAGAACGAGACTGGCCAAATAAATTGCCTTCCGAATAAATGTTTCCTTCCTCAAAGTTTGCTCCATCGCAAACCTCCTTTTCAGAAGGAATTTTATTTCATTTCTTGGTGACCGTGTTTTTAGAAACAGAAGGACTGAGGACATCAAACTGGTAGAAATCTCTAGTCTCTGATGCTTCACCCTTTCCTACCCATTGAGGAACCAGTAAAGCTCAGATGTGGGGTGCCGCTGATGAGTGATTGTTTACCGGGAACTGGACGAGCGACGGCCCCAGCCCGGCCCTGGCCCCCGCCTGGCGGCTCGGCAATTTACGACTTTGGTTTTCTTTCTGTGCTGCTTCGTCCCCCATGTTTTCAAACACTGAACCAAAGGAGAGCGCCTAAGCATTCAGGGTGGATCTGTGAGTGCTCTGGAGCTAGCAAACTGTATTTCTGACCCAAAGAAATCCTGGTCCTAATTAGCCATGTGCCGTCAGTTGAGTGAAGTGCCTAAAGCACTGGGCGTCTCATCTGGAAAACGGGAATGATGAACTTGCACAGTCAAGTTGGGAGGGAAAGTGCAGTTTCATGACGCATTTGACAAATGCTTCCTGAAAGCCTCCTCCGGGCGTCAGCAAGAGGTGAGGGTACAAAGACGGGCACAAGTGGTTTGGTGTCTTCTGCCAGAAACGTGGGAACTGGACAGGAGGCTTTTTTTTTTTTGCCACATTAGCATTGTCGAGGGCTTATTATAACTGGAATAGCAAAGAGCTGCCGGGTGAGTACACATCAGTCCTTTGTGGAGCCCAGCAGTCACACTGGGGGCCCACTGGGGCTTAAGTCCGACTATGAGGATCAATGACCCCTCATACACTTGCGGCCCACCATGGAAATCCATGATGAAAATTTTAGCAGGGCTGTGTCCTAAGAATAAGTCCGGTGCGCATTCCACTCTGACCATACTGCTGATCCCCATCGTCCCGCTCTTCAGATGCCCGGATGTCATGTTGTAAGAAAGTTCCATGTGGCGGCCAGTCAGGAGGCAGCTTGGCAGGTCTGGAAGGTTCCGTCTGGGGTTACATTTCTCAGACACATATTTCAGGTTAGCCTCACTGATTGCTCCCCTGACAGGAAGTGACTTCTTGGATGTTTTAATTGAAATCAACTCTGTACAAGACCAGGAGCTGTGGTTTCCCTTTGCTCAGCTGCTCCTAACAAGCTTCTGATGGGAAACTGCTAACTGCAGTGTCTGGCCGGTTAGGGCGATGTTCTGGTGGCCAGCATGTACTCAGGCAAAGCTGAAATGTCCACCTTGGTTCATACAGGTTTCATAGGGTACATGGGATGCTCAAAAGACTGTTCATAGTACAGTCAGCTGAGTACTATCTGGTCCAGACTGTGTTGCTCACAATGTCTCATTTGCTGCTTTGACAATCAGCTTGACAACGTGATACTTTAATGTGTAATTGCATAAGCAATTGGGTTCTGTTATAGTACAGTGGTTTGGCATAATTATTTTCCAGTGCTATGATTTTCTAGTTAATAAATACTTTTGGGGGTTACAAATTCTTAAACATCAACACTATACTCCCTTAAAGTAGGATGCCATCTATTACTGTAAGAACTCAGTGCAGCATTTGGACCACTGGCAGCACTAAAAAAACCTTTCCTTTTACTCAAGCAAGTTAGGCTTAAGGCAAAGCCTTGGCAACTAATCAAATGATGAATGCTCTCTTGGTTATCTGAACTTTGCTCCATAAAGGGCAGAGAACTGGGCTTTGGAAACTTCACAGTGAAACAGAGGAAAGCAGAGTCATTTGGTTGCACTGAGAGGTCTCTTAACCAAGCGATTAGTCCAGGGTTCTAGTTCATAGGATTCCTCACAGAGAGAGTAAGAAAGGAGGCAGTTAACTTATTTTTGCAAAAGTAATATTTGAAGAACCTTGGGGTTCTAAGGAAGAAGAGATGGCCAGAGATCGGTGACACAAGACATTTTTTGCATTAAGTGAAAGCAAGAGGTAACTCAATAGGACACCGAGAAAGCCCAAAGTGAGTGACTCTCTAAATGCTGGGTATTAGGCAAGTAAAGGGCATTTGGTGGTTGGGGAGGAAACGTGTGCCCACAGGATGGTGGCAGTGTACGTGACAGAGGGACAAAGAGGAGCACGACACCTGGAGTCATGAAATGTAACTCGGCGCCAACATAGATGGCCTAGGAGGGCTTCTTGGGACCTGAGGCATTCGGGGACTCTATGCTTGGAGAGAGGCACATGTCAGCAGGATGGGAGTGATTTTCACACTGTGCAGAGCAGCCTGGAACAGGGTCACTGGGTGCATTACAAGGCCCCTCACTGACCACGCACAGTGCTACCTCTCCCCGTGCTGGAGGGCAGGCACCTGAACTCCCCACCAGGCCTGCGGCCCCTTTCTTCTCCAACCCTTTAATGTCTTCTGTGCACCAAAAACAAAATTCAGATTTCTCAGCCATCCACACAGGCTGCCAACACTGGCCATCTCCCCCCCTTTCAGCCAGGTATTTGGCCACCAAGCTCCCTTTTTCCTCAGTGCCCTAGAATGTGTCACGTGCTCAACACACGCTTGTTGGCTAAACTGAAAGTAGTAACAGAGAATCAGAACTAAAAAAATGAAGGATTTAATTCCCTATTCACTGAAATTATTTCCCTTTCAAGACTTTAACACCTGTCTGAAAATAACCATCAACCCATCAGAAATGGTTTATTTAAGCTCTCTGCTCTTTATGTTATTTTACAAAACTAATAACAATGAAGTATATGAATGCACTTTTTTAACAACACCCAAGTTTATATGCAGCTGCTTGCTTCTTTAAGAAGTGGCATTATATTGTTTTTCCCCCTTTGAAGACAGTTTGGCATTTTACTACAGGTTAGTTCCACCTTCTGAAAAACATTTAAATGACTGCGGATTGTTCCTCCTCCTGTATTCCATTACGAGCTATAAAAAAGTCCATGGCAATGTGGGCGTCCCGTCAGGGAATTAAAGCATCACCCCTCGTGCCTCCTGACCACACTCAGGGCCCAGGAAGGTGCGCCATGTCCAAGCCAGCACGTCTCAGCACTGCAGGCAGACACCCTGCTAGAACCACCTTCCCACAAAGTCACTGCAGGCAGACAAAGTGGGATGACTGCAGATACATTTTTTTTTAATTCTTTTCAAAGCTGTATAGAAACGGAATTCACGTGGAGGAGGCATCACACACTTCCCTCTGTTCAATGTGAATAAAGACTTCGGTTCAGGTTTCTGCACTTTGTAACTGTGATGTGCACTTCCCTCCCAAGAACCAAGCATCTGTGAAAACAGCCCAACCGTTGCACAGAGAGAAGGAAAGGCCCAGGCGTTACACTGACCATGGCGCTGAGCATTTTACAGGCAGGAGAATCTAGTCGAGGCATGTTGAACTAATGGCACAGAGCTGCCGGGAGGAGAATTGGAGGACTATAGTGCATCGAGTCCAGACACCATCAATTAGAGAAATTGCTATTAATTTATGTACTACTAAGAAAGAAAGACACTGACAATTAAATTATGACTCACTGTTGATTGTAGGACACATTTTGATGTCAGGTGAATAGGCAAGCACCTTAGAGCCAAAAAACTATAGAATTTAAATATGCTGGTGATTTACTCTGCATCTCATGCACTAATAATAACACGCCGAGAGTGCACAAAATGCTGGCCATGAATTTGATCTGCCTTTGGACAGTCTCCTCTGTCTTTTCCAGGATTCACAGAGGCAGGTTTGGCAGCAACTCAAAAGCGAGCCAGACCCTTCCTGTGGTCTTCCTCTAGGGGTCTCCTAGAAGCCCAGTTACATTTGCATTTCAGATAAACAATGGACATTTGTCGTATAAGCGTGTCCCAAGTACTGCCTGAGATATGCGCAAACAAATTAACTGAGTGTCTGTAGTTTCATTTGCTAGATCTGGCAACGAAGTCCCCAGGGTAATTTTGACTGCATTTGACCTTCATCACGAGCTTTTACTCAAGGACTTTGACCTTCCTTTGCCTGGGAGGAGCCCCCATTAACACTTTATTCATTCCTTTCAACAATCCTAAGGGTTAAGGATTATTGCAAGTTATTTTAGAGCAGAAGGAGCTAAATTTCTTCCACAGACCTGTCTGCCTCTTTAGATGATTTGGTTTGGATCTGAATTCCAATCATAGCTTTTAATCCTTTTACAGGGTATTTAAGGTCCAAAAGATCTGGACATTGGGAAGCCATGAAGATAGGAAAGGCATTGTTCCTCCTGGACGCAGCTCCCAGGGCTGGTCGGGGGACACTGTCACGGGCACAGGGTATCCAGCCTAAAAGTAACGATACCAGTAGCGGCCGCAGCCAACAGCAGCTGCATGTCAGGCGCATCGCTACAACCCTCTTCCGACTCCCTCTTTGCAGAGGGGAAACCGAAGCACAAAGACGGGAAGGAGCTTGCCCTCGCTGCTGCTCCAGTCTGGGCCTCGCCTGGTGGTCTTGGACAGCCCTTCCTGGACGCTCCTTACAGGATCCGGCGCCCCCCCATGCTCTCTGCGGTAACACTGTTTCTTTCCGAAACTAAACTGACTCTGGAAAGCCTTCCAAATGCGGTTAGTCCCTCCCCCAGCTCGCCCACTGGTACTGCCCGTCTCACCATCTGGTGTCTCCCCTCCCTCCCCGGTGCGCCCCGGGCCAGCCCCTGCCATCGCAAGGACAGAATAATGATCTTGTATTAATAAGTACTCACTGCCTCTCCCTGTGGCACCTGAGCTAAACAGGGAGGTTCATCTGAGACAAAGCTCCATTAAAGCCCAAGGGCAGGAGTGCCTTTTGGATAGACCACTGCCTGAGATCACTGGGAATTCTCTCTGTTAGCCCGCGATAACTGCAGCCCCCAGGTTCTTGTTTGTCTAAGGGAAACAGAAACGCCCTCCAAACGACAGCCTGTTTAAATTCTCAGTCCCCTGGGTGGCTCTTCTAGGCCACAAGTCTTGCCCACTAGGATCTTTCCCAGACTCCCAATTTCTGCAGAGACTGAAAACTCATTCAGAGGCTCCTGAACTAGATTACCATCCTGGTGTTGGCGGGACCAACCCTGGACCCTCCACGGACAGTGCAGGAATAGAAGAAAGAGGTTCTGGGGCCGACTTTGAAAATAGTCTCCATTCTGCTGAGAAGGTCACGAGCAATGAGCTTAGGGGCAAATGTGTGTCTCTGTACATACGTGGCCTCTATCCACACACAAGTGCAATGCTTCTCAACAGGAAGTGTACCCTAGATGGCCTGGGAAGCCCCCAAACCCTGGCGGCCCCCAGACCGATTCACCCAGAATCCCTTGGTGAACCTGGGCATCCCCAGGTGGTCCCGGCGGGCGGCCAGGATGGGGCACTGCTGCTCCCAAGAAAGCCACACGCTTCTCTCTGGGACTTTGAAGAGGCAGACCTCTGACGTTTTGAAAACCATATTCAATAGAGCTTTGCAAATATGATTCGTTTTTGTTTTACTTATTTCCTACTTCCCATAAACAACTTCTAAGCATCGGCACTCGTTGCCATCTGTGAGGCATGTGACAATGACAGACGGTTGCCTGATAACCGGGGAGGCATCAGTGTGCACAGGCTCTTAATTATTTGGATTCATCTGGTCTCTGTGTTGATGAGGCCACTTACTGCTTGAGTTCTGTGTCTTCTGATGGCAGTACAGAAGTGAGAAGGCCATGTTTTCTGGGCTATATATATTGTCATCCTACTGAGTTGTTACAAGATAGATTTATGACAGACCTAAAGCTAGTGTCAAAATGAAAATTAGTTCTTGAGTAGAAAAATAGCAATCCCATGTGACTCGCCTGTAGCCATCACGTCATGTCTGCCTCCGCAAGGGAGGAAATGACTTCTTAATGGGGTTTTCTTCCACTAAGGAGAATTAAATCTATGTGGCAAAATGTAAAACCAGTGTGCCAGCAGCCAGATTCTGGGTGGAAGATCCATGACCCTCATCAATGTGCTCGTGGCCTGGTTATATGCTAGTGAACCTCATTTAGGCTCCAACTTTACCCTGAGTGGAAGCACAGCTCAGCTGGAGAGCCAGGCTGTCTCCTTCTCTCACTGCTTTCCCTTCTATATCAAAGTTTGCTCTGAAAAAATAGGAAAGTTTCTCCATCTGCTGCAAGCTGCCCGGGTAGGGGGGGTCTCTGGCTTAGATTTGGAGTGATTTTGACGTGAAAGGGCAAACATCCCCATTTCAGTTGATAGGCTTTTTGATGAATTGGCAAGATTCTTTTTAAAGGCTGTGTCTTTGAGGCAAATGGCCCTGGTGGGTGAAGCAGGATCTGTGGAACTCTCTACCCTTAGTGGTGCTAGATGAAAAGGCAAACAGTGCCGGGAACAGTGCCGGCAGTACTGCCGCCTAGCTGGGTGACGGTTGGCAAGATGGACCTGAGTGGTTCCTAGCTTGTGTATGGGTTGGTGTGAGCATTAAATTACCTCATTAAATGCACGTCAAAGAAACCGCCCTTGACATCATAGATAGTGGCCGTCGTCAGTGCTTGTCCATCAGTTGGCCTCAATCCACTGAAGTGACTCAACACACAATACTACGCTGTGCCTCCTGCCCGGCATCTCCACGCCCAGCGTTTTACAAGGTATAGAGCCACACACAAGGAATAACACACTGAGTCAATAAAACAGAATTGCGATAGAAGTTGAAGAGGGAAAATTGAGCTCTTCTGATGAAGAGAGTTTTCAGGATATCCTCTCTGACAACACTGAAAGCTTATTGAATCTATATGTAAATCTGAGATATATAAGATGGTTTTTTAAATAAATATGGGGATCTGAAGAGGATTTCAAAATGAATCAGTTGGCTAAGACCAATCTGTTAATTTTTTGAGAAGTTCCCTCATTTATTTTGTATAGTTTGCCTGCTTAAAGCCTTTTTTTAATGAATCTACTCATTTTTTTTTTTTTACTTAGTACGCTTGGCCCTGTACTATTATCACACATTGTCTTGGGCTATTTTGGTTCATTGAACAAAATTGCTCCCATAAGGAAGCTGAGCCAAGGAGTGTGGGTGAACCACAGGCCAGCTTGGGGGGACGATCCTGGGCAGGTGGAGAGGTCAGTGCCTCCATGTCGGTGAAATAAATGGATGGTGCCAGCCAAGCACACCATTGGAGAAATGGCAGCACACCCCCCCATCTAGGAACCCCCACTCCCAGCAGACAGTTACAAGGCATTGAATGGGCCACAGTGTAGCCTAATCTGGTGGTTTTATTACAAGACCTGGAGATGTGGATTCTTACCAGAAACCTACCTACTTGCAAATTTTGGCAGCTAACCTCCCAGCCTCTGATCTGCAAATTCGGTTCAGCCACCACCACAACATTTGTTCAGGGAGAGCCCAAGGACCCATTAATGAGCCTGCTCCGTTTGTTTCCTCCCAAGCTCCAGAAGCATGACAAAGAGGAGGAGGACTGCCCGCCCGTGTGGAGGTCAGAGGAGGAAATGGCAGCGGAAGCTGCCGCGCTCCGGGCCTACTTCCAGTGATGCAGGTACAGACGCTCCACTTCCTCCTCTCTCAGCACCCACGGAGGCCTCAGCAGAGGGGCTCCCTGCCCAGGATGGAGACACTGAAAAGCAGCTGCACTAACATCCTAGGGCAGCCGCCTCAAAACACGGAGTAGAGAAAACCCTGACCCTTAAAGCACCTACTCCAACCTCTGGGTCTCGTCTTCCTGTCTCCAGGCCACATTCTCCAGAACTGTCCTATCTGTCCACTGTCCTTTCCTCCCTGCCTGACCCTCTCCAAACTCATCTCCACAAAGCAGCCCGAGTTTGTAATGCAAGCTTGACCATCGAAAAGTCAAAACCCTTTGAGGCTCCAGTCTCAGGCTGCAATGTTAGGCTGCCAGGCGCTGTGACCCAGCGCTCCCTACCTCCCAACCAGACCAAGCGGCACCCAGGCTGCCTCTTCTCCCCGGCTGATTCTCCATAAATGGCTCTTTGTGGTCCCCTCAGCTTTGGCTTCTAGGAAGCTCAGGCTACAGGGAAAGGTCAGGCATGGCAGAATTCTCTCTTTGCCTTCATGTTGGGAGATCACAGATTTAAAAACTCTCACAGAAACCTAAAGCAAATCTTTTCACAATGTATATACACCCCAAGTTTTTACACACTGTCAAGGGGCTCATGGAACTTCCAAAATTCATTAATAAATTGTGTTGCCATGAGATATTGGGGTATGCCTAGACTACAGCAGTTACCCATTGTTTATCTGAAATTCAAATTTAACCAGGTATCCTGTACTTTATCTGGCATCCCTGTTGATACACCTCCTTAGGGATTATGGATCCCAGATAAAGGGCTTCCTCTCTAAAGAGTTTGTTTTTGAGAATTATGGCAGTCTGTAAATGTGTTTACATTATAAGCTGCTAAAGTAGGTCAGATACAAATTAAAAACATAATTAGTGAAAAATACTGCCAGCAACTGAACTATATAAGAGTGTGTCAACCACTTAGTGATTTTTTAGATAGAAAATACATTTATTGTATTCTGCTTTCACTTTGAAAGACGTCTTTTTTTAGTTAGTTTAAAATATATGTGTACTTCTTCGCCTTTCTCTTCCCAGCCTCCTTTTTAAAGTATTTTCATTGCTTTGAGACCCAGTATCAACTACCTCTCCCTCCATTAGCGGTAGAGTATGCTGCTGCACTCAGGGCCCCACGTTCTAGAAGCTGCTTTCATGCTCCCATGTCATTGGTTTGTCAGCTGTGCCTTCAGTTGCCTGGAGGGATGTAGTGTAGCGCTAGCAGAAGCTGTCTTTGACATTTTATTTTTAACCTTTTCCACTGTTCACCTTCTCAATCCTTTTTTTTTTTTAGGATCAAGCTAGTTTACCGAAGAACATAGGCCTATGGGCATGACGGCATACCTCTGTCTAGTCCACTTCTGAAAGCCAGGGTGTCATTCTGGAATGTCCCATTCAAGAGGGTCACTGTTCTTCAGACTCAACTTCCTAGGCCTATTTTTTGCTTGTTTGTTTTCCTTTCTGGGTTTCTTATGTAATGGGTGCTCTCAGGTAGCAATAAGAAAGCTCTAGGCTTTTCCTGAAGCTTGCTGAGTGGCAGGACTCTGGCTTAGAATGCACTTTCTAGACACTTTAAGAGGATTTGAACTTACTACGCAAGTTTCCTGTGTGCTTGGCTTTGTCAATTTTTGCTTCCATCTTGCCTTGAGACCTAATATCTCCTGTCTTCCAAGTGAGTCAACTGGCCTTGTAAGTCCTGACAAAAAGATATTCATCCCAAAACTTATTATACAAATTATTACCACAGTGCCTGTGGGTTTTTTAATTAACTAATAAGAATCTCTCTTTAAAGGGCTTTGGTTACAGACCACACATATCACCTCAGGTTTCCCCACTATCAGTGTGGGAAATGAAACAGGCAGGTAATGCCAGTGGCCGACTGGCCACTTGGTGGTGAGGCACTTAACGCAAGGGCGTGAGACGTCACAGAGCGTCGTCCTCTCCATTCTATGACGTAGTATAATGCATATTTCTCTTTAGAGACAAAGGGAGAGGAAACGTTCTTTTCCAGAAACCTGGGTCTTTGATACCCACTCTCCTCCCCCTTCAAAATCCATCTACACACCAAATGTTTATGCAGTGTCAGGGGTTCGTGACCCTTCTGAAATGTGTTAATAAATAGAGCTTTCTTGCAATGTTTGGACATACTTAGACTTCAAAAAGTTATCCCTCGTTTATCTGAAATTTAAGCTTTCCCGATTATAGCCTCAGCCGCAAGCCAGGCTTCGGCAGAGCCAGTTTAAAGATTGATCCCGCCCACTCTGCAAGACGGCACACTTCACAACCTGCACAGAGGCGCAGCCAACATGGCTCGGCCCTGGAGTTGATAACGATGGCCAGCATTACTGAGAACTCACGAGTTCTTTTTTCTTAAGTTTTTAAATACACCATCCTAGAGCAAATGTGTCTCAAATATGACAAATAGATTTTTTTTCTTCATTCAGCAAAACAGCAAATTAGAAGTAGGAGGAAATTTGTACACGTCATAGCTGCTATGAGCCCGATTTTCTTTTTCTTTTTTTGTCTTTTCCATGGAAGCAGCAACGTTCAGACGCAAACACTTCCATGCATGCATACACCATATTTTAGAGATACAATAGTAGGTTCTATTATTAGCCCACCTTGCAGATGACGAGAAAATCAACACTCCGGGGTGTTAAGTGTTGGTCCAAGGTGAAGAGTTAGTAAATGATGGAGCTCAGATCTCAATCTAACCCAGGCAGTCCCAACACCAAAAGCCATTCTCTTTAGTCTTTTTACCGGGTCTGCTGATCTCCCTGGTTCCACTGTGAGGACTTCCTCTTCCTTCCCTGCTGGACTGCCACCTGCTGCAGCTCCTGCCCCCCCCGGCCCCTTGGCAGCGAGGCAGCAGGAACCAACACGGGCCTGGGCGTGCACTAGCTGATTGTGCTCTGCTTGAAGGGTGTTCCAGACTGTGCTGATTCCTGCCTGTGCTGCCTGCCCTGTTTTCCCCGCTGCCTGACCATGTGCCTAAATCATGACCTTGGTGAATACAGGGCTTCCCAAAATGCATTAATAATTCCCAACTTTGTGTACCACCAGGGTATTATATATTATTTATCTTAAACTTCATATCTGAGTCTCAATGAAAAATGAATATTACTCATAATTAGAAGGCAAGCATAAAACTAAGTCTGAAAGAAAAACAATGCTGACGAATTCCAACTCCATATAGTTGCTTGACAGTAGCCGTCAGAACTGAGGTTCATTCCTCTTTGTTATAAAGAGAGGCGGCTACCATTAGAGCAGCATTTAACTCCAGCACCAAACTGAGACTCTCCATTTGACCTTTTCAAAAGGACTGAGAGTAACTTACAGCAAGATTCAGGGTAGAACACCTAAGTGATATGAAACAGGCAAATGATTTCTATCTCTGGTAAACAGCAGTGGAGATCGGAATTCAAACCCGGAGCAAGCTGGCTGCTCCACCTCCCTAAGCCTGTGCTCCCCAGGCCTCTCACTAGGCACTGGGAGGGACCCGAGTCCGCTTCCCTAGGATAAGAGGCCACGGCAGGAAGCCGGGCATCCCACCCCACTGCCTGCCGCAGGCACACTGGCCCTCTGCGGAGTGCATCTATTTGAAATCAGTCCTCCTGGAAGACCAACGCTCAGGCCTTGGCCTTATCACTTTGGTTTAAACAAACACATTCCAGAGAAGAATGTGCAAACCTGTACGCAGAGATGCCCAACAGAGGAAAAGCGGCTGTAACAGGCAACAAGCTGCTCTATGCGGAAAGTTTGGTGTGGAAATGCCGATCAACCCCTCAGTAAGTGGACACCACTGTCGTAAAGCTTCTTTATGTAAACCCAGACTCATCCTCAGCATGACAAGACTACCACAGGACCAGAGATAAACATTCCAAAACTATCACCTGTTTCCTGGGCCTCTTGAAGCCATCAGGGCACCAACATTACCTTGGCTCAGTGGAAGAATTCTCCTGCTCTTCCCTGGAACCCGGCAGGGTGTTTGGGTTGGAGATGTGCTCTCTGTATCCTTTGCCTGGCAGAAAGTGACTTTGAAGTGCAGTTTCTCAAGCAATAGTGAAAAAGAGACACTGCCTTCACCATGCATAGAAAAACCAACCGTCTGAGGGTTGCTGAATGAAGCTGCAGCTGTCTCACTCACCCCCCGGCAGATCCCTGAGGCGGCTGGCCATCCTTTGGTTCCAGGAATTTAGTATCTGCCTTCTGCTTCGCTGAATTTAGGCACTGGCTCCCTACGCACTGGTCTGCGTTCTGGGACGGGAGCTTGGTGAGGGCTCCTGCAGGCTGTGTGTCAGGTCACATTAGAAGACAGTGGACCTGCGTGCCTCAGCTCACCTTGCATCCGCCCAGGAACACACTAAGTGTTTAGGTGTTCTCGACCAGGATTTGCTGCCTCTACACACCCATGTTGAGTCTCCTACTTAATTTTAAAGCAATGATGTGTACGAGGAGGGGAAGCTATTATCACCTCCCTGTCCTCACTCCCACCCTGTTTGAATTGAGTGGGGTATGCTGTTGGTGAAATATGCAAATATCACCCCAACTACTGATAAGTCAGAGCAGGTTCCTACACCCTGTTGTGTCAGCAGAGTTCATTTGTAATTCATCAACCTCTCCTCTGTGCATGCTGTTATTTTATAGATAATTGGCTGCCTCTCATTTACTCATAACAGGAGCTGTGCAATTTCAAAGCAACTGAGTCAGCCCAAAGCAACATTATTACTAGTTAACAGATACACTGTCAAGGCAGAATTTTGACTCTGGCATTTTTCAAAAATCACCATAATTTCAGCCACTGCACCATACTTATAGCATCAGCATGGACAGTTGAGGTGGACAAAGAAAGTACAGGCTTGCTTACTAAGCACGTGTTCTGGTCACTAAATTGCACCTTTTGAAATCTACCCAACCAGCTTAGAAAAATTCTCAACCTTCTCAGAGAGGGATTACCCTTAGCACAGCAGCCTCTGATGAGAAGGGCCAGGGAGCAGATCGTAGCCTCTCATATTTTCTCAGGGGAGTTTTAACTGCAGCTCCTTGACTAGTTCGATCCTATACCCACTGGTAATCTCCATGAGGGGCTATCATCACCAAGGAGAATGTTTGCCAATATGCTTTTGGCCATCACCAAATTGATTGGGAATGTGTTCTTTAGCATGGAAGTACAGGAGAAGACCCCTTGTTTGAGGCTAATGTTACTTTAGTCTGTTCTAAGCTCTTTACCAAAAAAAAAAAAAAAGACCCATCATCATAAACACAGCAAGAGATTTCAGTTTGCTTTTTCCTTCTTCTCCAATCCATGTTTCTACTGGATTGTGCTGCCTCTTCTCCTACTCTATGCAGATTTCATTTATAGAACCTGATTTCAGTGGCAAGGAATTACAGGCTCTATTATTTGAATGCAATAAATATAAATCAAGCTCCTGTGGTCTAATGTGAGAATGATAAACCATGGAATCACAGTGACTTTAGAAAAAATCAAATCTACTGTCCCATTAAATGACATACTTTTAAAAACCTCCCTTTATAGACATTCTGAGGCATTCCACCCCATGGCTCCCAAATGGGTTTTATGTTTAGTTTATTTTTTTAATGTTTTACTAAGATCCAGCTTACTCTAACTCACACCCAGTAGTTCACACAAAAGATTTCCACAAGCCATTGATGGCTACAGACTTTACAGCACTCTTCTCCTGATATTTGGTTCCACTAGCAATAAGAATGACCAGTGACCAATAGTTAATTTTAACCCTGATGAATCTTGGAACTACACAAACTCTCAGCGCATAGTCCTTTCCAGAAAAGCTGAAAATAATTGTTCAGACTGTCAAGCTGTACTTGCATCTTGCAAGAGTGTAATGAAGCCAAGCCTATCATCCTCACTTTCAGAAATGGCTAACATATCACACATCAATCTGTGTACTTTTGTATAGCAAAACCTTTCTAAATCCAAAGACATTTTTCTTTCTTTCTCTGCTTGTTTCTCTCTGTGGTCTCCTTCCACAGCCCCCATTTACTTGCCTCTGCCAGGAAGGCGAGTGGGGAAAAGATTATCCTAGTGGTCACGGAGGTTAAGATTCAGAAAGGCTATAAAAAGTGACATTAATATTCTCTGACCCATCACTCCATAAGAGCTAATATTTAAACAATTCACTCCCTTCTATGCCTAAAATGTCCCTCAGTCACCACGGAGAGCATAAGGGCTCCATTAGATTGTACATTCCAGGGGCATCAATCAAGTTATCCTGCAGGTGCTCAGCCAGTCAGTTCAGGACACACGAGTAACCGCAGCTCTCCACTGTGCCCCTCTGGTGGTAATACTTCTCTGAGGAGCCAGAAGACACTGCACTATGTTCTACTACCTTTAACTTATTGTGAATGGTGAGGAGTACAGAACATGAGTATCTGAGTCCAAAAAAACAGAGAGAAGAGATGGTAGGGCCGAAGGAGAGAACATTTAGAGGATTGAAGTGGCCCACGAGGACCTGCTTGTCCCAATAGTGTCAGTAAAATCACACCCTAGCCTAATCTGTTAATGTGCCCTCACTTCTTCCTCTTTCCCCTAACTTTGTCCTTCAAGAGAAAGTGAGGCAGAATATGTCTTTGGAGAGGAAAAGAGCCATACAAAGACAGAGAAAGAGAGTAGTACGGGGGAAACACACCCTCACTCTTTGGTGCCCGACTCGTTTAGGGGCCGAACACCTGCTGCCTCCTCCTTGCCCTCTCCAGACCTGAACGCTCTGACCTGACTCGTTTAGTTCACTGTCACCACCGTGCAGCCCTATCACAGAGAAAACTTTGTTTCCCTGCAAAAAAAAAAAAAAAAAAGAGCCTTGCAAATCATTTGGAATCAGGAAAAAAGGTCAGGTAGCAGGTCATGCTTCCTCTAAAGCAAATGCTTATCTTGAGCTTTACACAGAACTTCCTAGAATGTGCTTTGAAGAGAAAGAGCTGTTAAGGTGAACATTACGGGTCTGTACAAATTATGTCCCAGCTCTCCCCCACTAAAAAAGGAAGGAAACCTATCTTTCAACCACTTGTCATAAGTACCAGGCACATCCACTGCCAAATGAAAGTATAAAAAGACAGTCTTCAGAATCCTAAGAATGACATCTGGGTTGTTTTCTACTCTCAGTGGAAATGTCTTTAAATAATCTCAGGCGGCTTCCCATCAACATTGCCACTAACTCTCTCAACCTGGATGCATCACCTTTTGCACCTTCTGAATCACTATGATGTAAAGAACTTTAATTATATCCTAGGCTTATTATAGGGACAACATAAAACAACACATAGGAAACACACTAACAAGAGCAGCTCTGAATTGTGCTCCCTCTGGTTTGATACTTCTGAGAATCCAAGACATTTCCTGCGTCCTACTACCACCAATTTATCATGAATGGTGAAAATGGAGACTGTAGTGTCCATTAGCTATGCCCATATGTAGATTTATCATTTCCCCTGTGATTTCTATTATATTTTAAAGATGATAACATGGAAATATGCAAGTTATGAGAAGTTAGTTTAAAAAGTAATTAAGGAATAAACCTGTAAGGTAGTATGCTTCCAGATCACCAAGAAAGAAAGGAAAAAGAGTGACTTTGGCTTCTATTACTCAACAGACCAAATAATTTAAAACAAACTTCCCACTGTGCTCAACTAGAAAAATTTTGTACAGAATATAAGTGAGCATGTGTTAAAAGTAACAAGGTAGTAAAAGGTTACAGAGTCAAGATCCAAGAGATGCCAGAAGTCCAGAGAAAAGAGCCTAGGCTAGCGTTTAGGGTTGCTTTTCCCCTGAGGGCACTTTTGAGCCTTGGAGAGGTGGACGGAACCAAAGCAATGAAGGTTGGGTTGCCAGTGGTAGAGCGCCTTCTACGTCTCCATACCTGGGTGGGAATGCAAGGATCTTGGAAAGTGATTCCCTTAGAAAAAGAATGAGCCAATGCTGGTAACAACTTCAGCCCAATTTCAAATCATCTGGGCAATTGATAAAGTCTCAGTCCCACAAGCTAAATTAAGGTGTTCCCAAGTGTCTAGTCCCATTAAGGTTCCAGGCAGAATCAAAGAAAAAGTCATATCTGGAAGAAAATAATACCATCCAAGATCTTAAATTATTTCTAGAAATATTTTTTCAACTAGAATGTCCAATACATGAGTGTGTGTAGACACATACCACACACAGAGACCATGCATAGAGAAGTCAATACAAATAAAATTAGAATTAAAGGGTATCTGAAATTGGAATTATCAGACATAACAATAAAAATAACTGTTTTGTTTCTGGATAGAAAAGACAAGATTTTAAAATTTTTCAGCAGAGAGCTGGAATCTGTAAAAATAATGGAGATATGAAAAAGAACCAAACAGAAATTCTAGAATTGAAAAATACAATAACCCAGTGAGTGAACTCAGCAGCACGTTTTTCACAGCCAGAAAGAGAATTACTGAACTTAAAGATGAGCCATAGGACACTGTTCAGAATATACCATAAAGAGATGAAAGGAAAGTAGGAAAAAGCATGAGAGGTCCAAAACATAGAATGTAATGAGAAAGTCTAATAATTTATTCACAGTTCCTAAATGGAGTTCTACTGGAAGCTATAGTCGATGGCTGAGGATTTTTCTAATCTGGTGAAAGCCAACATTCCCCAGATTCAGGAATACACCAGAGCCAAAGCCGTGTTCACACTAGTCACATCATGATGAAACTGCAGAAAACCAAATGCAAAGAGTGAGCTGTTAGATTTAGTACTGAGAAAAAAGGAGCTTAATTTTAAAGAAGTAATAATTATGCAAAGGCAACAAAAAAAGAGAAAATGAGAAGACCATGACGTGAACGCTCTAAAGAGCCGAATGAAAATACCTGCCAATCTAGATTTCCATACCCATTAACATATTTGTACAGAATGAAGATGAAATAAACACATTTTTTGACAAAAACTGAGAGAATGCATCACTGGCAGAGTCACACAAAAGGAATTGTAAAGAGAAAGAAACCAAATGAAAATCAGAAACAATTTTGAACTGAACGAAGGAGACTAAAACTTGTGGATGCGACTAAAGGTGTGTCTGGAGAGTGATTTACTATTAATCATGACACATATTCATTGGCAGGAAATAAAACCTGAAACGGAATACACCAAATATCATTCTGGATATTGCCATCATTAAAAAGAGAACATAATGAATAATTTTGGACCAATAAGTGTGAAAATTGAGATAACATTCATAAGTTTCTAGAAAAAAATACACTGAACCCCAACTGGCACAAAGTTAACAAAGAAAATATGAATAATTTGGTGACTATTGAGGAAATCAAACCTGAATTAAAACCATCCTCACAAAGAAAAGGTCAGGCCCAGACAGCTTTACTGGTAAATTCTACCACATAAGAAACATGAATCTGAATAAGAGTAAGATCCTTGATGAGAATGTTATGACCGAGGGAACAAATTCTGCCAGAGAAGAGAAAAAAGGAAAAAAGGGACTCTTCTACTCTTCAACTTGTACATGAACTTGACAAGAACATAACTGAAAGAAAATCTACAGACTAATTAATTGCACCCAGAAACACATATGCCAGACTCCTAAAAAATAGCAGACAAGTAGATTAATTTTGTGCATGTGTGTGTGTGTGTGTGTGTACACAGTCTATGAAAGGATAATACATTATGATCAATGAATGTTTCACATTAGACAGTCTCTCACCAGACTAATAAAGAATAAATGATAGGATCACATTAGTCATTGCAGAAAAAAATGTTATCAAATTCAACATCCAACTTCATAAATGTGCAAGATCCAGGAAAATTAGAACTAGAAGGGAATTTATACTTAAAGGTGAAACATTAAATCCCATTCACCTGAAATTTTAATAAGAATATTCACAAGCTGGGGGGATTATGCTCCCTGACTTCAGGCTCTACTACAAAGCTACAGTAATCAAAACAATTTGGTACTGGCACAAGAACAGACCCATAGATCAATGGGACAGAATAGAGAGCTCAGATATAAACCCACATATATATGACCATTTAACATACAATAAAGGAGCCATGGATATACAATGGGGAAAAGACAGCTTCTTTAATAACTGGCATTGGCAAAGCTGGACAGCTACATGTAAGAGAATGAAACTGGATTATTGTCTAACTCCATACACAAAAGTAAACTCAGAATCGTTCAAAGACCTGAATTAAGTCATGAAACCATAAAACTCATAGAAGAAAAACATAGGCAAAAATCTCTTGAATATAAACATGAGCAACTTTTCCTGAATACATCTCCTTGGGCAAGGGTAACAAAATAAAAAATGAACAAGTGGGACTCCATCAAACTAAAAAGCTTCTGTACAGCAAAGGACACTATCAGCAGCACAAAAAGGCATCCTACAGTATGGGAGAATATAGTCATAAATGACTCATCTGATAAGGGGTTAACATCCAAAATATATAAAGAACTCATATGCCTCAACAAAAAAAAAACCACAAATAGACTGATTAAAAAATGGGCAGAGGACCTGAACAGATACTTCTCCAAATAAGAAATACAGATGGCCAACAGGCACATGAAAAGATGCTCCACATCGCTAATTATCAGGGAAATGCAAACCAAAACCACAATGAAATGTCACCTCACGCAAGTCAGAATGGCCACCATCCAAAAGACAAGAAATAACAAGTGTTGATGAGGATGTGGAGAAAAGGGAACCCTCCTCCACTGTTGGTGGGAATGTCAATTGGTACAACTGCTGTGGAAAGCAATATGGAGGCTCCTCAAAAAACTAAAAATAGAAATACTATTCGATCCAGTAATTCCAGTTCTAGGAATTTAACCGAAGAAAAGAAAATCCCTGATTAAAAAAGATATATGCACCCCTATGTTTATCACTATATTATTTACAATAGCCAAGATATGAAAGCAACCTAAGTGTCCATTAATAGATGAATGGATAAAGAAGATGTGGTACATATACACAATGGAATATTATTCAGCCATAAAAAAAGAAATCCTGCCATTTGCAACAACATGGATGGATGTAGAGTGTATTATGCTCAGTGAAATAAGCCAGGCAGAGAAAGACAAGTACAATATGATTTCACTTATTGTGGAATATGAAAACAAAGCAAAACAGAATGAATGAAATAGCAGTAGACTCAGACACTGAGAAGGGACTAGTGGTTACCAAGGGGGAGGGGTTGGGGTGGGTGGATGGAGAGGGTGAGGGGGATAAAGGGGCACAATAATTTGCAGTCGCAAAATCTTTGGTCACAGGGATGGTAGTACAGCATGGAGAATACTGTAACATCTTTCTACATTGATAGATAGTAACCACACTAGAGGGGTGAGGATTTAATAATATGGGTAACTGTTGAACCACTGTATTGTATATTTGAAACCAATATAAGATCATATATCAATGATACTTCAATTAAAACACACACACACACACACACACACACACACCCAAGAATATTCACTATTCACCCTGTTATTTCACAATGTACTCATGTCCTAGCTAGTGCAAAGGCCAGAACAATACAAGGTAGGAGGATTAGAAAGGAAGGATTGAAACTGTCATTATTTGCAGACAATATAATATATGCAGAAAATACAAAATAATCCACTGAGAAACAATTGAAATTAATAAACTTAAGCCCTCTGAATATAAGTTTTTAAATTTCTTTCTATCAGCCACTGTCTTAGGTTGAGCCACCATAACAAATGCCATAAAGTGGCTGCCTTAAGCAACAGAAATTTATTTCTCACAGTTATGGAGGCTGGAAGTCTGAGATAGGTGCCAGAGGTCAGGTTCTGGTGAGAGCCCTCCTCGGACTTGTAGGTGGCCACCTGCTCACTGTGTCCTCACGTGAAGGACAGAGAGCAAGCTTCCGTCTCTTGCTCTTCTTGTGAGATACTAATCCCGTCATGGCGGCAGCTGCCCTCAGGACCTCGCCTAACCTAACTCCTCCCAAAGGCCCCACCTCCTATTACTATCATATTGGGAGTTAGGGCTTCAACATACACATTTTGGGAGGACATAAACATTCAGTCCATGACAGCCACACAATTAAAAAAGTGAAAGTGTTTAAAAGTAGCTTATAAAAGTTTCCCCTACCATCTGAAAGCAGAGCGTTCCTATGAAACCTTTCATGAGCCAAAATGGTGTAAAGTGAAAAAGCAACTACCATTAATTTGTATGGAAAAGTTTTGAGCAGTCCCAGACCCAAGAAATAACCTCTCAGGCTTTTCTGATACCTTATGACATGTCTTGCTAGCAGGTGCACAAAACAACCACAGCTAAAACCCAGATGTTGCTCACAGATACAATTCATAGCTAGGGCTGCTGCATGCTGGGATGCTGGGCATCATTTCCCAGGAAGGAGCTTCTTGGGATGTGCACTGCCTCTCATGGCTCATTCCAAACAAATGCTGCATGCTATTTTTGCTTTTTGCCTTTTTTCATAAAAACAAAGATCCTCTCCTGAT
Organism: Phataginus tricuspis; assembly: GCA_029783875.1. Classification (NCBI taxonomy): domain Eukaryota; kingdom Metazoa; phylum Chordata; class Mammalia; order Pholidota; family Manidae; genus Phataginus; species Phataginus tricuspis. Next base: position 104,474,319 of record JAQQAC010002837.1, read on the forward strand.
TAATTTCAGTTAGTGAGAACAGGTACTATTGCAAATCTCCATAAAAGCAAAGTGGTGTAATGCACACTTTCAAAAAGCTGGGATACTTGTATTAGCATCAGAAATCAAATGCCTAGGAGTAATTAAAGTTATGTAACATCCAGACAGAAAACTATAAGAAAATTCTTAAGAGGCATTAAAGAAGAATTAAATAAATGGAGATATGAATGACTCAATTGCATAAAGACCCAATTCTTCTCAAATTGACCTATAAGTCAATGTAACTCACATCAAAATTCCCATAGGCATTTTTGTTTCATTTTGTAGTGAAAATTGACAGGTTGATACTCATGCTTAAGGAAATATAGCCAGGGACTATTAAAAGAACAAGTTAGAATCATAGGACAGTTTATTCTACAGGGTGTCGACTAATTACAAGGCTATACAAGTTAAAAAAACATGCTATTGGTGCAAGGATAAATGGACTGCTGGAACAGAAGAGAAAGCCAGAAACAGATCCAGGCATATATGAACACCTGATTTATAATAAAATGACATCACAGACCTGTGGGGAAAGAAAGGCCCATGCAACAAGTGGTTCTGGGAATACTGACTGTCCAGGTAGAAAACTAATGAAACTATACCCTGCCTCACACCATATGCAAGTCAGTTCTAAGTAGATTATAATTAAAAATGTAATTCAAAACAATAAAGCATTTAGAAAGATAATGGAGGAAAATATCTTCATGATCTTACTATGGGGAAAGACTTTTTCACAGGACACAAAAAACATTACCATAAAGAAAGATTAATAAATTGGATTACATTCAAATTAAGCAATCCTGTTTATCAAAAAACACCAGTAAGAGAAAAAAAGCAAGACGTAGAGTAGGAGAAGGTATTTGCCACATATATTGCCAACAAAGGACCAATATCCAGAAGGTAATTTTGTTAAAAGAAAAAAAAAAACCTTACGAATCATTAAGAAAAGATCAACAGCCCCATAGAAAATACAAAAGGATTTGAACAGGCACTTCATAAAAAATAGGTATTGAAATGGCTAATAATCTTTAGTCATCAGGGAAATGTGAACTTAAAACACAATGAAATACCATTATATACCCACCACAATAATCAAAACTTTAGAAGACTGACAATATCAAGTGTTTGCAAGAAGGTGGAACAGCAGAAACATAGAAGAAAACATACTGTGTGATTGTATTCACGTAAAGCTCTAAAAACAGGCAAAACTAAGAGTGTTTAGAGATGCATTCATTCAGAGGGTAAAATCATAAGGGGAAGCCAGGAAGCTGTCCCCATAAACCCAGCCCTGTGGCTGCCTCTGCAGGGCAAGTGAGAAGAGGGCGTGGTTGGCAGGGGAGTGGGGGGTGGCCGGGGGTGGCAATGTTCCACACTTGCCATGGCGGTAGCAAGATGCTTGTTTGCTTTATTTAATTCTATAAGCTGTATATATTTCTTCAGCACTTTTCTGTATGTGTTATATTTCACCATAAAAAGAACTAAAAATAAATCAGATAAAAGAAAGGTTTTACCTTAAGAACAAAAAAGGAAGGATGAGATAGACTTTCATGTATGGTCTGTTTGCTGGCTGGATATTCCATTTGTCCATAACAGGATTAAAAGAGAAGAGAGTACTCGCAGCATATCACCTTCACAGATACCTGCTTCTACCTGGGAGAGCTGATTCTCCCCTTGGCCATCCTCCTAAGAGGCCGCCCTGGTCACCGAGATCCTGATGTCAGGGACACAGTCACAGGGACCACCACAGAGATAATTTGTCATTCACGTTCCTTAATGACACCACTTACAGAGAGCTTTCTATGGACAAATTATACCAAGCACCTTACGGGTTTTATTTCAATTAAACCCCACAACCACCCTCTAGTATTGTCCTGATTTTCAAATATGCAGACTGAGGCTGAAGGCGCTATGGGACTTGCCCAAACATTCTCAGGGTAGATAGGGAGAGTCAGGGTTCAAGTCCAAGCAGTCTGATTCCCAAAGCCTGCACCCACCTTTACACTAAGACTGGTGGGTCTCTGTTTAGAAAAGTCCTCCCTTGTTTAAACTCTACCTAACTGAAGACAAGAGTTGCACCCTGAAGCCGGGGCGTGAGACAGAGCTTATTCCTACTTCTTTAACAGCTGCAGGAAAAGAGCAGGCATATGCGCCAGTTTCTGTGCTGGGGCTTCATACAGGCCACTGCGTCCACAGTCACAACCCTGCTAAATGGACAACACAGCCCCTTGCTTCCTTCCCTCCGTGGCAACAGTTGAAGACTGAATATTTTCCTGAGAACTAAAACGGCATTCAATGAACAGGAGTGAATCACGGCTAATAGTAATTGGACCGGAATGCGTTAGCTCTTGCATTCCTGGGATCAGTGAGGACTCCCAAAGGCTCCATTCAAGACCTTCCAGTTAGGGTTTCCTGTAACGACAGGAGGTTTTCACCAAGAGTCTGCAATTAATTCTTGAATTTCAGAACATTTAGAAGATTGTAGAGAGATTTAAGCAGAAAATAGGATGGGGCATAGCAGACAGTTGAATTTGGAACTGCCAATCTCATCCAAAGGCCACAGTTGGGGGCACGTGACCCCAGTTCAGCCAATTAGAGTTCTTCCCTGGGCACAGAGAAAGCCTGGAAGGGGCGCCTTGGACTGGAGGTTGCTGGCAGACATCCTGCTCCTCATTTGGAGAAGGCAGACGCAGGAGAAGCCCCAGCACAAAGGGAGGAAAAAAAGGTAAAGAGAGGGGGTGGATTCCTACATCCCCTCATCCTTCACAGCTAAAAGGTCAGTAAGGCACTTTTATTTGGTGGCGCATCTGAAATGGGTGTCCTTACTTGCCGTCAGGAGACCTGGCGACAACTGGGCAGACTGCCTCCCGCGGGACCCTTCTGACCTTGAGGTTGTGGAATTCCATCGCCAACTATTGGTTGCGATCCCACTTTGAGCCAGACACTGTCTGAGACACAGCAGGTCAAGCGCGGCCCTGCCCCAGCAGATCTGATGGCAGATCTGAGGCAGTGAGACTGATTCAGGGACAAGCAAGCTGCCGCTGGGTTCTGTACAAGTCGCCAGTACAATGGCAGCCACACCTGTAACCAAACTGGTTTCACCACTTTACCCTACCGTAAAGTAGTTGACTTTGTGTCAGTTGTGGCTACCCTCCCACCTCATGCCCACATACAATTACATGCTGTCCAAGAGCCACCTCACAGTCTAGGATGAGCCAGTCAATTTTAATGCGCATTTAAAAGATTTTTCAAAGTGTGCAAGTCAGTGCGTAAGATGATAGATCACATAATAATTAAAGCATTAAAAGAACCCAATCGAGGATTCTCTTTCCGCCAGCCGATATCTTTAGGTCAAGAAGGTCTATAAAAACTGGCGGATCATTTCCATTCCTTCAAGGCAGGCGAAAATGGCTTTGAATGTAATTAGATGTTCTCAGCAATTTTCCTCTGCTAATGCCCCCCATCTTGTTCCAATGGGGCCCACAGAAAGTTTAGAACTATTGGCATTCTTAGCTGCAGCCAGACAATGTGCTATCGCTTTGAAGAAGTGAAAGTCTGTGATATTGCTTGAATCACTTTGTAATTAGAGATGATAAGCCAGGGCCGTAGCTGCAGGAAAGGGAAGCTTCTTACAGGCAGAAGGCCAGTCTTGGCCCTGCGGGGCCCCAACTGCTCTTAGAATTCTGTCCCTCTCTTGTCCAATCTGCCCCGTGACTCTTGCAAGTTCTGGAGTTATCCATTTGGAACAAGGAATATGCCTGATGTAGTAAATCACATTTATCTTTGACACACTATCCAAGTTTTGCTTTACTCCTCTCCTCTCTGGGATCTGTTATCTATTGGCAAAACTTTTTCTTTTAAGGTGGAAGATCATGTGTGTGGTTAATTTTAATTTCTTTAATCCTTTAAAAAATGAGACTCGATGGAAGTGAAAAGTAGTGTAAACGTTTAAAAGTTTTGTTTTTTTTTTCAGTAAAACCTAACAACTTCCCTTGTTTGGATAAGCTCTAATGATACTGCAGTTAAAAATATAATTTCTTTATATAGAATATCATACATCAACTGTTGACTGGGACTCTTAAAATACACATCTACACCCTCCAACTCACCCAAGGGCATACAGAAGCATGAACACATTAAAATAGGAAATGTGTTATGATCCTTTTAAATGGGAAGCAGATCATGCCCCTGCTTACCTTGGAAAGCCAGCCAGGGCCCAATCACCTGAGGTCCTCTAGGCCACGGTAAAGGACGGAGGACAGAATCCAGTCTCATCTGTGACGCGCCCACGCTTACTCCCCCAGCCGTCCTGACCACATCCAACCTGCCTCCACCACCTCGCAGCCCGGGCACTTCTTGTCCCCCCCTCTGCCTAAAATTCTCTCCCTCCTTCCCTCCATTAAAGATGTGACCTAAATGTCACCTCCTCAGAAAGGCCTCTCCCAGGTGTCAAATCTAAGTAGGCCTGTGTTTCCTTCTAGCCCTTAAACCAGCCTTATTTTTCTTTCTAGTGCCCACATCACCTGTTACCACATTACAGACTTATTTGTTTGTCTGTTTCCCCCACTAGCAGGGAAGTGTCCAAGGACAGGGCCGTCATCTCCAGCACCTGGAACAGCTCCTGGCCTACCGTGTGTACTCAAAGACACTTGCTGAGTGAATAACTGAGTGACAATAACTTACATTTCTTCCGAGTCTAGACCTTTCTCTGGGCTAGGTACTATGCTAAGTGCCTGACATGTGCATCTTTAGTCCTCATAACAACTCTACGTGGTAGATACTATTATTTTCCCATTTTGTAGACGATGGAAGAGAAACACAGATAAGCAAAGTAACTTGAACAACGTTGCACAGCAAATAAGTCCCAGGCCTACCTTGAACCCAGAGCCCATGGTCTTAAATACTAAACTCTTTAGACACTCATAAAATCCCATCTCCTCCCCCACAGGCCAGCCTCACTCTGTGCTCACTGACTCTGGAGCCGGGTTCCAGGATACCGCCCTAGAGCAGTGCTACCCAGTGGGACCAGGACGTGAGCCACACGTCTCGTTTTCAATTTCCTAGCAGCCAGATTAACTTAATGTTAATAATATGTTATATTTAAACCCACATATGCAAATATTATTTCAGTATTTCCATATCTTCCTAATATAAAAAATTATAAAGATATTATATGAATATAGAGAATGATTGAGCTATTTTACCTTCCTTTTTTAGAGCAAGTCTTGGAAACCCAGTAGATATTTTACACTTTCAGCACATCTCAGTTTAACCAGGCACATTTCCTAGGGCTCCTTAGGCACGTGCGGCTAGGGGCCACCACGCTGGACGCTGCCGCTGTGAAGACGCTGGTCTCCAGGACTAAGCTGGCCAGGTTCCAACCCTGCACCGACTGTGTGACCACTGCCCAGCTGGAAACTGGGCTCCTGAGGTCTACCTTCTGGGCTGAAGTGAGACTGAGTAAGGTTCCCATGCATAAGACTGCATCCTTATCTCGGGAGCTGGCTGCTAGATGCTCTGGACAGATGGCTTTCCCTTCCCACCCAGGAAAAAGCACCAGCTGAGCTCAGCCTCAGGGCCTCTCTGCACACTCCACTTAGCCCTTTGTTTCCTGTCTGCCATGACTGGGGGAGGTGGTGGGGGGGGTAGGACCCTGACTTGAGTCCTTGTCCCTGGACCACATAGCTGGGCTTTCGATATTGGGTGAGCCTTCGAGCCCTTTAGCAGGGCACATTTAAATGGCTTTGCATATCTTCGGGGGTCCTACCCAAAAAAATAACCTTCAAGTCCCAAACGTGATCAATCAGCTCTCTCTCCTATCAGGAGGATCATCAGTTCCATGTCCCTACTGAGAAATAATAGAGACTCTGAGCATCTTTGGGCCAACAGGGAGTTTAAGCGGCGTATAATTCAGCCTATTCTTTTACAAAAGATGAAACTGTGGTCCAGAGAGTGGCTATAACTTGCCCAGTCACACACAGTGAGAAAACAGGCTTAAAACTGGGCTGCTCATAATATGTGAACACGTGTAGAGATAGATCCGTAGAGATTTCCCTATACAGACCGCTGACGCCTCTGAACAGGATATGTTCATCTTTACCTTTTCACAGCCTGCGTCTCCTTCTAAGCACTAGAACCTCAGGAAAAGCAAGGTGGTGTGAAATACTCCCTGTTCTTGACAGCCTTCACCTGTGTTTTCTTGCCAGTTTTCAACTGTTGATCTTTTGCTCTCAGGCAGAACTTGAACGTAATTCAGATTAGCCAAGTTGTGAGTAAATGAAGTAACTGTAATGTATTTGACCACCAATTTCATACTCAAAATGCAGCACTACAGATTTCATCTTTTTGTTTTTGAGGAAAGGCCCTGCTCTGGGCAACAGATGTTATCTGTTAGCCTAAGGATTTTGGGGGATTGTAATCTAAACTCACATGCAAGGCAAAAAGAACAGACTTATATCGTCAGTGCCTTTTAAATGACAGAGAGGAAAATATATAATAACCCCATTAGGCTGTATTTTAAATATGCTGAACCTCAACAAATTCTCAATGTGACGATCCTGGGGTATTTGTCTATAATCCCTCAGCAAATACACCTTTTATCCAACTACAGCGTTGTACACACTCCAGACACAAGTGCCATTAATTAAATAACACACTCAGCAGACTCTCCGAGCCTTTCATTATCAAAGGCAGCCTGCTCCACACTTGGCCCTAAAATTCCATTCTAACAACAGCACACAACCAGGGCAGAGAAATCAGCCGGAGGAAGGTCACCCTCAAAACGGCACGCTACAAAGCAGCTGGCAGACCCGGTAAATGACAAAGGGTGTCTGCCTTTCAGCTTGTCCCCCGTCCCTTTGGAGAGCCTGTGGGGAGGGGAAGTAGTTCACATTGGAGGGACTTTCTTCCTCAAAATTAGTTTCTCTCATGAAAGGCACAAGTAAATAAAAAGTAATCCTTTTTCATTTCTACTGAGTCTCGGGGAAAAGTAATATCAGCTGAAGATTTAGAGACAAATAAAGCCTGTTCTTCATAAGCTCCATCAGAACAAGAAAGCCTTTTAGGGTGAGGCTCTGCTAGCAGCAGATACAAGGAAGTGGATGTAAATGGGGCCGGCGTGGCAGACAGCGGCTGCTGGAAACCGCCCCAGGAGCAGCCTGGGTTCCCAGGGGGCGTTGCTCTGCTCTGCCTCCGCACCGTGCGGTGTCCTCTGCCGGGACACGGTGGGACAGAGGCGGTGGGAAGCCCCATGGCGCCGCGGTGATGCACTCACGGCTACAAACACGGCCGTGATCCTTTCTGTGCATTTGCCGTCCTTAGTGTCCGAGGTGACCCTTCGAAGAGAAAAGTGACAGTGCCGCGTCTGGGCCATTTGCCAAAGGCAAGCCAGCAGATGAGCCCCATCTCTGCAGCCCAATAGCCTCCGCTCGGCCCGCTGAGCGGGGCTGGCCACATGCTGCCCGCGGCTGCCTGCCGAGCCCTCAGGGCCCAAACACGGAGCCCTGAGAAACAGCCCCTGTTCAACAGGAATCTATCTCATGAACACTTTCTCACGGAAGGAGGTTGTGTTATTCACCAGCATGCGCGACACAGCACAGAGAAATGGTCTGGAGTTGGAAAACTCTCTGCGAAGTTGCCCTGCTCTCCGGAGTCCATCCTCACCCTGCTGGGCGTCTGGCCACTGCCCTGGGGTAACCCCGTCCTGGGGGCAGATGAAGGATGCCTGTGTTGCCTCACAGGCACTCGCCAGAGCGGCTCTCTGAGCCCCTTCGCTGCTCCCCCAGCTCTGCCTCACCCACTTACCCTGAGATGGCCACCGGCCCCTTTTGGGGGCCACTTTCTGGGACCGGTTTATTTTAAAAAGCTGAAAAAGCAGAGGTCAGAGGTGCCTGCCCTTAGAAAACTGCTGTCTTGTTTTCAGTGAGCAGGATGACTCTCCAAGGCTGTGTGCCTCTCTCTGACCTGCCAGGAACTAAGAGCTACTTTTAAAAGCAGAGAGTTGTTGCGCAGGAATTTTATGTTACTTTCTCAACACCGTTCTGTTGGTGAGTGTGGTTACTTGGTTTTAAAATCACTCTGTGACGACCATTTGGGGGCAAAAACAGGGCATTTTATTCATCCTCACAGGCAAGGGGCACTACCTTTGAAGGACAGCGCTTGACCTATTCGTGCCGCTCTGGTAAGGGTGCGCAAGACAGACATCTGAACTGCTTCAGGACGTCTGCAGCACACTTGGGAACTAAGTCCTAAAGGGCACAGGCTTGGAGCTCTGTGGTTCCCCCAGAGGCCCAGGCACACTCCAGCCCGGTTACACCAGAGCATCTGGGGGTGGCATGGAGGCATGGCATTTTTTAGATCTCACTGGGTGATTCCCATGAGCAGCCAAATGGAGAAATGCTAACTTAAAGAAACAGAAGGAAGGTGTGTTGAGTGTTTATGGTCAATAGAATGAAAATTTTATTGTCCCTCACGGTGGTCCCACAGGCAGGGGAAGCTATGAAAGTGGCAGAGGCCCGAAGGTCAGCCAGGACAACTCGTGCTACGGTGTGAGGATGCCCTACAGCCGTTCCGGCCTGTGTCAGCAAGACTGCTGCAGCCCCTTGCTCATGGCCGAGGAGAGACACAGCCTGCAATGCTCCAAAAAGGCCAAGCCAAACAGGAGCCTGGTTCTCACGTCGCTGACAGAATCCTTCGGGAGAATGAGAGGCACTCCTAAGCCTGGCCTTCTCTCTCATGTGGCACCGACATGTGCATCGTCTGCTCTTCTCCTAAGACAAACCAAATGCATCTGTGACGCGCTGCTTTGACATGTTGATTAATGTATCCCCTGTTGTAAAAAGGTCTATAAACTGTTCTTAGACAAAAAGCTGGTGGAACAGTCTAATCAGACTCTTTCTCTACCTAATTGTCTGGCCATGGTTCTCAGTAAGACTGAATAAACTCTTCCTTAATAGCCATGCTGATTTCAGCTGACATCCCAAGTGCTCTTTTACACTCTTATCAAGGTAGCCTGATTACAGCCAGTCCCTTCCAGGTTCACCTACAGAGAAGGGGGACACGGCCTGTATTCTTAGCTTCACAGTAGAAGCGGCTTCCTCCTCTGGGCCTCTGGGAGTGTAAGAGGAATGGAGTGTGAGGTAGGAACCTCCTTCCTTAACACACTTAGTAAAAAGATGTTTCCTTGAATTCATGCAGAAGGTGGTTGCATCTGCTGAAAACAGGGGCCTCTGTCCCATTTTTTGTGTAGAAAGACTTCACGGAGCCTGGTGACACCTGCATACCCCACGGTCCAGCTCATACCCCAGGTGGGGCCCCTTTGGCCCCTGGGCTTTCACTGGACCACAGAAATCATGACAACAAAATGCAGATGGACTCCCAAGACCTTCCTGAAGGTTTCAGGAGAGAGAGAGAAGACTACAGTCCAAAACACACAGCAAACCTTACTCAAAACAGATTCAAACTTTCCCCAACAGGCACTTGTATTTTCCTTCCAAATGCAAATCGCCCCTCACTGGTGCTGCCCTTCTGCCCTGAGCCCTACTCTGCAAAACAATCCCCTGATGTGAGCTTCAAATACTAGACGCTGTTTCTCAATATGGCCTTGCTGGGGAAGGGGATAGTCTCAGTTCATCCACCACTATGTTTATCAGGAGCACAGAAATACTGGAAAAGCATGTGTTCCTGGGGGTCAGTCCAACTCAGACGTTCTGGTCTCCTGATGTCTGACCTCAGAACTCCAAAGCCCACACTTTCCAGGCTGCTCACCTGGCACCTGATCATCTACCGCCTTGCTCATCCTGTGCAAAATGTCTCCCCAGATGGGTTGGAAACACCTTGAGGATATCACCAGTCCCCCCTTTCACCCTCCTTGGGGCCTTCCTCATTCATACGCCAATGAACACATTTGTTGATATACCCACGTAACATTGAAAACAGCCTTAAAGGAAACTAGAGACATGAAAGACACACAGCATATAAAATCCAGCCAGAAGCCGGGAAGACGAGTCCATCGCCCCTATGCAGCCTCTCCCATACTGAGGCTGAGTCTGACACCGGGTGGCTAAGCACTGACTTCCCCTTGCCGGGACACTCGGGGACCTGTTGCCCGGCGATCCCTGACTGCTGCGCAATACGGAGAGCAGACAACGCTGATGGCACTAACAGGCTGGCACCAGGGGGCACTTACAATGTGCTGGGCCTGCTCTGTGTGCTGTGGGCGCGGTCCCCTCCACGGCCCCCACCACGCGGGTCTCACACACCTAGCGACACACCGCAAGTCAGTGATGAGGACTCCACGCCCGGATCTACCCAGCCCCACGCATTCACCTGTGCTCTCCGGGGTGAAAAGCAAACTACTTCCCGTGAGTTTCCAGGCTAGTTGGAGAAAAGAAGCTGCTGAAGGCAGAGCCTTAAGAAGCGAGGCAGTCTGGCTGCCAGGGCTATGTGAGGGATGGGTTGCAGAAACATCGTAAGCAGACTGACAAAAACCTTGCTCAGGTATGGAGACCCGCCTCCACAGAGACTCAGAAATTACAGGGCTGGTGTCGACAAGGGCAGGCATGGGAAATAACGTGGGGCCACAGCATTCGAAAGACCAAAAATAAAACCGAGGGAAACTTCTCCCGAGACATAAATCTGCCCTTGACAAGCGAGGCGGAGGAAAAGAAAGGGCACATCCATTTTCAAGCCAGCACAGGTGCCTCTGTCTCAAAGTCAATAATTGTTCAAGGACAGGGCAATGGTGAATGATGGGGAGATGACCTGTGTGTCCGGATAAGATGGGTGGTGCTGTGCACTGTAGGGGGTGAGCCCATGTCACACAGGGATGAGACAGGCCCCTTCTCCCTGGGGGCACACTGACTGGTGCACACACCCTACGTTCCACCGCTCACTTACAGTGGACCTGGGGGCCAGGGGAGCGGGGCTGAGCTCCGATGTGAAGGCTGCAGCAGACGTGATTCAGCTTCTGGGTCCTGGGTCTCAAAAGGGACCGGATATAATTCCAGGGGGAAGCTCTGCCTGCCCTTTGCTATCTGACCTTGTCATAAACTTGTAGAAAACTGCAGTGATAGACTCACTAAAAATGCTCTCCATGTACCAGAGGCTGAAGTGTGTATCTGCCCGTGGGTCCTCAGCCAGGCCGGGCTGAGTGGCCCACACTGGGGATAGCCTTGAGCCTTGGACCGCACACCGGAACCAGCAGGAAGCCGGGTCTTTGCACCTTGGCCTCCGAGGTCTGGGTCTGCTGTGACGGATGTACTCAAAGCCGCACAGAGCAAAGCATACATGAGGAGCCAGGTACAGCTCCCCTGAAGTGTCTCGAAAACACTGGAGGGCAAGTCCATCTGTGCTTCTCAGCAAGGCTGCCCTGGACCCCTCCAAACAGCACATGGACGCATGTGTTATCAGCATGTCCTGGTGCCGTCCTCCACCCCTCCCCAGACTGTAAGGAATCTAGCCCCTAAAATACTTATCTTTCTGTCCCTCCTATTTAACTTTCTCTGGCCTGTAACTGTCTGCCCTTTCCAATGTCCTCCAAGCTAGGAGCCCCAGCTAGTCCAGTTCCTGACCTCTCCTGTTTCACTGACAACAGTAGTTAAGGCCCAGAAGCCAAGGCTCGAACAGTCTTTCCTTTGGGGAAGAGAGAGAGAGGGTCAGAACTATGAAATGTAGTTCAATGACTAGGAAGTTTCTTTCCAAATAAGATTTCCAGATCTCCACCCCTTTCCTATGTTATGGGTAGGAAGTACCTCTTTTAGGCCTGGTGCAATCCTTAGGGTAACTCGGCCTTCAAACAAAGGTCGTTCCGCCTGCTGCCCACTAGCTCAGTGATTCCCCAGCTCCAGGGCCAGCCACTCTCCTATGGGGATCTTATTTAAAAGCACAGATTCTTGGGCCTCCCTCTAGACCTGCTAAGTCAGAAAGTGGGGGACAGACTTGGAAAATCCACTCTCAAAAAGCTCACTGGGAAATTCTGATAATGTCTATTTCAAGAACCTATTCTTACCTAATTACGAAAGGTCTGAATTGGCTTCATTTGCAGGTAATCCTTGTGTCCACAAAATAGATTCCTAAGCGACCATGTAGCTGACCTCTGGGGCATGAGCTGTAGACAGAAGCCATGGAAGATGGGGGGGTCCGGGGAGTACAGACATCAGTAGTATTGGAGCCCACCTGTTTCACAGAATCTGCTCGTTATCTCTATGGCTCCTTGTAAAACGGGTCTGGAAATCCAACTGATTAGCAGTAGGCAAACTCACATTTTGTTCATTGCCATGAAACACAAAAAAATGCTATTGCTTGTAACAAGATGTCTGTTTTTATGTTCTGCCATTTCCAGGCGTCCATCGAACTCTAACAAATCCCAAGGCATAAGAAAATGGGCCTCATGTTCCAGGACTCTGTGGCACTGGAAATGAAGTTAAGCAGACTTTATTACATCCCCCAATTCTGCAACCTTTTGCAAAGCATTTTATCACCCTCATGGAAGCCAGCGGAGTTATGTTTCAATCACCATGACTGACAGGCTAACTTTAAAACAACGGCGTCAACAGCCCTCCCACACTTCCGTGGCTAGGTACTTATAATAGAACCTTTTTCTAAACTGTCCCTTGGCCCAAATGGAAATAAAATGGTAGTTAAAGTATTTATCTTGTGTATTGGCTAACTTAAAAACTGGTATTTGGGGGCTTCTGAAAGGCACCGCTGAGGAAGTCAATCTCTCAGAACCACCATGCATCCTGTAAACCAAAGGCGTGCCAAGGCTGTGACGTGATTTAAGGGCTCCCATTGTGGCAGGTAAGATAATAGAACATGAAATGTACAACCTTTCCTTGGTTATATTCTCCTCCTACCTTTGGGTGCCGGGAGGCAGCGCTAAAGGAACCCAAGATGGCAAAATTAGCTCCAGGAAACCAAAACACATGTAATGTGGTGCTCAGACCCCTTGGACAAAGCTTCGTCAGTGGCAGGAATGTCAAGAAAGGGGATGGAAAGCCTCCGTCTCGCTTTGGGATGCACGCTCCTGCCCATATAGTCAGCTTCTTTAAGGAAGAACAGAAGCAGGCTCTTTCTTTCCTCTGCTGTGTTACAAAAGGGGGGATTCGAGTTTATAAGGAAAAATAAAACACATCAATAGCGCTGCTACAAAGAACCCAAAGCAGGATTTTTCTTTTGTGCAAAACGCCTCCTTGAGCATCTGTTTTTGGCTTACGGGCAACTTCCTTATGCAGCACCGTCACCCGGTGAGTTTGCTCCTGTGATGCCGTAACAAATTACTAGGAAATGCATGGCTTAAAACAGCAAAACTGTTTCTGGAGTTCTGGGGGCCAGAAGGTCCAAGTCCAGCAAGGCTCCCTCTGGCGGCCCCAGGAGACTCTCTCCGGCCCTAGTGCCTGCTGGCAATGCTTGGCTCCCTCATTCCAACCTCTGCTCCATCTTCACATTCCCCCTCCTTTCTGTCTCTCACAGTGACACCTGGCATTGGATTCAGGGCCCACTTGGATAATAGAGAATGATGTCCTCAAGATCTTAATATCCTTAACTTAATTATGTCTGCAGAGGTCCTTTTTCAAAATAAGATAACATTTACAGGTTCCAGGGATTTGACATGGACATATCTTTGGAGGGCCACCATTCAACCCGCTACTTAGAACATTTGGCCTTTGACCCTTTCTGATGCAGTGTAAGCCAGTAGCCTGCGTATGATTGAATCGCATCTTGTTTCAAATCATATGTCTTTGCCAAAGGCCTATTCTTGACAGTGGTGGGCGATGCCTCCAGAGACTGGGAAGCGCTCTGGTTCCTAGGCCTAGTCCAGGATGCTTGTTTCTCAGCTGAGTCAACAGCACTGCTCACGGCCTTCAGAGGGTAAAATGCCCGTGAGGGAAGATGGCGAGGACTGATCATTTCCCCTGGCCCAAGTGTTGCTGATTTTTAAGTCAGAGAAGAGCCCTAGACATACCAAATTTTCTTATTCCCAGTAAGTCCAACCCTGATTCCATCTCAGTTTTAATAGCACATAACACCAAAGACCTGGGCTCTGCCTTTGGGGCTAATGTCACATTTCACTCGTTGACTTTCAGTCAAAGCAGTGAGTAACCGCTGATGGAATAGATGGGCTGGGCCGTGGTGCGAACCTCCCTGGAGTTGTGTTTCCATTCCGTCTGCGCAGTGACAGCCCTACTGGAGCCTCATCTCTGCCTGTCCTCCCATGGAGTGCCTCAGTCCAGGGCCCTCCTGTAACTCGGCCATGGCGTGGAGGCTGTGGAGGACCCGGGTGCAGAAGGCCAGCCTGAAGCTCTACTTCCATATCAGCCCCAAGAGCCCAGCCTTCGCTGGAAGGCATGATAACCCAACAAGGACTGTTTGCAGTGCCTTTTAAGAGGTGTTCCAGGAACTGACAAAGCCTATTGACACCAAAATGGGAAAGACTGACTATGACTCCATTTGCTGAAGTGGGGCTGGTCTGCATTGAGAAAATTCAAAAGACAGTGGAGAGTAATGCTTAAATCACAACAATGTCACCAGCAATAGCTTTCTTTTTCTTTTTCTCTGATTTCTTCCTGGGCACAAATACCCACTAGGCTGTTTCTATTCTGCTCAAGAGTGAACAGTTGCTAGTTTCACAGTCAACGATGCACAGCTGTAGGAGCGTGTGGTGGGGTCCACTCCACTGTGGTGCTTGTTGGGCAAACCAGCACGGCGTCACTCTCTATGACAACATTCCAAAGAAATATGTTTATCTTTGTGAACTCACTTTCTCAAACTCTAGGCCCGTTCCTCACATTTATTGTTCCATCTGCAATCAAAATCCAAATGGCACAAGGGAATGATATTCTGTTTTTGGCAAAGAGCTCAAAAGGACCTTTCCATGACTGTGTTCAGCACAGCCGATGCAAAGTTATAGAATTATACATCTCAAATCAGTTCTTTCTCAAGGTGAGAAGGAGCCATGAGTCTCACAGAACAGATGCCTCTCCCATCCATGCTTCTCTGTATCCAAGCTTGAAACTGAGGTCTGGGCATGTACCCGCTTCTACCAGTGCTCTGTGCCCAACATGCTGATGGAAGGAGGGAATAAACTGTTGCTGCATGGCTATTGTAGATGTATTTGTAAATGTTATTTCATTTAATCCACCCAAGATCCCTATACAATATGTATGGAAATTTAGGCTCAGAAAGGTTAGGCAACTTGCCCAAGGTCACAAAGTTGGTAATACTTTGTGATTAGGGATCAACTCAGGTCTGATTCCCAAAGCCTATGATGCTCTTTGGAGAAGAATCGGTAACCAAGGACTGTCAGGAAATTTAAAAAATACCCTTGGCCACTCCTCTCCTCAACTGTCAGCTGAGTTGGTAGGTTGGTCTTTTGTACTGATGTTCAAAGGTAAAGGAGGAGGAATAGCTAGGGGAAGGCAGAGAATATCTAAACACTCTCCAGGCAAGAGCATTCCTCCGGTCATGTAAGCAAAAGCAGCTAATGGCATCTCTGTAACTTGCTGACAGAGGGGAAAGGTGTTACTAAGAACACTTACTATGACTGTGTAGCAAATGTGTTAACAGAAAGGTCAATGAGTGCCTGTCCTAGAAAGGAAACAATGTAAGGTAATGAGCATGTAATTAAGGATTGAAAATGTGTCAATACCTCTAGACCCACCACTAGCAACAGCCCTCAAGCATGGCTACACACTTGCAGTTCATTTCAGTTCTGAAAACATCTTGACCGCCAACTATGCGTGGAACTCCAAGGCTCTGGGCTTGGCAGCCCAGGGGGAGGTAGCCCCTGAGGAAGAGCTGGAAAGGAGAGGAACTGCGTGTTGCGGAAGGAACAGGAACTGGAAATGCAGAGCTAGTTTTGGCAAGAATATAGGCCCAATTCTAGGCTCCTAGACGATTTTTTCTGAACCCTTTCGTCCTTCCCCTCCCCTCCCTCTTCAACATCATGAATAGATACTACTTACAGAGTATCCCTGTGCCTAGCATGATGCTAGGCATTTCCAAAGCATTATTTCCTACAAGCCTCACAAAAACCAACCAGTCTTCCTTCTTTCCTTCCTCCCTTCCTTTTTCTTTTATTTAATAAATAATGCAACATCTATTGTGGCCAGGTATGGTTATGTACTAAGTGCTAGGGCTAGAACAGAAACACCCACAAGTCGTGATTACCCTCCTTCTGTAACTGAAGCTCAGAATTTGTGACTTGCTTAAGGACACACATAATAACAACACTTGTCTGTGTACGAAAAGCCTGGGGCTTGTTCCCCTGAGCCGGGCTGTTTCTCCAAGGCAGGATGCAGTCTGGATGCCCTCTGACTAACTCCTGGTGTTCCCTACAGGCCAGGCCCAATAAATGTACCTGTTATGTCCAGAGCAAAATGAGCTGGGGAACTTAGTGCAGGCTAGGAAGGTGCAATCTGTCAGGGCAGTGAGCAGTTACTGAGTGCCCTCTGTGTGTCCACCCTGGGGGAGGCCCCCTGAGCACAGTCGGGGCTTTCCTGTGCTGTGCTTCACCCCAAATGCATCCCAGTCCTCTCCCATGTTGACAGTCCAGCAGCGTTTGGACACTCTGAGCCTTCTGTCTAGCCAGCCTGGCCTGGGGCGAACATCTCCCTATTCCACCCCCTTCCTCAGGAAGGGTCTGGAATAACACTCCTGGATGCCAAATGAGCCCTTGCTGTGGCCCAGGATCACACTTCAGTAAACAGACTTCACACATGGGTTGCTCAGGTCTTACCCCCCTTTCCGTTCTCCTTCCTGCCCCTGCTCTCTCTCTCTCTCTGCCAGAGAGCAAGCCCACTAAAACAAGCCCATGACCTGGAGAGACAGTCCAAAGCAGCGGTTTCCATCACTGCCCCTGGAGGGCTTGTAAGACTGAGTGCAAGGCCCCACCTCTCAGGTTTCTGACTCAGGGCCAGGGCCTGACACATCCCCAGGGGTTCTGGGACTGGCGGGTCAGGGCCTGTACTTTGAACACCACTGGCCTAAAGGAATGATGTCTTTTTTTCCCCCTATGAGTAAACAGAGTTTGTGCTCAGTGTGGAATCCAGCTGGTTTTTCAGGCCCTGCATTTAACATATCTTAGTCCAGAGGTAATGAACTGCAAGTTAAATCCAATCAGGCCACTCAGGCATCTCCGGTAGGTTTTTAGAGTTATTTAATACTACAGAAGACTTCTCGTCTCGGCTATTAAGTGACTAGTTTAGATCGATAGTAGTTGAACAGGGAGAAAGTGGGGCAGCCAGAGCTCACTACCAACTTAATAAGATGGTGCCACTCCAGCAGAGGGAAGCCGCGTGGGTTTGAAATGGGACTTAGTTACTGAAGCCTTTTTATCACTCACAGGGAAAGGAGTTCACCCATGTTATAGGTGGAATATGGTTATTCAAAAGGATGCTTCCACGCTTCTAAAGGGGTGACTTTGTTTGGCTTGACTGGTCAGAGAACTCTGTCACAAGGCAAAGGTGCCGTTTGGAATGACTGGCATTTGCATCCACCTCCCACACCAGGACACGGTCTGTGGGCGGGCACTGCACTCGGAACCCCACTGGGGCCGCGTGCCATTCACAGGTAAGGCACAAAGCCGCATACCAATAGCTTTGGAGGTTTGTGTCCTGGGTAGGGTGGTGATACACTGATGATAATGGCACCTAACATTTATTGAGCACTTACCATGTGAATATGTTCTAGACATTTTTTCCAGGTACACTGTATTGTTAATATATATTAATGCATTAATATAAACATCCTATGTTGCTAATTCAACCAATCTTCACAACTACCCTATGAGTAAATTCTATTATTATCCCATTTCTCAGGTAGGAGAGTTACAGTACAGGAATGTGCACATTGCCTAAGGTTTGCCCAGTTAGTAAGGGTCAGGGCTCAGACTGCACCCTGGGTGTGAATCCAGGTTCTGTCATGACACTTTCCTGGCTGAGATGCAAACTCAGGCAGGCCGAACTCCAAAGCACCATCTGCCTGCTGTGCAGACTCTTCTGGGGAAAGAGACTGGTGGGCCCCTTTCACTCACAACCAAAGACTAAAGCCAAAACTCCCCTGCCGTCTCTAGCTCACTGGAGGGCTTGGCTTTGTGTATCCATGCAGCTCGCACAAACTTACACATCCAGCTTCAAGAGAAGGTGCTTCCACCTTGGAAATAAGCCCCAAAGAGGGAAAGCATGTCATCCGACCAAGTGCAATCTTCCCAGATGTCAGTTCTTTGAAGCCTTCTCAGCCTTCAACATGTTTTCCTCATCTACATACTTGTGTTATTTACTCAATATATTTTCTTTAAGCAACCCTCATCTTTACTTACATTTGTTCAGGGAAATTTCAAGTGACTGCAGCAAATGGCCATAACCAGAAGTTAACCATGAGGATGAATCAAAGTTATTAAGAGAATAAGTTATTAAGTTATACAAATGGCTGCTGAAAGTGCTGCTTCTGAGGCCCACGTCCTCATTTTATCATAAAGGGACATGAGTGTTAGGTGTTAAAATACGCTAGCATCAGAAAGAAGTGCAAGGCCCTGACTTCTCACCTTGGGATTTGATGGCCCGTGAATGTTTTCTCCGGGGTCCTCCAGAACCCCTCCCGGCAGTATTCTGCCTCCCAGCTGGGGCCCCGCACCCAGCTAAGGCCCGGTGTCCCCTGTCCCTGCCCTAGGGCCATGATGAAGCGCCTCCGCTGCTTTCCACGCAACAGGCACGTCTCGAAAAGCGGAAAGCTATCTCAGGTTCAGGTGCCTCCGGGAAACAGGCAGAAATCAAGGAGAGAAAAATGATTATACCGCCAAAGAAGCAGAAGCAAGGCGCGAAGGAAACAGCGATCACTGCAGAGTTCTCTGAACAGAAAGGCCTTTGATAGCGTTTCCCTCTGTTCTCCTGCTTTTTGTTGCAAGAATGAATCAATGGCAAGAAACAAGTGGCACTCTGGTGTTTTACTAGCAGATGCCATAGAAGAAAAGCAACGTCCAACTTCAAGGGAGCAAGTCCCTATATCTCCACAGCCACAGCCATGGAAAGAGAAAAACAGAGAAGAGAGGGGAGGGAGAGGAAAGGAGACCTAACAGCCAGCAAGGAGGGCTTGACAGTGCGGCCCCATCCTCAGCTCCGAGGACTCTAGAACAGTCCTTAAGTAACCTCAGAAAATCACTACATCCCCTTCCCCGCTCTTCTCCTCTCTGCCTGGTAGAGTGCATTTTTGGTGCTGTAAATAGTGTAGGCAGCAACAAGCTTTGCAAATGTATTGCATATCCATTTTTAATTAAAAAATGGCAAACCCAAAACTCTTCCATAAAGTATGGGGAGCATACGGACACCCCTCCTGACAAGGGTCTTTGCACACGATGCTGGGGGGTGGGGGGAGTGGCAACTGTGGTGCTTTAAGACACATGCTTTGTGTCCAACGACCAGCTAATCACAAAAAGCCGGTGAGATGAATCCCATTCTTCCCATTTTACAGGCTAGGAAACTGAGGTGGGAGAGGTTCCTCAGCTTGCACAGGATCATAGAGTGAGTAAGTGACGGAACCCGGCTCACACCTACATCGGTTGTGCACCAGAGGTCTTGGTCTTAACTACCAAGCTCTGTTGGACATAAACAAAATATTCATTACCATTTCTATACAATTACATATCATTAATTGGGTCATTAAGTCCAACAGAGAAACTAATAGAAGCCAAACCTTTCCCCAAGGCTCTTATTGACCCAATGTTAGGTTGCAGAAGATGCAGGAGCTTGATAGTTTTCTCACATTAAAATCTTGATTCTCCTCTCTGCATATCACTGATCAAGTACTAAAAAGAACAATCAAATCATGGCAGTTGAGATTCATCGAGCACTCATTTGGCACCAGACATTATGCTCCAGGCATTCTTTCTCTTCATCCTCACCCACCCTCTTGCAACATAGGTGCCCCCTCTGAGAAAACCAAGGCTCAGAGATGTTATTTAACTTTTCAAGGACGCTCAGCCTGTAAGGGCTGAGCAAGAATGGTGAACCCAACCCTCTCTGTGCAAACTGCAGAGCCCACACGAGGACCTGATATAGCAAGATGGTCAGGGACCCTGCAAAGGGCTACCTCCTTCTCCAAGATGCCATGATGCATGAAAGCTCATGAAATTCTCTGGGGCTTTTTCTAGCCAAGTCATCCAGAGCAGAAGCTAGCTAGAGATGGGCTCTTCAGGAGATTCCCATGCATTTTACACTGCTGCTTGAAAAAGAGAATGCCATCTTCTTTTGGGGTCCCAGGGAAGCTATCTGCCTGCAGCACAACTCACCTGTAATCAGGGTCGTGTGTGCATGTTCCTCAGCTCGGGTGGGGAGGAGGGGGACCCAACAGCTTTCCAGAGTTAGGGCTCTGGAAATTCTTTAAAGTGTCTACCCTACATATTTTTTATTTCCCAGTCTAGCTTCAATGTGCAGATTTGAATTATTATTTAATTGTGTGGAATGAGAGGCTGCTGCACCTAAGATCATTCAAAACTGGGATGTGTACAAGACCAAGACGGAACTTGCCAAAGAAATCAGATCCCAGAGCCTTTTCCTGGGAAGTTCATTCTGTTGGTCTGGGATGGGGCCCAAGGAACTGCAGCACGGCAACCAAGCCCAGGGGATTCTCCTGTAAGCATTCTGAGCACACAGGCTGGAAAACACTGCTTTAGATCTCTCCTCTTCTCCGGGGTTATAATCCCAAACTCAGACAGTTCCTCCTCCAGGGCGCCTTCTTTGACGAAACCTCACCTAACTCTACACACCAGTTGTGAGATGCTACTGCCACTGGGGCCTTGTAGATTTTTCTATCTATTTCATGAATGAGTGAGTGAGATACAGGAAGAGGAAGAGGTGGGGGAGAGAAAGGCACACACATACAGACTAAGTTCTAAAGACATGGTTTGTGCTTCCTGGATCCAGCTATACCTGAAGCCACTAAACCCCTGGACGTTTTAGTTATGCAAGCTAATAAATGCTTTGGGGGGCGGTTAAACTAGTAAACAAGTGATAGAAGGAATGAAATCCTTCACTTGCCCCAGTAAGTCAGTTAAATGCTCATAACACTATTGTTAAAATAAAATGTCCCAATCCCACTTACCCAGCCTGTGGGGGTGCTGAGCCAGGCCCTTCGCATTCTTTGGCTACCATTTCCATTGTTTCAACCTAATTCTGGGGTCTAGAACTAGACTGTGCCCCAGGGAGTCATGAGTAAATAGCTGATGACTGTGGTTCCCTAGGATGATCATTTCTGAAGTACAGACACTAAAACAGAAATTGTGTCATGTCACAACAGCTTTATGTTTCCAGTACCAGCCGCTGATTGACAGAAAAAGACGCTGCTGAAACCCATCCTAAAGTGTCTCACTGGTTTGCGTTTTCCTGCCCCAGGCTACGGGGAGGAAAGGAAGCAAGTCAAGGGAACCAGACCTCACTGGACCCCTGCAGCTTTTCATTGCAGATTAGACCTAGGAATCTGGCAGGGGTCTCTTTATAAGTGTAGAACAGTGAGGGGCTTTCTGGGTCTCTTACCATCTCTAAAAACCTTTTTAAAAATGTCTTGCTTTCCCTTCTTTGTGCTTTGATATCGGATCCCATGTTCCCTGGGATCTTAGGGGCCTGAGTTCCCCTAAGCCTCTGACTTTTATTCCCTGATGCCAAATTGTTCTTTCAGAGACAGAACCGGGATGAAAAGCTGGTCTACAGACCCAGAACATTCCCTGCCTGGTCCGAGGCTGCCCAGCTACTGTAGACAGGCCCAGGTTGATGCTTTCTCTCTGGTATCAGGAGCAGAGTCAGCAGAGCATCTAAGGGCCTGGCCACAATCAACAGCTGTCTCAGGGCCAAGTGCTTGATTTTCACAACTACCCCCTTAGGTTCTCTTTAACCCAGTTAACAGATAAGGAAAAGCAAGCTCACAGAGGTTAAATGATTTCTCCAACCTACCACAGAGGGCAAGTGGCAGAGACTGGATGAGAGCCTGGCTCTATGGGACTCCAAGGCCTGAGGTCATCACCACAGAGCTGGAGGAGGAAAAGGAGCCAGCGTTTAGGGACGGGGTCGGCACACTGTGATCCACGGGCGGAATCTGGCTACCCGCCTTTTTGGTAAAATAAAATAAATTCTCAGTGGAACATGGCCAGAGCTGGGACATTCACATGTGGTCCATGGCACATTCCCTCCACAACAACAGAGGTGAGCTGCGACAAAGAACTTAAGGCTCACAGAGCCAAAAGTACGTACTAAGTGCCCTTCAAAGAGAAAGGCTGTCAACCCTTGTCTCAGAACACTGACCTTCGGAATCAGTCTAACTCGAGAGTCCCTTCTCCTCGGCTGCTGTGTGCCCTCAGCTTTTCTCATCTGAGATTTGGGATCCGAGAGGCACTGGCTTCAGGGAGGCTGCATTTCAAATAGGGCAGCCGATACAGTGGGTGGTGCTTAGTGAGTGTGCTACAGGGGACGCTGCTATCCACTTGCCCCACTGGACGACAGACCAGCTGCCCCGGAGGGGACACAGAGGCGTGGCTGAAGCCTTGGCTGGGGCGTGAGCATGAGAACTCAGACACGCTACCAAACCAGCCTTTCTGGAAGGTTTGGGGCCCCGGTAAGTGGCCTTTCAGGGGCTCAGCCCCTTCCCTGCCAGACGCTCTTGGATGCCCAGCCTTGGGAGTCAGGTTCTCAGGAAGAACATATACAAGTCAAGGTCTATCTACTGTTCTTTACAGAGGAAATTGCTTTTATTCTTCTTTCTGCCCAACAAGAAAGGTGGCTGTAAAAAGGAAAATTAAATAGCCCACTCAGGAGTCTATTCTCTCCTTGATATATCAGGGATTCACATGCATAATTCCTCACAGCACCAATGAGAGCAGAGCAAATAGATGATTTTCTTTATTGCAAAGGTCAAAAGCAAGTTTGTTTATCCTCCATGGTTTTAAGTTATCGGCGATGATTAAGCTTAGTTCTGAGCTGAGTGGGACATGCTAAATGCATTTTTATTCCAGCTTCCTTTTCTTCTTAAAACAGGAAGACTGTCTGAAATGCAGCCACACGGGGCCCTTTATGATTGTGCTAATAAGCAATTGCAACAATACTTCTCTTAGTACAGCCCAGGGTTTTATCGCACAAAATTATCTCACAGTAACACCACACGAGAACAATGCAACTGCAGAGTTGGTCCTGCGCTCCCGGGAAGAAACTCAGCATGGCAGTGTGTTCTTCTCCCCAACATCACCTGAGTTTTCCACTCCAAGTTGTTCAGGCCAAGAGCAGAAACTGTGAGCTCAGTGATATACTGAATGTTTAACTCAACTTCAGTATCTAGAGCTAAATGCTAACGTGCACTGTACCAGCTTCCAGCACAAATTAGCATCCATAATAAAGCACATAATTAGCCACATACCCAAATGCTCTCTGTGATGAATAAGCCCCCAACCCCCTGAGCTGCTGTTTGATTTTCCCGAAACAGTCTGGGGCAGCAGCCTGGTTCTCACAAGCCTCTTGTCCATCAGCCAAACGTGCATCTGGATTGACAAGGTCTGGACAGGCTGCCTCCGAGTCAGTGGTGGAAGGGCCAGGGCAGTTACCTGCTTTCCTGCTGCCGGAGGGGCCCACAGGGAGGGAGGTCAAGGCAGGGCAGAGGTGGAAACGAAATGCAAAGCTTCCCTCTGCACCCAAGCCCTGGTTAGTGAACACCGAGAGCCCTCAGTGAAACCAGCATGGCCCTGACGTCTCCGGAAATGCCCTCGTCACCGGGACCCCTGCGTCTGGCTGGACCTGCAGATCTGCCATGGCCTCCAACCATACTGGGAGAGGTTAAAAGATTTCCCTGAAGGGCAGCAGGATAAGTCACCCAAAAATATGCCACCTGCTGTGTGGCGCTGCAGGCAGTCAAGGCCCAGCAGACCCAGGAACAGCTTTTTCCCTCCCCCCAAATGCCTGAAAGAATTTAGACAGGGGGCCTGGATGGGAAGAGAGCTATTACCAGAAGTCACTCCTGCCTTGAGAAACGTACCTGCGTGGAGGGTGGCATGATCTACAAACAGCTTCCCTTCCTGTGAATTCTTTCCCTCCTTTGAAGCTCCAGGCCCCCAGGCCTTTCCTTAGCTTTGGATGGAATATAAGCCTCAGGTATCTTTGTAGGGCCCCTGTAGGTACCTATGTCATTAAATTTTTTCTCAAGGTAACCTGTCTTTTTACTACAAGAGGGAAGGAGTGTGGTGGGGGGAATCTCAGCCAAGAACCTAGAAGCGTAGAAGGAAAATTATTTTTCCTCCCCTATAGCCCAAAAGTGCAGAAAGGCAAAGATCAAATTTGAGCCTAAAACTCCCAATGTGGTTCACCTCAGATCAGATGCTCACAGGGCACCCACTCGGCTAACGCGCAGGGACCTGCTGACAGCGAGCGTGCCCCCGCCCTTCAGTGCTGTCTGTGTTCCTGCTGCCCCGCCGCCACCCTGGGTCCAGCCCCCCTCGCCCCGGGTCTGCCTTTGCTGCCAGCCTGCAGGCTTCCACACTTGTTCCTCTGTGACCCACCCCCACCCCCCACCCACTAGAGGTGTCAGCCAGGTGCCCACTAGAGGTGTCAGCCAGAGCCTGTCTGTTCCAGCTGATGGCCTTTTAGCAGTTCCGGCCTACACAGAACAAACCCCAGATGCCTGCCCGGCCCTAGCATCTCACGCCTCCCTCCCCCTCGGACCCCATGCTCTTCTTTCCTCGCCAAGTTCCCCTTTTCCTAGACACCTTGCCTTTTGCAATCCCAAACACACCCAGTTCTCTCCTGCCCCAGGGCCTTTTCAATTGCTGTTTTCCTTTGCCTGGAAAGTTCTTTGCCTGCTCCTACTGTTAAGTGGCTTTTCCCTGAAGGTTAACACCTCAGCATCAGTACTGCCTCCTCCACAAGGCCCCCCTTGATTCATTCCTCCCTCTCATTGCATTCAGGAGACGTCACGCCCGTTGCTTTACTCCAGCGCCCACACTAGAATTCAGGCTCACGAGGGAAAGGAATGACTCTGTTGGCCCTATGTGCACAGCGCCCTGCCCAGGGGCACATAGGAAAGTGTGGACAAGGTGTGCTGAGTGGCTCCGTGAGCAGGCGAGGGCCTTGGTCCGTCAGCAGCACCGCAGCCTCACGTGCCCCCCACGCTGCCTCCACACATTCAGTGGGACGCAGCCTTTGAGCACAGGACTTCTAAAGGCCATAGCGACTGCACGATTTGACTTACAGAAAATGTCCTTAGAGTAACAAGGATTCATGTCTTTTCCCCCAGGACTGAGAGGCCACAGCAAGGTGTCCATACTCAACTCTCCTCTAAAAAGTGGACAAGCTCGTGGGCAGTGGGAGAATCCTGTCCACCCTTCTTCACTTGCCAAGAAAACCTCAAGGTCCCTCGTGCAATGGGCCGGGCAAGGGAAGGCCGATAAGGGAGCCCGTGTATAGAAGGATCACAGTCTTTCTCGTGGAGGTGGTTCTGAAATCAATGTGTGGTCTTATCCAAAGAGCAGGCCCTGTGTGAATATCCACGTCCGTTGAAGAGGCCCCCCAGGTCCCAGTCACAGACTCTGTGCTGCACAAAACCCTTTCTAGGGTGAAAGGAAACTCCAGAAAAGGCTCTTCTTAATTTTTCTGCTCTGGCCACATAGCTTTTTCTTCCGCCAAGTGCACAGGCTTAGAAAGCTTCCCATTCCAGGCTCTAGGCCTTCGCCGTGGGACACAGCCAGACCCGGAGCTTTGCCCTCTGGCCTTGCGGGGGAGCCATGCTGCTCTACGGCTTTGTTCAACCGAGAGGACCTAGCTGAGGCTCTGCCCCTCACCCCCTTGCACCACCTGGGCGAGCTCGGTGGAAACCATCTGAAAGAAAGCTCCCAAGTCCCAGGTGAGAAGCCCTGTTCAGGTTTTTCTATGATTAAACCTCCCTCATCACTGACAGACTCCCCAGGGTAGAGGTTTCATTCACGACCCCTTAGAGGGGCCCTGGCTTGGTGACAGCTGTGGCGGAGATGAGGGGCAATGCAAGCAGAAACAGGAGAACCAGGGCGAAACAGGTTCTGCTCCTGTCCTGACCGCAGGGACTCTGACAGTGTTTGAAACCTAACACAACAGTTTGAGTTCTGAGGTTTCTAGAACAGTTCCGCGTGGTGCAGTTACCTAGTCAGGTATATGTGTATGATGTGTTACAGTCCTTTTACAAGTATTTATATTTTAAGCCTGCTTCACTTCACATTGCAAATAAATACATAAAACCAGCTTGGGAGCCTCAGGAGGCCTCCGCTGACAGTGAGGGATTGATTTCTCTGTGTAGGGAAGTTCCCAAGAACAAGGCCAAGAAGCTAACTTCTCTGCTTACTTGGAGATTCGCACAGAGCCTTCTGGACAGCACCAAAGGCAAGAAGATAAGATTTTGTGTTCAGAAAGTATTTGGCTACTGTCGTGATCAGAAGTGGTTTAAAGCTCCCATGCCTGCCCTTGTACGCAACTGCTTTTCCATGGGTAGTCGGTCTCCTTTGTGTGAAAAGTAGGTTGAAGGAAACCGCGGCATATATTCATTTAAAATAGTCTCTGCACTGGTGGCTGAGAAGCGTCCGTGGGGCTGCTGCACTTGGCTGCTCTGCATAATTGAACACTGTGTCTGCAAATAAGAACAATAACCCTAGTTGTTCAGATGATCAGCATGTCACAGATCCCAGCAGTCTAACAGAAGGGCTTCTGATGGCAATGCTTCCCTCACGAGCAGTGAACCTTGCACGAACGGTCATCTACACAGCTGGAATGGCCACCCAATTTTCTCTTGGCCATTTGCCTACTCACCTTTGTTCTGGGCCAAATTTCTTCATCTATAAAATGTAGAAATTGGACCAGACAACCTCTGAGGTTCTTGAAAGATCTGATATTCTTCCTGAGTTTGGAAGAACGAGAACATTCTGTTTCAGACACTCAGTATATATAGAAGAGTGGTGACCAGCCATTGTCACCCAGCTTGTAGAACATGTGTTGGTGTTCTGATTGTCTCTAGCCCTCAATCCTAACCATTGTACCTCTTTGGGAAAAGGACTGAAGTAGAGAGCAGAGCCACTCACTGTGTGACCTGGGAGAACCAACTAAAAGGCTTAGAGAAATATGTGCATTTCATGCTTTTACCTGAGCAAACAGCGCCCTGTTCTCAGGAGAGCTGAATGTTGGAGTTCAGGAAACCAATGTCACAGGGTTGGCTCTTGTATGAGTGGATGGAATTCTCTGTGCAGGTCAGCTGCACAAACTTCTAAGTGCCCATGAAGTAGTCGGGATGAAGGTGGAACTGCTGGAGTCCCAAGTCGCCTGGAATCGTTGCCCCAACACATCCAGACACATGCACCTGTGCACATGGACACAGCCCATGGCGGCCGCTCAGTAGAGGACATCCAGGGAGAGACTGATTGGTTCTCTTGGTGAATTTAATACATCTTCACGAAGTGTGATGCCCAATGGGCCCAAGTGAGGTATTCCCACTGCTTGTTATGGCCCTGAAACAGGTGTCCAGTCACCAGAGCTAGTACAGCAGCCTCACCCATCCACACCTCTTCCTCACGGTGCTGGGCCCTGGGGGAGGCCAGGCTGAGCTCTGTGCCAGTGGGAGGTGAGCGTGGATGGCCCGGGGCCTGGCCTGCAACCAGTTCCCTCCTGGCCGTCACCCCCACAACCTCGGTACTGATGCCCCTCCTGTGCGGCAGGGGCGGACCTGGGGGGCACCTTGAGCTCTAGAGTCTGGGCCCAAAGCATGGCTTCCCCATTTCCTCTGTTTGGGGGACACACCTGTCTGAACCTTGCTTCCATGCCTTATAGAATGAGGCTAAATAATGGTATCTGGCTCAAAGGTCAGTTGTGAAGATGAATCGAGAGTAAGCACAGCAGAAGGGGGTAATTCCATCCTTGGCAAACCACATGCACCGTATGAGTTTCCTACAGCTGCTGTAACAGATCCCCACAAACTTGGTGGCTTCAGACAACATGCATGCATTGTCTCATAGTCCTGGGGGTCCGAAGTCTGAATGGGTTTCACTGGACTGAAATCAAGGCCTCAGAAGGCTGCCATTCCTCTGGACCTTCTGGGGGAGGACCTGTTTCCTGGTCCCCTCCAGCTCCCAGAGGCCTCCTGTGCCCCTGGCCTCGTGGCCCTCCCCCCTCTGCAAAGGCGTCACTCCCACCTCTGCTTCTGTCCCCCCCCTCTGCAAAGCGCGTCACCCCCA
>JAQQAC010002837.1:104502556-104574539 GCA_029783875.1 Phataginus tricuspis
CCCACCTCTGCTTCTGTCCCCCCCCTCTGCAAAGCGCGTCACCCCCACCTCTGCTTCTGTCCTCGCCTCTGGCATTTGACTCCTGCTTTCCTCTTTTAAGGCTACTGGACATCCACCTGCATAATCCAGGCCAATCTCCCGGCTTCAAGACCTTCAATTTAATCACAATCTGTGAAGTCTCTCTTGCCATGTAACATAATGTATTTACTGGTTCCACGGATCAGGATGTGGACGTCTTTCTGAGGCCATTATTCAGCCTGTTGCACGCATGTAAGTGTGACTTTACTGTTATGCTATTTCTTTCTGTCCTTAGTTTCCCTTTTCATGTAGGTAAAATGCACATTCAATAAAGTGACAAATCTTACATGTTCCGTTTATAAATGCTGCATATAGGCACTCTGAAACTCACAGCCCTTCCTGCCCCCCTTAGGCTCCCTTGTGCCCATCCTGGTTAGAACCCACCTCCATCCTGGGGTAATCATGTGTCTTACGCTCATCCTCACAGATGACTTCTGCCCGTTTTGGGAGTTCGTATGAATGGAATCACATGGTATGACCAAGTTCCCCACCAGGCTTCCTTCACTCAATGTAATGATGAATTCCATCAGGTTGTGGGAATGCAGCAGTTTGTTCCTTTGTATGGCCATATATCTGATATTATGCTTATTGTTAACCTGTCTTATCTATATACCCAACCTTAGACCATAAGCATGCTTCTAGATTATTCAAGGATCATGTCAAACATCATCCTTTTAAAGCATTCCCTGGTAGCAACATGTCCTCCAGGTCAGAAATAATGTCTGCAGCCACCCCTACACCATTTGTGACGTTCACGCAACCTCGAGGACCCACTCAAACTTCAACTCTTGGGAATCATGCACTGATCTCTCCGACCACCTCTCCACTCCTTGTGGGCAGGAACACTATGCTTTACTTATCTTGGTATTAACACCAGCCCTGCACCACGCCTAGTGTAGAGCCACGGGGACTCAGCAGTATCTACTGCTTTATCTCCTTGGTAAGCATTTTCCTCTAAGAGGAGCTTGCTGCTTACTAACCGAAACCCACATATGCAAAACATGCCTGTTTCCTATATTAATCCTAAGCTCCCTGAATTTCCCACACTGCTCCCTTTCAACACTGGTCAGGAACAAATGCTGTGAGGCGCCCTGTTCTGGGTAGGCAGGATTTTGGACCCTTGCCTTGTGTGGGTTCTCCCCAAGGGAGAGGAAGCAAGTGCAATCGAGAGCCTAGGTCCAGTCTGGAGGTTGGGCTGCTGTTAGCCGCCAAGCCCCAGGCCTCCTCCTTCCCATCTGCCCCACATCTGGGCACGTCCATGAGGCGGCTCAGGCCTTCCCTCCCTTGGCCCCTGCAGGGAAGCTCAAACCACTCAAACCTCAGCATTTATGGGGAACCCTCACCTCGGCCCCAGCCCTCAAGCACTATGCAACCCTGCTGACACGGAACCGGGCTTGCCTCGCAGCCAAGCCGCCTGAGCCTCCCCCCACATCACTTCACTCGGAACAGAATCTGAGCCCTTCTCAGGGAATCCTCGGGCTGTTCATACGTGACTAGCAAACTTCACTTCACATCTGTTGGTGCCTGTGTGTCATTTGTCCCAACATCCTTAAATCTCTGGGCAAGCCTGCCCAGGGTCCAGCAGGGGATGCTTGGTGCCCAATTAAGGCAGAAGACTTAAATAAGAAACTCCACTCTGCAGAGTCCCAATAAACACTTCATCTGAGGGTGGACACGGCTTCTTTTTAAATACCATGTGCCCAGTGCCCCTCTTTTGGAAATGCCACCTCGATTTCCCTTGGGAGCCACCCCTCCTCATTCCTACCCCATGGGTTTGGGGTGGGGCTGAGCCCCCTCCAGACTCCAGGGCAGCCTGGCCTCAGCCTGGACGTGAGTGTACTGTGTCTCCGGGCCGGGCTGGCTCGGGAATGGCCTCCTGACCGAAGCTGATGCAGGGAAACTCAGGCCTGGGACTTGTGCTTGGATCTAGAGAAGGAAGGGCTCTCCTTGCCTGGCCGGCTGACGGGAAGGCTACGCTGAGCCCGGAGGCGCTGGGCCAGGGCCCTGAGAGGCCCCTCCCTGGGCTGAGGCCAGCGTAAGTAGAAGCAGAGCCTGGAGATGGGGAGAGACTCCTAGTCCTCACGTCCTGTGGAATCCCGGGATGCAGCCAAGCTCGGAGTCAGATACACTCCACAACTTTGTAGGTGCGCGAACTAATAAAATTCCCGCTTCAGTTTAAGCTGCATTTAGTTGTGTTTCTGTCATTTGTGCCTGAAAAATGGCAAGGCAGATTAAGTTCGAAAATGGAATCGAGGTCTCCAGGTAGCTGACCTGAAGAGAGGGAGCCTAGGGCTGGGTGACCCAGACAGCCACAGTGTGAAGAGGTCCAGACCCGTGGAGAGGGAGGCAGAAGAGGGGCTCAGAGCTGTGCTGGGTGACATGATCTCCGCCCACTGTTGCTGGCTTTGAAGATGGAGCAAAACAGCCACCAGCCAAGGAAGACATGTGGCTTCTAAAAGCTGGAAATGACAAGGATATGGATTCTCCACCAGAGGTCTGTATGAATTTGCTTGGGCTGCCATAACAGAACCCCACAGCCTGAGTGGCTTAAAGCCCAAATGCATATTTGTTCACAGTTCTAAAGCCCAAGATCACGGGGTCAGCAGATTTGGTTTCTCCTACGGCCCCTCTCCTCGGCTCGCAGAGGGCGCCTTCTGGCTGTGCGCTTGCACGGCTATCCCTCTATGCACACGCACTCCTGGCATCTCGCTTTATGTCCCAATTTCCTCCTCTTATAAAGACACCCCCCAGACTGGATTAGGCCACACACTAAGGGGCTTGTTTTTAACTCGAACACTTCTTAAAAGACCTTATCTCCAAATACAGCTACATTTGGAGGTACTAGTGTTAGGGCTTCAACGTACGAATTTTACAGAACACAAGTTAGCCCAGGTTCCAAAAGGGACCGTAACACCGTTGATACTTGGTTTTAGCCTGGTGAGACCCGTATCAGACTTCTGGCCTACAGACCTGTGAGATAATAACTGTGTGCTGTTTTAAGCATCTAATTTTGTAGTAATTTGTTATGACAGCCCCAGGGAACCAATGCAAGCATCTACTCCATGCCAGGTACTGTGCTGAGCACTTTGCCTTTATTAATTAAGGTTTCAGCCTCACATCAGCCTTAGAAGACACAGCCTGCTCTCCATTTACATACGAAGAAACGAGGGCGTGGGGAGGTGAGGTGTCTGCCTACCACCGTATGGGCCAGAGGAGCAAAGCCAAACCTCGAACTCACAGACAACTGATTCTAAAACTTGTGCTGCTCCCCCATGTAACTGGAAAACCCCAAGGACTTGGAAATTTTATTTTCAAGAGGATAGATAAAGAGTACTAACAGACAGTCACAGCATGAGATGGGTTGCCTGGTCTCAGCCTTTCATTCTGAAAATGAAGAAAAAGTCCAGAGAGATGAGACGGCCTTCCAAGACCCAGAACAAGTTCTCTTGGAGCCAACATGTGGCCCAGGCCTCCAGCTCCCAGGGAAACAGGCACTCTTTCTCCTCTCACGGCACAAAAGTCAGTTCATGTACCCATGGCATCCCACTGAACTACCTTATGGAGGAGGGAGCTGAGTCCCGAAGCTGGACAGTGGCAAAGTTTGGTCTCAACCCCATGGCCAGGCCCAAGCTCCAGGCACCTTACACCTCTTACAGAAATACCTCATTGTAAGAACACAAATTGCATGTTTAAACCCATCTTACATTCTACGGTGGGCAACCTCAGAAGCAAGAAGAGCATTTGAAATTTTTATCTGAATCCAAAACCTTAGCCAAGAGTCTAGACAAATAAGAGAACAGAGTGACTTCATTTCTATACATCACCCAGAAAAGCCAACAGCAGCAGAGAAACATCTGAGGAACCGGTTATGAATCTGCCGCCAGGCATGTCAGGCTAAGACTTCTCAGGGCGCATCACAAAGGCCCACACACACCACGGAACACCCCAAAGCCAACTCTTATTCTCCCCCCAAACACTTTTCTCCATTTGTGAGAAGGACCGGCCACACGGCGAATGAATCTGGAGCAGGTCCTTACGCAACTGTAAAAGCCCCTGGCCAGTAACATTGTGTCGTTCTTACGATTTCCAACGATCCTGCTCCCCCTGTTCTGGTCAGGATGGAAGCTTATTGTCACTTGCCCATCTGGGACCAGAGGAAATTGCCATGTTTTTAAGTCGCTGAGCTTAACAGGTCCATGGAGCTTTCTCTCCACTGAATTTCAGCGCCACTGTCTCTATGAACAGGGGACTCTCTGGAGGGGAATTTGCTGGGGAGGATAGCAGGCTAGCAGGGAACATTTTTGTGTTATATGTTGGTTGCTCAGATATTGAGATGAATATCCCAGAGAGGTCAGCTGTCTTTATCTGTACACAGCAAAGTTCTCATGAGAATTGTTTTTGCTGAAATTTAAAGGGTATTATTTTGCGACTTCACACATCAATGCAAAGCAGAGTGAAAATTGTCACGTCTGATTTGCGTTATGTTAACATCCTTGGGCTTCCATTGCCCACTTGAAGGGACTAAACTAGCAAATCAAAACATCCGTGATATTGCTTAAAATCAAATTGCATTAGCACTGAATGAGACCACACTTTGCAAGCTGATGGAATTTTGCATTTGCTTAAAATGTCGTGCAGTGGATAAAGAACACAGAAGAACACATTTTGCAAGGGACTGAAGAACACAGAGGCACCAAGCAGAGGTGAATATCTGTGATGAAATGGTAGTCAAATACAACAAGGCAAACTAATTTTAAATAAAAGAGGAGAATGGGCTAATTAATGTGGAGCATTAATGCGCTAATTTCTTGTTTTTTAAAAGGGGCTCCTCCCCTCCTCTCTATAATATTCCCCCACTGGGGACAACAAAGGAGGAAGAGATGAGTCAAGGAAGAGAGCCAAAGGTAATTAAACATTCTGTTTAAAAGGTTGCAACCCAAGGCATCTTACTGTAAGGGGTCCCGTCATCACGTTCACGTCCCACAGGCCCAATACGTTTGTCAATCTACTCCTGTGAGTGATGACTTACGGGAAGCTGCAGGAGACGCTCACAGTTATTTATTGTGTGGTTTAGCACCGTCAAGGGAATCTTTACCTCGTCCAGATCTTTTCGGTTAAACATACACACTTGAAAGTTTTAGACGCACATACACACACTTGAAAGTTTTGTACATCAGTCTCGAAGCACTCGTTTGTGAAAGTTCCCTTTGGTTTAATTACACTTTTCATTAGGCCTGAGACTATAAAGGCAAATATGTCATTGCCTGTCATGGTTTGGGTCAGTCAAATAATAGAATAATCAATCATCTCCACTCCCCATCTTAGAGAATGGCATGATCAAGGCATTATAGAGGCAATTGGTTTCATTCTCAGAAAGTGGCTGAACAATTACAGTGATTGTCAGTTGTTAACTGCTTCTGATAAGTATGTAATGACCCCCAGTGTTTCCCTAATAATATGGAAATTTAAATCATCTCTCTTGAATCCTTTCCACCGAACAAGATGGGACCTGCAAAAGACTAGTTTCGGCTTCCAATTGCTTTCTTCAGATAGATCAAAATAAAATTAAGTCCCAAACTGGACAATTCTGGTTTAATTAAAGAAGTCCACTAGCTCATACATTATCCATCAGCGCCCACCCCTCACTCCTGCTCTAACTCTACGCTGGATGTAGGTGCTAAAATCCCAGCTGATCCCACAGGTCGCAGCACTCTGGTTAGCCTCCAAGAAGAGACGGCACCGGGCAATTCATTATTCAGATTCTCATTCTGCCTTTATAGCTGAAACGACTTCCTCTTGACTTTCTGGGAACTTGGTAATCCCTAGTGAGTTAAAGAAATTCCCTCTGGGATCCTCCTCTGGGCAGGAAGCTCAGGTTCTGCCTCAGAGGTCCACAAGTGGAGAAGCCAAGGCGGTGGGCATCCCAAGGTGGTGCACCCCTTCTTCCCGCCATGCCCCCCAATTTTTAAGAGGGTCATCATCAAGATGACCATCTCTGTGTTAGCAAACCCTAAAAATGTTCCTTAGGGACACAACTCCCAGGTTTCCTCCTGGACTTTTAGGACTTCTAGGAAGGAGATTATATGTAATTCATCACTGTCTCCCCAGTGTTCAGTATGATGTCTGTGGGTGAAATCAACAAGTGAAAGAGGAAAACACACCTGATCTCCACAGCTTTTTATTTCAAATTAATTTCTTCTTTTGTCCCAGACTATGCTTCTGTTTTCAAGTATTTGCTTGAATCTCTCAAGAGTCCTTGGCCTCTGATGTCCAGGCAGGGGCGACTCTTACCCAGAGTGCTGCCTGCTCCCTCCACTGGTTCCCAGATAACCTGTTGCTCATGAGACACGCCCCTGCTTGCTGCAGTTCTTAGATAC
The DNA here is from genome assembly GCA_029783875.1 of Phataginus tricuspis. Lineage (NCBI taxonomy): Eukaryota > Metazoa > Chordata > Mammalia > Pholidota > Manidae > Phataginus > Phataginus tricuspis. The sequence goes on from JAQQAC010002837.1 coordinate 104,509,012, forward strand.
CGACCAGGTTTTCTCTTCGCAGACACACGGTATTCCATGGTTTGTAAAGAGCTTTTAAGCACCCTTCTCCTCTGCTTCCTGCGAGGTAGCACTGACATGACCATTCCCATTCAACCGACCATAAAACTGAGGCTCAGGAGAGAGGCAGGTTTTCAGATTCTAAACACAGCAGGATTCCTTCTTAGCCCACCCTGTCCTGTAGATCGTGTTTTATAGGAAAATTCTACTCAGCAGCCGAAGAGGTGAGGTCAGACAGAAACTAACAACAGCAAATCTAAGTCCTGCTGGGTTCGTGGGAGTGACTGCGGGATGTGCAGAGAGTCAGACCTCCCTCTCTTTGAGCATAGCTCCTGACCGCTGCTCAGAATGGGCAGGCCAGGCCTGCTGCAGCATCTCTGCCTCCTCTAGGGGATGCTCTGCTGAAAGGGTCCCTCCTTTGGTCCCACTGAACAGCGCCAGGCCTCTCCGAATGGCGCTGGCTGCGGTCCTGCAGGGGGCGTCGTTGCCTTTTCTGCCCGGCCCCTTCGCGCCCCTTCAGCACTTATATTTCCTGCGGGGGATGACTCCACCTCCTACAGGGCCTAGGACCAAGTTGGGTCAATCAACCCGTTTCCGGAGAACCGGAACCACGTGCCCCATGGGGCACATACACTCCAGCGGCAGACTGTCTGCAAATGCAGTCGCCCACCTGTCCCAGCCTGTCCTGTCCTGAGGCCTGGCTGCCCGCCCTTGTCCTCGATTCCTCAAGCTGCCCTTGTCTTCTTCCATTCAGGGCTCATCTTTGGCATAGATCAGCCAGACTTGGGCTCTGTTGCTTATAACCACATTCAAACACTTGACTGAAATAGGAGAGACACAAAGGAAGAGATTTCCTAAGAGTTTGATGGGCCTGTCACCTGGGGGATGGACCTGTCTGGGGTCCGTATGCCCTCCAGGCCAGCTCCCACTTCTGTTCTGACCTGGACAGCCAGGAGAAGTCCTTGTCACCTCCCACTGGGGCAGCCTGGGAACAAGGTGCCGCTGTCAGAGGCTGAACTAGAAAATGGGTGAGGGCAACACCCCCCCGCTGTCAGCTCAGGCTGAGGAGCGAGCCATCCCATGGGCTGGTGAGGGACTCACGGGCCTTGGGTCTCATCTGTTTGCTTTTCAGCAAAACTGAAAGATAATGGCAGGAGGGGACACCGTGTCGTGTCAAGCATGCAGGCACCAAACAACGAAAAGAATCCCTGAAGCCCTGGCACGAGGGACAAGAGTTGCATTTCCGGACAGCAGCGTGACAAGTGACAGAACCCAGAGGGTCGAGCTAGTCCTGGGGTGAAGGGAGTGCTTGCTATTTCAGATCTGTGGGGGGCGACTCTGCTCACATCTCCCCCAAGCCCCGCTAAACCTCCTTCAGGGCTGAGGGAGGCCACTGGGGAAGAAAGGGAACCTTGACTGTGCACCCATTCTGGCCCCCGGAGTGGACGCCAGTGCAGGGATTCAGGGAGGAGGAAGGCATTGCACCCTTCACTGGGCTGCTTCAGTCCTCCTGCAAGTCACTCTCCCCTCCTGGAAGTCCTACCAGATGAGATGACCATAGCAACAGCTTCCCTTTGACACTTAATATATTCCAGGGGCTGTGCTAAATGCTTCATATTCATGCTTTCATTTAATTTTCACACCAATGCATGGAATCAGCACAGGGTTCTGCTGGGCTTCAGCTGGACATGTAGGCGCGCGCACACACACACACACACACACACACACACACACACCCCGTAAGGTTAGAAGCAGGGCCAGCTGCAAACCACACTGTCCCGGGAAGGTCGGCACATGCTGGTCCCAGGAGCTCACCTTTGCTACACCACAGCCCTCTTACACGTGGCTCTATGTCGCCATCTCAGAAAGTAGGTAACAGTGTCTGACGTCTGTCTGCGGGACTGTGTATAAACATCAGGCTCTGCTGGCTCTTGAACCAAACTCAGTCTCAGAGAAGCCTCCCTGCCATCCTGCCCACAACCTGTGCCTCAAGGTTTCTTCTTCAAAGGTCTCTCTTTTCCCCACCACAGTTGCACCCTGTTATTCATGTATCAGAGTGACAGAACTGGGAGGCAGCAGAGACAGGATTTGAACCGTATCAGAAGACCTGCCCCAGACCCTGCCTGGAGCCGTCTGGAGACTGACCTGTCAGAATGGGCCCCAAGCCCAGAGCCTGAGAGCCCAGCATGCTTGCTGCCATGACAGGGCTGCCCCCAGTGGCCCTCTAGGTGCAGCGGCTTGCACAGAGGCCCAGCTGAGGTCCACATGAGGCCCTTAGAGGCAAAGGAAAGGACAGTTATCATGGGGAGACACATCCATAAATGCCCAGAAGCCACATAACCAGGTTTGAGACCAGGTTTTTGAAGGCTTCCCCCACTCCTCACCCCCAAATTCCTAGTTCTCTGGGGCTAAGAAGAAATAGAACCCTTCTTCTGCACGCCCGGCCGCACGGGTTCAGGACAGTGTTCACACCCCTCTCCCTCTCCCACCTCCCTCAGCTGCTCCTCCCCCGTCCAGTTCTCAGAGCTGGCCCTCCGAAGCCCGGGTCACTCTCCAGTCCTCGCCACCGATGTGGGGTGCAGCATGGACGCTTCAAAAATACCTGTTACAACCTGCCCCCTGGTCACTCCCACAACTACCATTCCTAGCAGCTAGCTTGCCGGGTGGTTTTAGGGGCGTGACCTGTTTTGATTTTCAGCATCTTTCTCTAAATTAGCCTTCACTGTCACCTTTACTTTCTGCGCAGAGAAGAGGCAATAGAAATGGTCTGGTTCAGGGTTTTCTTTTATTCTTGGGGCCCCCAAGCTACTTGGTGGTTATGTTGGAAAGCCAGAGAAAAATTATACGTGGGCAAAATACAATTAAAAATCCCTTAAATACCTATGAAGCAGAAAATGTCTAGTTTTCATCATCAACCACATACAGCAAATCTTATGCAAGCTACAGCTGAGGATTGTCAAGCCAGAGTAAAGACAGGAAAAAAATCAAAGTCTGTTTGCAGATATTGAAGTTTACAATGATCCCCCCTTTACTGTAACTAACGATTCTCTAGAGGGGGATGAGGGTCGAACAGAAAATTCTGGTGTTCCTGCTTGCTGTGCCCTCACTGATTAGAATGAATGTTACATGCATGTTTGTTACAAGGAGTGATTTACATAGTTGTTCTGCATGTAATAGTGGGTGTCTAGGGTGCCTGGTATTCTAAGTGAAATATTGGGATGACATGTCTTTAATGTACAATTGAGGAATGAGGAACCCAGGCTCTGAGGAGAAGGGGCCTCCCAAGGCCAGGAGTGGCCACAGGGACCTTAACCTCTATTCTCTAGGCGGGTCTCTGGCTGTAGCATTGCCATCCCATTCCTCTGAGTCGCTACATTGGCGCGGTTCATACTGTGACTGGATTGCTTGGCAGGAGTGACTGGGAGCATCACCGAATCATATTCATTGTGCACAGGTTCTCATGAGTACATTCCCGGAAACTACTTCAATTACACTTTTTATCTTGTGTCGTAAGGAAGTCAGAGAAACATTCTTATATCTGCCTTGTGTTTTTATCATGTTTGTCTTATGTGAGATACAAGCAACCATCTGTTTAGGATGGGAGGGGCTCCTCCGGTCAGATGTTAAGGCTCGTGTGAACAACCGCAATCATGAGAACTGGGCCCTTGCAACGTGCCAGGCGCTTTGCCAAATGCTTAGGTAGGTGCATTATCATGCTGAGTCTTTCACAACGAGGTCAGAGTTCTTTCTATCCCATCTTAGGGTTGTAGAAACTGAGGCTCAGAGAGGTCGACTAACTTGCTCAAGGTTACGTGGCTGGAAACCAGCAGAGCCCAGATTCAAATCCAGGTCTGTCTTGTTCACTGCAGCTCTGAACTGCTGGGAGTGCTGAGTGCACGGAATCCTCCCGCCGGGTCAGTGGGCTTGGTGTAAGGAGACAGCCATGAACCCTAGCAGGGGAGGACAGAGCCACTTTGGGCCCTTGAGGACAGTCACGGTGCCCCATTAGATGCGATGTGCTCAGTGCCCACTGACTGGCACAAAACAGTGCTGGAATGCCGTTGCCTCACAAGTGCACACAGGGAGCAAGCCTGTGGACCTGCCGGGGCCACATCCCCGCCTCCCCTATTTCTTAGGGTTCTGCCGCTCTTATCTCAGGCCTCCGTTGCCAGGCTGCAGCCCACTTAGGACTGCTTATTTAGTCCACAGTATTCTGACCTGCCAGATGGAATCCAGAGAAGTGACAGCATAGCGCCACCCACTGAAGTGAGAATATTTCTCACCACCTTGAATTATTTATGGTCTAATAGTTAACCAGTCACTCAACTTGAGGATTTTGGTGCCGTAGGGCTGTTTTATTACCCTCAGCATAAAGATGCCTTGTACATAAACAACATTTACTGTGACAGTCTGCTAGCTGGCTTGTTACAGACACGTCCTGTCAGGACAGGGCAGCCTTAGTGGGAGTGGGGAGCGCCTGGCTGAGCCGCAGTGGGACCACACCTGGCCCACAGGAAGCGCTCACGTATTTTGGTCAACACGTTCACCCAACAATTATTTGCTGGCTGCCTTCTATGTGCCAGGTTTTTCTCTAACCATTGGGGACACAAAGGAGAAAAAGGAATCCTTGATATTGTGAGGTTTGCATTCTAACTGGGAGAAACAAACAAATAAATAGGTGTCAATGCTTCGAAAACAAATAAAGCTGAGCAAAAGGGTCTGAGGATGGTGGGTGGTGGAGCTCTGCCCTAGGGTGGCGCCCCTCATTGGGTGATGTGAGAACACATATGAATGAAGTGAGTGACGGGGGAGAAGAGTGTTCCAGGATGAACCAACAGGAAGAGCAAAGGCCCTGAGGCAGGACCATGCGTGGTACGTTTTAGGAATAGCAAGGAGGCTAGTGTGGCTAAAGAGGATGAGTAAGAGGCAGAAAGGGTGGGAGGTGGGGCAGGGAGTTAGCAGGAAGATTGGTGCGTGGCCCGATTGTATAGGGCCTCATAGCATATCAGACCTTCAGATGCTTACTGAGTGGATGAATGAATGAAGAAGGAAGTCATCCAATGACAAGCGCTCGCCCTGTGCCCTGAGGTAGGGCAGACGAGGCATCTCCTTCTTGTGTCTCTAGGACCCATCAGAGCAGCCACCGTTTACTGAAAGCCTGTGATGTAAAGTGCCAAGCTCTCTGCTAGGTATTTGGTGACATGCTCTAATTTAATCCTCCAGACTATCCCAATGAAGGACACCTGACGCTCCCACAGATGAGAAAGTGGAGGCCCCACAGTGGTTCAGCAGCCTTCCCAGGGTCCCGGAGTGGTAAGCGGTGGAGCGGGGACACACACGGCACCTCTCTGAATGCGAGGCCTGCTCTAACCCACTGCAGCGGCTGAGACCTTGGGCAGGACTATCTGACTTAAGGTAAAGAAAGCATTTGCAAGAGAGAAGAGCTACTCTGAAGGTGAAATAGGCCATCTGGAGAAGGAAGGAGCTCCCTCCGGTGGTGTAGATACTAGATAGGAAGGCAGGGCTTTAAGCATCAGGCTAGGGGGTACGGGGCAGTGATCTCTAGGCCTTCAGCTACATCCAAGGCTCTGGGCCTTTGTTTCTTTCTTCAGGCCCTTCTCTCTGATGGCCAGGAAAAAAAACACGTGGTGCAACTAAGCTTGCAATTTTTATGTTCTTTTAAAGAAACTCTAAGTAATCACAGGTAAATACTGGCTATTAAAATTGTCTGCAGCTTGTAAATGATAATTGTGGAATACATAAACCAGAGTTATTACTTGCATATCTATTATTTGGAGTTATCTTTTTCCCTTAAATTGCAAAAATAATACATATTTGAATTACAAAGTAATTCAAAGAGTACAGAAGTGTATACAAAAAACGAGTAATTTCTCTCCTCCTCTGCCCCCTCTACTGGGTTTGTTTTCTTCCATTCTTTCCTCCGTGCATGCAAAAACAGGTGCAAGCATGTATACATGGCCTGGCTTTTAAAAAAAAACGTGGCCACGTATCTCACTTGACTAACAATAAGAGTTAAATTTATTTTAACTGCTGGACATCCTAACACACCAGTAGGGAAGACCTAGACTCTTTTTCAGAGGAGTATATATACATTCACATTTATTTTTTCTTTTCTTATATTTTGAAAAATACTACTCTAAAGCTTGCTTTTTTTTTTTTTACTTAATAATACAACATGGATACCTTTCCACATCAGTATGTTTCTAACAGTTCTTTTAAATAGTTTTTTAATACTCCAAGGTAAAGATATAACAATTTATTTAACTATTTGCCAATGGATGGATGTTCAGGTAGGTTGTTTCTTGTTATTATATTATTACCATTAGTGCTACAATAAAAATTCTTCCAAAATATGCTTATATTCATATGCTCAGAATAAATGTCTAAGAATAGAGTTGCTAGATTAAAGGCATGCATGCTTAAAATTGTATAGATGCTATGAGATGATTTCCAAACATGTTTTGGCCTGTCACACGCCTAGCGGCAGGGTTTGACTTTGCCCTTCCCCACATCATAAAAACAGTTTCCTTTTTTAATTTTGCCAGGTCTGTGGACAAGAAATGTTCTTTTTCCCTTTTTAATTTGTTTTCCACTGGCTGCTAGTTTTTAAATGTCTATTGGTCATTACATTTCACCTTCTATGAACTGCTTGTTTGTATCATCTTACAATTTTTCCTCTAGACCTGTCTCTTTCCCTATAAATTTGAAGGAATTTTTTGATGAGTTCTATTTATTATACCTTTTTATGTTTCCTGGCACTTCATATGTATAAATTGGTTTTTTTTTACTATACAGCTTTGCCTTACTTAAGAAAGCACCCCCGCCCACCATCCCAAGATCATACAAACATTAGTCTATTTGTTTTCTTGTACCTTACACTTTTAAAAATCGAGGTGGAATTCTTACAACATAAAATAGGCCATTGTGCATTTTTAAATGTACAATCTGGTGGTGTTTGGGACATCGCCGGTATTGTACAGCCATTACTTCTATGTAGTCCCCAAACCCTTCCCTCACCCCGCAGGAGAGCCCGGGCTCCTCGGCAGCCATCCCCATTCCTCCTCACCCCGGCTCCTGACAACCACTAACCTCTTTCAACCACTAACCTCTTTCAGTCTCTATGGATTTGCTTCTTCTGCATAGAACACTGTAAAGGGAATTATGTCATATATGTGAACTTTGGGGTCTGGTTTCTTTTACTTAGCATACACTTTCAAGGTTTATCTAAGCAGTAGCAAACGTCAATACTCCATTCCTTTTTATGGATGAATAATGTCCCATTGTTATCAATAATATCCTTAAACTTTCAATTTGCTTTGTTTTACAATCAGAATCTATTTCTGTGTATGGTGTGAGGCAGGGGTCTAACTTCGTAAAATCGTATCCATTAAAGGGTTACCTTATTTTGACGGTAGACCCAATTCCCAGGGGGAATTTAAATGAATTAGAATTCTCCAAGTACATTTATACTTCATCACCCACATTAACCAGAGATCTAAGTATTTTCAGCACTTCCTGTAATGATGCCTGCCCGAGACGAAGCAAGATCTTGCTCAAGACAACAAACTACCAGCGGCTCCCTTAGCAGTCCAAGCCATCGCCCGATTCAGGGGCCTCCTTAGGACTCCCTTCTGCCTGGAGTATTACAGGCTTATGCCAGTGACACTTAGTCAATCAATGTATTAGCATTATATGCCTCCTCTTAAAAGACTCTTAAAAGATACAATGTTCTGTTCTGAAACCATGTGAGCTGGGAGTTCAGAAATAGCATTGGTATTCTGGTTAATTTATTTTCTAAATGTTCATTCCAGAGAGGTGGAAACTTTTGACCTTGATGCTGATTATGATTAGCATAGCAATCACTCTTCTATAATTAAAAGGCAGACGAGAATTTTCTTTGGCTTGTTCATAAATTCCCTTATGAATCTTTTTTTTCCCTGGCAATGAAGGCAAAGTGTTCTGTGTTGTCACAGAGGAATGTAGGTGTAGTTATCCCAAAGATAGAGGCCATAACCCCCACGTAAAGGATAACCAGTGCCTCCTGGGTGACCCTGAAAGCCATCTGTGCCCTTCCCTCATTTTCCCCTCTTTTCTCCCGCCCTGGCCTAACAGTGATATGCAGCCACACAGCCCTCAGGATTAGCCATAGCAGTTGCACTCATTTTAGTTCCTGATCTTTTGACCACCCACAGGGGAAGGCCAGGAAAGGCAGACTAGAAACCTTTGCAGCATGGGCCAGCCAGCTGTTTGCAAATCATGCCCTGTGTGAGTCTGACTCTGCAGGCCACAGGACCCTGCTTAGCTCCATTCTTCTGCCCCTCCATGCAGAGCCCAAGTTACAGCTGGGAATGGTACTAAACAGTTTGAGTAAGAACTGTTATTTACAGATCACCTGCTATTCGTAGGCACTGTGCTAAGTGCTTTGCATGCCTCCTGTCATTTAATCCCTTCAATGGTCTGAGGCAGGCATGATTATTGTTCCTATTTTTTCAGATGAGGAAACTGGCCCTCGATTAATAAATAACTCATCCACGGTCATTTGGCTACCAGCTGTGGGAAGTGGGATCTGAGCACAGCCTGCCTGACTCCCAGGTTCCTGCTCTACACCAACGTGCTGTTCTGTCTCCCCAAAGCCTTACTTCACCACTTTGCTCTTCCAGAACTAAAGCTCCATCTGAAGACTTGCTTCTTCTAATAAAGACACAATGACAGCAATGATGGTGACGGCAAACATGCCCCAGGTCCTCTTCTGAGCACTTTTCTTATATGTAGTCTACCAACAATCCTATGAGGTGATCCTGTTATGATTCCCATTTTACATATGAGACATGGAGGCATGGAGGCGTCTCACAGCAGGGAAGCAGCAGAGACAAGCCTGGAGCTGGGGCTGTGGTCTCTGCGGCTGCAGCTGAGATGCCGGAAGGCACCCTGGAGCCCCTGATGCTGCTGCGCGCCTGGCAGGTGCTCAGTGGCCCCGTTGCTGGGTTGAGTTTGTAGTTGACTCCCAAGCAGGATGTGGGAATTCCTCTTTCCTGACATCCTTTCTGGCTCCTTCTCCACAATGCCTCATCCACCACTTTTGCTAAGATCCTCTTTGAAGCTCCCCCATCTAGGATAACCTTTCCTACTGATGTTCTCCATGCTGGGGACTCGGTTCTGTATTCTGCTCAGTCCTCGGTGTTCCAGCCGGGCCTGTGGGGCCCTGTTGCTCCTGGGATGCCCAGCCAGCTCCCTGCGGCCTAATGTGGCATCTCCAGCTCTCACCTGAGCCAGCTGTGGGTTACTGCCCGAATCTCTCACAGCGTGCAGCAGCTCTCCCTCTAGGGGTCTCCGAGGGTGGAGGGGAGAGAGAGAAGGAGAGGGGTCTCAGCCAGAGATGAGAATGACCAAGGCCAACTGGGGAACCCCTTTGTGCAGCAAATAGTCCACTATAATTTCCTATCACCTTGGCTACCTTGATTGGGGCAATGTCAGAAATAATTTGTTGAGTTTGAGGTGTTGAATTTTATGATAATCCTTTTGATAGAGTTCCAAAATGACTTCAAACAGCAACTACATAAAATTTGCATTTGTGTCTTGCTTTAAAATGACTACACGTCTAATAATAGTAATAATGATAATGACCGAATTATAAAACATTATACACTAAGAACTTTTTATGTAACAGGGACTATTTGAAGAGCCTTGAATGTATTAACTCTTTAATTCTTGGTAAGGAAGTTCTATTACTGTCCCCATTTACAGGTAAGGAAGCAGATTAGGTTAAATGCTCTGGTTACCAGCTGTCAGAGGCACAGTCCCGATTTCCCCCTGACACCTGGCTGCACACACCATACCCTGAGGCCAATGGTCTATTTGAGCAAGGACTTCCAAAGACCAGAGTCCAGTGCCGTGATGGTGAAGATACATTTTAAGTCATAATTACTAACATCTCTTTCTTTGTGCCCTGCTGGTGCCAGGGGCTTTCACATCTATTGTCTCACTTAGTCCTTACAACCATGCTCTGAGGAAATTACTATTACCAACCTACTTTAAAAGATATGGAAATTGGAGAGCTCGGCAATATGGCGGCATAAATCTCCTCCCCAAACCATATATATTTGTGAAAATACAACAAATACAACTATTTCTAAAAGAGAGACCAGAAGATACAGTACAACAGCCAGGCTACAGCTACATCTGTGAGAACTCACGCCTCACGAAGTGGGTAAGATACAAAACCGCGACCCGGCAGGACCCGAGCACTCCCCCACCCCAGCACATGGCAGGAGGAAAAGAATCAGAGTGGGGAGGGAGTGGAAGCACAGGCCCGCCAAATAACCAGTCCTGGTGATCTGCATCAGGAGCACAGACACGCACCGCATGATGTACTGCAGATTAGCAAAACGGAAGGGCAGGATCTGAGACAGAGACTGAGAGCGGGTCCCCACAGCCGGCTCCCCTGGGACAAAAGAAAAGCGGGTGCTTTTTCAAAAGTCTTAAAGAGACAAGGGCCCAGCGCACTCAGCCCAGCAGGCTGGGAATCTTGAGGAATTTTGGGCCCCCTAACTGGCTGCCAGGTAAAGCAGCCCGGCCGAAGCCCCTCACGGCGATAAGCAGCCTGCCATTCATTACCCACGACTGGCACTGCAAACGGTCTGGCGGATCAGCCACAGCTGCAGATCAGCGGGAGAGCAGCCCCACCCACAACAACCACAAAGAATCTCCTCCCAGCGGGTGCACAGCTAACCAGGGAGGGCCGCAGAAGCCAGAGCAAGGCCTGGAAGGCAACAAGGGGAGCAGAACGCACACAGTGTGAATGCAAACCCCCGCAGGGCTCTAGGCTGGCCTGAGGGTGGCCCTGCCCACGGCAACTCAGGGGATTATCCCAGAGACTGCCTCCCGGTGTGCAGGTAACCGGCACAGGCTGCGGAGAAGGGCAAGGAGAACAACCAGCAGGAAGGGACTTTGTTCTCCCAGCGGACACACGTGTCACCTGCCTGCGACCACTTCTATCGCCATGAAAAGACAGAAGAATCTGGTCCAGTCAAAAATCACCCAGACAACCCCAGAGAGAGGGCCTGGTGGGATAGATTTAAACAATCTTCCTGAAAAAGAATTCAGAATAAAAGTCATAACCGTCCTGATGGACCTACAGAGAAATATGCAAGAGCTAAGGGAGGAAGTCAGGATGGACATTACAGAAATTAAACAATCAATTGACGGGCTTAAGAGTAGACTGGATGAGGTGCAAGAGACTGTTAATGGAATAGAAATCAGAGAATAGGAGTACAGAGAAGCTGAGGCAGAGAGAGATAAAAGGATCTCTAGGAATGAAATAATATTAAGAGAACTGGGTGACCAATCCAAATGGAGCAATATTCGCATTACAGGAGTACCAGAGGAAGAAGAGAGAGAAAAAGGGATAGAAAGTGTCTTTGAAGACATAATTGAGGAAAACTTCCCCAAGCTGGGAAAGGAAATAGTTTCTCAGACCATGGAAGCCCACAGATCTCCCAACACAAGGGACCCAAAGAAGAAAACACCAAGACATGTAATAATTAAAATGGCAAAGATCAAAGACAAGGACAGAGTATTAAAGGCAGCAAGAGAGAGAAAAAAGATCACCTACAAAGGAAAACCCATCAGGTTATCATCAGACTTCTGACATGATATATTTAACGCAATGAAACAGAAGTGCCTTGAACAAAGAATACTGTATCCAGCACAATTATCATTTAAGGGAGGGATTAAACAATTCCAAGACAAGCAAAAGTTGAGGGAATTTGCCTCCCACAAACCACCTCCACAGGATATCTTAAAGGGACTGCTCTAGAGGGAAGCACTCCTAAGGCTAAAAAGATGTCACCAGAGAAAATAAAATCATAGCAAAGAAAGCAGACCATCCAAATACCAACTAAAGGCAAAAAATAAAACCAACTATCCACAAAAACAGTCAAAGGAAATGCAAAAGAGTACACAATAAAACACCTAACATCTAAAGAATGGAGGAGGAAGAATAAGAAGGGAGAGAAATAAAGAATCATCAGACTGTGTTTATAATAGCTTAATAAGAGAGTTAAGTTAGACTGTTAGATAGTAAAGAAGCTACCCTTGAACCTTTGGTAACCATGAATCTAAAGCTGGCAATGGCAATAAGTACATATCTATCAATAATCACCCTAAATTTAAATGGACTAAATGCACCAATCAAAAGACACAGAGTAACAGAATGGATAAAAAAGCAAGACCCATCTATGTGCTGCTAACAAGAGACTCACTTCAAACCCAAAGATATACACAGACTAAAAGTGAAGGGATGGAAAAAGATATTTCATGCAAACAACTGGGAGAAAAAAGCAGGTGTTGCAGTACTTGTATCAGACAAAATAGACTTCAAAATGAAGAAAGTAGCAAGAGATAAAGAAGGACATAACATAATGATAAAGGGGTCAGTCCAACAATAGGATATAACCATTATAAATATATATGCACCCAACACTTGAGCACCGACATATGTGAAACAAATACTAACAGAATTAAAGGAGGAAATAGAAAGCAAAGCATTCATTTTAGGAGACTTCAACACACCACTCACTCCAAAGGACAGATCAACCAGACAGAAAATAAGTAAAGACACAGAAGCACTAAACAACACACTAGAACAGATGGACCTAACAGATATCTACAGAACTCTACACCCAAAAGCAGCAGGATACACATTCTTCTCAAGTGCACATGGAACATTTTCCAGAATAGACCACATACTAGGCCACAAAAAGAACCTCAGTAAATTAAAAAATATTGAAATTCTACCAACCAACTTCTCAGATCACAAAGGTATAAAACTAGAAATAAATTGTACAAAGAAAACAAAAAGGCTCACAAATACATCGACGCTTAATAACATGCTCCTAAATAATCAATGGATCAACGACCAAATTAAAACAGAGACCAAACAATATATGGAGATAAAAGACAACAACAGCACAAAGCCCCAACTTCTGTGGGACGCAGCAAAGGCAGTTCTAAGAGGAAAGTATATTGCAATCCAGGCCTATTTAAAGAAGGAAGAACAATCCCAAATGAATAGTCTGAAGTCACAATTATTGAAATTGGAAAAAGAAGAACAAATGAGGCCCAAAGTCACCAGAAGGAGGGACATAATAAATAAGATTGAGAAGAATAAAACAATAGAAAAAATCAATGAAAACCAAGAGCTGGTTCTTTGAAAAAATAAACAAAACAGACAAACCCCTAGCCAGACTTATTAAGAGAAAAAGAGAATCTACGCACAAAAATAGAATCAGAAATGAGAAAGGAAAAATCACAACAGACCCCACAGAAATACAAAGAATTGTTAGAGAATACTATGAAAATCTATATGCTAACAAGCTGGAAAACCTAGAAGAAATGGACAACTTCTTAGAAAAATACAACCTTCCAAGACTGACCAAGCAAGAAACAGAAAATCCAATCAGACCAATTACAAGCAACAAAACTGAATTAGTAATCAGAAAACTACCCAAGAACAAAACTCCTGGTCCAGATGGATTCACCCCTGAATTTTATCAGACATATAGAGAAGAAATAACACCCATTTTCCTTAAAGTTTTCCAAAAAATAGAAGAGGAGGGAATACTTCCAAACTCATTCTATGAAGCCAGCATCACTAATACCAAACCCAGGGAAAGACGCCACCAAAAAAGAAAATTACAGACCAATATCCCTGATGAACATAGATGCAAAAATACTCAATAAAATATTAGCAAACTGAATTCAAAAATACATCAAGAGGATCATACACCATGATTAAGTGGGATTCATCCCAGGGATGCAAGGATGGTACAACATTTGAAAATCCATCAGCATCATCCACCACAAACCACATGATCATCTCCATAGATGATGAAAAAGCATTTGACAAAATTCAACATCCATTCATGATAAAAACTCTCAACAAAATGATTATAGAGGGCAAGTACCTCATCATAATAAAGGCCATATATGCCAAACCCACAGCCAACATCATACATAACAGCAAGAAGCTGAAAGCTTCTCATCTAAGATTGGAAACAAGACAGGGAAGCCCACTCTCCCCACTGTTATTCAACATAGTACTGGAGGACCTAGCCACGGCAATCAGACAAAACAAAGAAATACAAGGCATCCAGATTGGTAAAGAAGAAGTCAAATTGTCACTATTTGCAGATGACATGATACTGTACATAAAAAACCCTAAAGACTCCACGCCAAAACTGCTAGAATGAATATCTGAATTCAGCAAAGTTACAGGATACAAAATTAATACACAGAAATCTGTTGCTTTCCTATACACTAACAATGAGCTAACAGAAAGAGAAATCAGGAAAACAATTCCATTCACAATTGCATCAGAAAGAATAAAATACCTAGGAATAAACCTAACCAAGGAAGTGAAACACCTATACCCTGAAAACTACAAGATACTCCTAAGAGAAATTAAAGAGGACGCTAACAAATGGAAATGCATCCCATGCTCTTGGCTAGGAAGAATAAATATTGTCAAAATGGCTATACTACCTAAAGTAATCTACAGATTCAATGCAATCCCTATCAAAATACCAACAGCATTCTTCAATGAACTGGAACAAATAGTTCTAAAGTTCACATGGAACCTCAAAAGACCCCGAATAGCCAAAGCTATCCTGAAAAGGAAGAATAAAACAGGGGGAATTACGCTCCCTGACTTCAACTACTACAAAGCTACAGTAATCAAGACAATTTGGTACTGGTACAAGAACAGACCCACAGACAAGTGGAACAGAATAGAGAGTCCAGACATTAACCCAATCATATACGGTCAATTAATATATGATAAAGGAGCCATAGATATACAATGGGGAATTGACAGCCTCTTCAACAGCTGGTGTTGGCAAAACTGGGCAGCTACATGTAAGAGAATGAAACTGGACTACTGTCTAACCCCATACACAAAGGTAAACTCAAGGTGGATCAAGGACCTGAATGTAAGTCACGAAACCATAAAACTCAGAAAAAAACATAGGCAAAAATCTCTTGGACATAAACATGAGCGACTTCTTCATGAACATATCTCCGGGCAAGGGAAACAAAAGCAAAAATGAACAAGTGGGACTATATCAAGCTGAAAAGCTTCTGTATAGCAAAGGACACCATCAGTAGAACAAAAAGACATCCTACAGTATGGGGGAATATATGCATAAATGACATATCTGATAAGGGGTTGACATCCAAAATATATAAAAAGCTCACACATCTTAACAAACAAAAAGCAAATAATCCAATCAAAAAATGGGCAGAGGATCTGAATAGACACTTCTCCAAGGAAGAAATTCAGATGGCCAACAGGCACATGAAAAGATGCTCCACATCGCTAATCATCAGAGAAATGCAAATTAAAACCACAATGAGATATCACCTCACACCAGTAAGGATGGCCAACATCCAAAACACAAACAACAACAAATGTTGGCAAGGATGTGGAGAAAGGGGAACCCTCCTACACTGCTGGTGGGAATGCAAATTAATTCAACCATTGTGAAAAGCAGTATGGAGGTTCCTCATAAAACTCAAAATAGAAATACCATTTGACCCAGGGATCCCACTCCTTGGAATTTACCCTAAGAATGCAGCAGCCCAGTTTGAAAAAGACATATGCACCCCTATGTTTATCGCAGCACTATTTACAATAGCCAAGAAATGGAAGCAACCTAAGTGTCCATCAGTAGATGAATGGATAAAGAAGAGGTGGTACATATACACAGTGGAATATTATTCAGCCATAAGAAGAAAACAAATCCAGACATTTGCAACATGGATGGAGCTAGAGGGTATTATGCTCAGTGAAATAAGCCAGGTGGAAAAAGACAAGTATCAAATGATTTCACTCATATGTGGAGTATAAGGACAAAGAAAAAAACTGAAGAAACAAAACAGCAGCAGACTCACAGAACCCAAGAATGGACTAACAGTTACCAAAGGGAAAGGGACTGGGGAGGATGGGTGGGAAGAGAGGGATAAGGGGAAGAAGGGGCATTATGATTAGCAGATGTAATGTTGGGGGGGCACAGGGAGGGCTGTACAACTCAGAGAAGACAAGTAGTGACTCTATAGCATCTCACTACGCTGATGGACAGTGACTGTAACGGGGCATGTGGGGGGGGGGGCGCTTGATGTGGAGAGTGTAGTAACCATAATGTTGCACGTGTAATTGTAGATTAATAATACCAAAAAAAAAAGATACGGAAATTGCAGCTTAGAGCAGTGACTATAGTTTTGAAGATCAAACAATTGGTGAGTAGTAAGGGTCAGCACTTGAACCCAAGCCTTATTTGACTCCAAATCTAGTTATTTGAGGACACATTATTTTGTGCTCATTTACAATATAGTATAGAAAGAAAAGATGGGTAATTTTTGTAATTAAAAAAAATGAGTATCTTGTTAAGAATCTAGATTAATGACTTCTTCCCCTGCTATTTTGTGAATTTTAATGTAACTTCTTACTAAAGTCAATGAATAACTGTAGCATTGACCTTGAGGGCCTATTTAGCTGTTCATTCCTATTGAATAACTTTATTATTTGGAAATCTAGTAATCTTACAGTTAATTCAATTTTTCAATTCATGGAAAAATGCTGTTCTTTCCCATCTTACCATGCAACATACCTTTTGTTCTTGGACTGATTTTCTGTCTCTCAGCATTTAATCCATTCTTGCTTCAAATCTCTCACCCAAATAGATTGCTCCTGACCTGTAGATCCAGCCCAGATCTCCCCCAATCTCCAGAACTCATTTCTACCTCCCTCCTGGATGCTGCCAATGTCCCATACCAGAGATCCAATATGTCTGAAACCTGACAAATCAGGACCTTCTCCTGCCTTCCCAATTTCAGATTATGACACACTCATTCCTGGTCACTCAAGCCTAAAACCCCAGGCATCTCTGGTACTTCTTTCTTCTGCAAAACCCAATCCATTCATTCTTTTATTCAACTGTGTATTCACTATGCATGGAGGGGATAAAGCACAAGTAATATTCATCCATTCAATTCAAGCTCCACACATCTGCTACTGGACAGTGATAAAAGGCCAGACCGGACAAAAGCCAGCCATTAGAGAGTTTCTCCCAGTAATGTATAATAGAAGGTAGACTATGAGAAGTGCACAAAGTAAGGTATGTGTGGGTTCCCATGAGAGGGAGAGCTTGCCCTCAACTGAAGAGCAGTTGGATACTATATACAATATCCACCCCTTCCCTTCTGCTCCACGCCCATGGTCATCACCAGATCCCAAGCAGAGACATAAATCAGAATTTAACATTGCACCCAAATCAAGGCTACAAATCCACGGCTTGCAAATCCCTGCCCCATCTGGCCCACGCCCATCTCAGCTTTACACTTTAATCTGTGTTCAGCAGGAAGCTTTCAGAGAGTTTAAATCAGTGGGGAGCATCATCGCCTAGTTTGGGACTTCCAAACATTGCTCTGGATACTCTGCAGGGAATGGTTTATAGTGGAGTAAGAAATGGAAGCCAGAAGACTAGTTAGGAGCCTACTAAGGTAGTCCAGGTAAGAGACTAACATTTTTTTCCATGATCTAGACTAGGGGTTGGCAATCTATGATCAAATTATCATGGTTAGCCCATGATCAAGCTATCCCATTGCTATTTTTGTAAAGCTTTTATTGGAATGCAGCCATGCTTGTTTGTTTACATTTTGCCTATGGCTGTTTTCATGCTACAAAAGCAGAGTTGGGTAGTTGCAACAGAGACCATCTGCTCTGCAAAGCCAAAGATATGTCCTATTTTACCCTTCGCAGAGAAGGTTTGCTGACCCACTCTATGCATACTACCTCCTTTCAAGTCTTAGGACATGCAAAGTGTTTTCCCACTGCATGCTATTCTATCTAATTGGAACACTCTTTCCTCATATTTTGCATTGCATCTATATGAATCTTCAGGTCTCAGATTAAATGACAGAGAAGTCTTTGGAACTAAAAAGAGCCATTTCATTTTACACTACACCTTGTTTGAATCCTTCATGGTTCTTTCATAATTGGCCACAACTTTTAGTTACATATGTATTTGTTTTCCTCACATTAGATGTTGAGTGCCATAGAGGTGGAGACCATGTCTATTTTACTCACCATTGTGTACCTAATAGATAGTGTTCTCCTTATAAAGATTGGGCGCTAAATAAGTGTTCTGTTCTGGAAATGAATATTTAATGAATGGCATGATAGTTTGGAGCTATTTAATGGATTTTATATTAAAAAATAAATATTAAAGCTTTAAAAATTTTCCCTACCAACAAAATAGCCACAGCAAATGGCTAAGCACTCCTTACAAACCAAAAGGAGCAGATACCAACCCAAAGAAAAAATAAGCAAAATGTTTAAGTAAGTGCCTCCAAAAAAGGATGTCCAAATGACCAAAAAATAAATGAAAAATTGTTTCACCGTTATTACTCATCATGAAAATGCAATTAAAGCTACAATGCAAATTGAAAATTAAAAGCTTACACATCCACTAAAATGGCTAAAATTATAGAGGCAGGAAGCAGCAAATATCAGCAAGTATGCGCAGAAAACACAACTGTCTTGCACTGTTCATGAGAACATAAATTGGTATAGCATTTGGAAAACTGGCTGTGTCTTTTTTTTTGTATATATATATTTTTTTTATTAAGGTATTATTGATATACACTCTTATGAAGGTTTCACATGAAAAAACAATGTGGTTATTACATTCACCCATGTTATCGTGTCCCCCAAAACCCATTGCAGTCACTGCCCATCAGTGTAGTAAGATGCCACAGATTCACTATTTGCCTTCTCTGTGCTACACTGTCTTCCCCATGATCCCCCCACACACACCATGTGTGCCAATCATAATACCCCCCAATCCCCTTCTCCCTCCCTCACCACTCACCCTCCCCCACAGCAACCCTTCTTGGAGTCTGTGAGTCTGTTGCTGTTTTGTCCCTTCCATTTTGCTTTGTTATTATACTCCACAAAGGGGGAAATCATTTGGCACTTGTCTTTCTCCGCCTGGCTTATTTCACTGAGCATAATACCCTCTAGCTCCATCCATGTTGTTGCAAATGGTAGGATTTGTTTCTTTCTTATGGCTGAATAGTATTCCATTGTGTGTATGTACCACATCTTCTTTATCCATTCATCTACTGATGGACACTTAGGTTGCTTCCATATCTGGGCTATTGTAAATAGTGCTGCAATAAACATAGAGGTGCATAAGTCTTTTTTAATCTGAGAAATTATATTCTTTGAGTAAATTCCTAGAAGTGGAATGCCCAGGTCAAATGATATTTCTATTTTTAGTTTTTTGAGGAACCTCCATATTGCTTTCCACAATGGTTGAACTAGCTTACATTCCCACCAGCAGTGTAGGAGTGTTTCCCTTTCTCCACATCCTCACCAGCATTTGCTGTTCTTAGTCTTTTCGATACTGGCCATCCTAACTGGTGTGAGGTGATATCTCACTGTGGTTTTTATTTGCATTTCCCTGATAATTAGTGATGTGGAGCATCTTTTTAGGTGCCTGTCGGCCATCTGAATTTCTTCTTTACAGAATTGTCTGTTCACATCCTCTGCCCATTTTTTAATAGGGTTATTTGCTTTTTGGGTGTTGAGGTGTGTGAGTTCTTTATATATCTTGGATGTTAACCCCTTGTCGGATATGTTGTTTACAAATACACTCTCCCATACTGTAGGATGCCTTTTTGTCCTGTTGATGTTGTCCCTTGCTGTACAGAAGCTTTTTAGTTTGATGTAGTCCCATGTGTTCATTTTTGCTTTTCTTTCCCTTTCTTGAGGAGATGCATTCAGAAAAAAGTTTTTCATATTTATATTCAGGATATTTTTGCCTATGTTTTCTTCTAAGAGTTTTATGGTTTCATGACTTACATTGAGGTCTTTGATCCATTTCGAGTTTACTTTTGTGTATAGGGATAGACAATAATCCGGTTTCATTCTCTTGTGTGTAGCTGTCCAGTTTTACCAACACCAGTTGTTGAAGGCGCTGTCATTTCCCCATTGTATATCCATGGCTCCTTTATCGTATATTCATTGGCCATATATGCTAGGGTTTATATCTGGGCTCTCTAGTCTGTTCCATTGGTCTATGGGTCTGTTCTTGTGCCAGTACCAAATTGTCTTGATTACTGTGGCTTTGTAGTAGAGCTTGAAGTTGGGGAAGGTAAGCCCCCCAGCTTTGTTCTTCCTTCTCAGGATTTCTTTGGCTATTTGGGGTCTTTTGAGGTTCCATATGAATTTTAGAACTATTTGCTCTAGTTCGTTGAAGAATGTTGTTGGTATTTTGATAGGGATTGCATTGAATCTGTAGATTGCTTTGGGCAGGATGGCCATTTTGACAATCTTAATTCTTCCTATTCATGAGTAGGGATGTGTTTCCATTTATTGGTATCTTCTTTAATTTCTCTCATGAGTGTCTTGTAGTTTTCAGAGTATAGGTTTTTCATTTCCTTGGTTAGGTTTATTCCTAGGTATTTTATTCTTTTTGATGCAATTGTGAATGGAATTGTTTTCCTGACTTCTCTTTCTGCTAGTTCATCATTAGTGTATAGGAATAGAACAGATTTCTATGTATTAATTTTGTATCTGGCAACTTTGCTGAATTCAGATATTAGATGTAGTAGTTTTGGAGTGGATTCTTCAGGGTTTTTTTTATGTATGATATCATGTCATCTGCAAACAGTGACAGTTTAAATTCTTTACCAATATGGATGCTTTTTACTTATGTGTGTTGTCTGATTGCTGTGGCGAGGACCTCTAGAACTATGTTGAATAAAAGTGGGGAGAGTGGGCATCCTTGTCTTTTCCCTGATCCTAAAGGAAAAGCTTTCAGCTTCTTGCTGATTAGTATAATGTTAGCTGTGGTTGTCATATATGGCCTTTATTATGTTGAGGTACTTGCCTTCTATACCCATTTTGTTGAGAGTTTTTTATCATGAATCGATGTTGATTTTTGTCAAATGCTTTTTCAGCATCTATAAAGATGATTATGTGGTTTTTGTCCTTCTTTTTGTTGATGTGGTGGATGATATTGATGGATTTTCAAATATTGTACCATCCTTGCATCCCTGGAATAAATCCTACTTGATCATGATGGATGATATTTTTGATGTATTTTTGAATTCAGTTTGCTAATATTTTGTTGAGTATTTTTGCATCTATGTTCATCAGGGACATTGGTCTATAATTTTCTTTTTTTGTGGTGTCTTTGCCTGGTTTTGGTATTTGGGTGATGCTGGCCTCATAGAATAAGTTTGGAAGTATTCCCTCCTCTTCTACTTTTTGGAAAACTTGAAGAAGAACAGGTATTAGATCTTCACTAAATGTTTGATAAAGTTCAGCGGTGAAGCCATCTGGTACAGGCATTTTGTTCTTAGGTAGTTTTTTTATTATCAGTTCAATTTCGTTGCTAGTAATTGGTCTGTTCAGATTTTCTGTTTCTTCCTGGGTCAGCCTTGGAAGGTTGTATTTTTCTAGAAAGTTTTCCAATTCTTCTAGGTTATCCAGTTTGTTAGCATATAATTTTTCATAGTATTCTCTAATAACTGTTTGTATTTCTGTGGTGTCCTTAGTGATTTTTCCTTTCTCATTTTTGATTCTATTTATGTGTGTAGACTCTATTTTTTTCTTGATAAGTCTTGCTAGGGATTTATCTATTTTATTTATTTTCTCAAAGAACCAGCCCCTGTTTTCATTAATTCTTTCTATTGTTTTATTCTTCTCAATTTTATTTATTTATTCTCTGATCTTTATTATGTCCCTCCTTCTACTGACTTTGGGACTCATTTGTTCTTCTTTTTCTAGTTCCATTAATTGTGAATTTAGACTGTTCATTTGGGATTGTTCTTCTTTCCTGAGGTGGGCCTGTATTGCAAAATACTTTCCTCTTAGCACGGCCTTTGCTGTGTCCCACAGATTTTGCAGTGTTGAATTATTGTTGTCATTTGTCTCCATATATTGCTTGATCTCTGTTTTTATTTGGTCATTGATCCATTGGTTATTTAGGAGAATGTTGTTAAGCCTCCATGTGTTTGTGGGCTTTTTCATTTTCTTTGTGTAATTTATTTCTAATTTAATACCTCTGTGGTCTGAGAAGCTGGTTGGTAGAACTTCATTTTTTAATTTACTGAGGCTCTTTTTGTAGCCTAGTATATGATCTATTCTTGAAAATGTTTCCATGTGAACTTAAGAAGAATGTGTATCCTGCTGTTTTTGCATGGAGAGTTCTGTAGATGTCTGTTAGGTCAATCTGTTCTAATGTGTTGTTCAGTGCCTCTGTCTCCTTACTTATTTTCTGTCTGGTTGATCTGTCCTTTGGAGTAAGTGGTGTGTTGAAGTCTCCTAGAATGAATGCATTGAACTCTATTTCCCATTTTAATTCTGTTAGTATTTGTTTCATATATGTAGATGATCCTGTGTTGGGTGCAGATATTTATAATGGTTATATCCTCTTGTTGGATTGACCCCTTTATCATTATGATCATTATGTAATGTCCTTCTTTGTCTCTTGTGACTTTAAGGTCTATTTTATCTGATACAAGTACTGCAACACTTGCTTTTTTCTCCCTATTAGTTGCATTAAATATCTTTTTCCATCCCTTCACTTTTAGTCTGTGTATGTCTTTGGGTTTGAAGTGAGTCTCTTGTAGGCAGCATATAAGTTGGGTCTTGTTTTTTTATCCATTCAGTAACTCTATGTTTTTTGATTGGTACAGTCAGACCATTTACATTTAGGGTGATTATCGATAGGTATGTACTTGCTGCCATTGAAGGCTTTAGATTTGTGGTTACCAAAGGTTCAAGGGTAACTTCCTTACTATCTAAGAGTCTAATTTAACTCAGTATGCTATTACAAACACAATCTAAAGGGTTTTTTCCCCTCCTTTTCTTCCTCCTTCATTCTTTATATGTTAGGTATCATATTCTGTACTCTTTGTCTATCCCTTTTTATTGCCTCTGGTGACAGCTATTTAACCTTAAGAACACTTCCATCTATAGCAGTCCCTCCAAAGTACACTGTAGAGATGGTTTGTTGGAGGTAAATTCTCTCAGCTTTTGCCTATCTGGAAATTGTTTAATCCTTCCTTCAAATTTAAATGATAATCTTGCCGGATAGAGCATTCTTGGTTCACAGCCCTTCTGCTTCATTGCATTAAATATATCATGCCACCCTCTTCTAGCCTGAAAGGTTTCTGCTGAGAAGTCTGGTGATAGCCTGATGGGTTTTCCTTTGTATGTGATCTTATTTCTCTCTCTGGCTGCTTTTAATAGTCTGTCCTTATCCTTGAACTTTGCCATTTTAATTATTATATGTCTTGGTGTTGTCCTCCTTGGGTCCCTTGTGTTGGGAGATCTGTGCACCTCTATGGCCTTAGAGACTATCTCCTTCCCCAGATTGGGGGAGTTTTATGCAATTGCTTCCTCAAATACACTTTCTATCCCTTTTTCTCTCTTCTTCTTCTTCTGGTACCCCTATAATATGAATAGTATTCTGTTTGGGTTGGTCACACAGTTCTCTCAGTATTCTTTCATTTCTAGAAATCCTTTTTCTCTCTGTGCTTCAGCTTCTTTGTATTCCTCTTCTCTAATTTCTATTTCATTTATTTTCTCCTCTACTGTATCTAATCTGCTTTTAATACCCTCCATTGTGTTCCTCAATGATTGGGTATCCATCCTAAATTCATTCCTGAGTTCTTGAATATTTTTCTGTACCTCCAGGAGCATGTTTATGATTTTTGTTTTGAAATCTCCTTCAGGAATATTTATTAGATCAGTCTCACTCAATTCTTTCTCTGGAGTTGAGATTTTGCTTTGAGCCAGGTTCCTTTGAAATTTCATATTTGTATGTGGCACTCCCTAGTGCCTGGAAGCTCTACTCTCTGGAGCTGCTCAGCCCCTGGAGTGATGTCGGGGGTTGCAAGGGAGTGGTGCTTATGCCTGGGGGAGGAAAGAGCTGTTCCCTGCTTCCTGGCTGCTATGCCTGTCTCCACTGCCAGAACCAGTGGGTCAGATACACAGGTGTAAGCCTCTGTGCTTTGTGTTTGTAGCTGCTGTGGGTGGGGCTTCTCTCTGGCTGGCCTGATGCCAGGGCAGGGGCTGCCAGTTTGTGAGCATGGTGTGGGTTGCCGGGAGGAAGGAGCAGCAGGCTGTGTATCACTGTGGGGGGCCTTGGAGCTACATAGCCAGCCAGGGGGATGGAGCACCTGAAGATGGTGAAAGTTCCCAACCTGTTGGGCAGAGTGCATCTGGACAATTTTGTCTACCTGTCTGTGCTCCTGAGCAATAAGCTCTGCGCAGTCCTTGCCTCTTAGCAGCCCTCTCACTTTTAGGAAATCTCTCAGACTGCCTGCCATGATCAGCCAGATATGAATCCCTGTTTTCCACAAGCAGCTGGAATCTCAGTCTCTCCAGGTATTCCATCTGTCTTTGCTTTCCAACCCCACTAATCACCAGAGCACCATAATGTAGGTTCGTGCTCCCAGAGCATATCTTCAGGGATAGGTGTTCAGCAGTCCCAGCCTCCACTCCCTCCCCACTCCATTTCTCTTCCTCCTGCTAGTGAGCTGGGGTGGGGGAAGGGCTTGGGTCCCACCAGGTCATGGCTTTGGTATGTTACCATGTTCTGTGAGGTCTGTTCTTTCCTCCAGGTTTATGAAGTCTGGCACAGCCTTCTTTCCTGTTACTCTTTCAGGATAAGCTGTATTAATTATATTTTCATATTATATGTGGTTTTAGGAGGTCTCTGTCTCACCTCTCACACTTCCATCTTTTTGGCTGTGTCTTCTTAAACTGAACTTATTTTCCATGACCAAAAAGAATTGCACCTATGTGTCACCCAAAGTCTATGTAGAATATTAATAGCAGCACTTTTTGGAATAGTCACAGACTGGAAACCACTCAAATGCCCATGAATAGAATGGACCAGTTGTGATAGGTATGCACACACACACACACACACACACACACACACTATGCAGCAATAAAAAAATGCACCACCTGTCACGTTACACAACAAAATGGATAAATCTTGCAAAGGCAATGCTGAGCAAAAGATGCCAAGAACAAAATTAGTTCGTTTAGACATACTAAAGAAACTAATGGAACATATTTGTGCTGTTAGATGTCAGGCTGGGGTTATCTTGGGTTGTAGTAACTGGAAAGGGGCCACAAAGTGCGTTTCAGAGAACCATTGTTCTCTTTCATGATCTGGGTGCTTGTTGACCACAAAAGTGGTCACTTGTGAAAATTCATTAGAAGTGTACTTAGGATGTGTGTCCTTTTCTGTATATCTACTATAATAGAAAATTTAAACGGTGGCTCACTTTTTACAGCCACTAGTGTGTTTTGGGCTTAAGAAAAATAAAATATGCCTACTGGAATATATACGGTTGGAAGAAGGGGATCTTTAAAAAAATCCATAAGCCTGCTATTCATCATAGAGATAGACCTTCTTTGATCTACACAGTCATATTAGAAACAGACAAGCACATTTTACATCAGGAGCCATTAGTGGTTTACAGACACATTAAAAGCAATATCCTTGAAGAAGGAGTCAAATAAAAGTTAAATACCAATGATGCCATTTCCTAAATTTTAAAAAATATTTGATAGCAGTTTCCACTTGCAGACTAGAGCCTCACCACAAGCTTCTGTGGACAGGACAATTTATCTCATTGTGCACAGGTCAGGAAGCTGAGACCCCAGAAACAGTAAGTCTCTAGAAATAAAGGTAGAGATGGGCTCCTAACCTTCCTTCAGGTCATCTTTCAATATTTCAATATTCTAGAATTTCTTAAGTAATTTGAACCTGAAGAACCCTTTTGAGAGAGAACAATTTTCTAATAACCCTAAACAGGACAATACATGAACTATATATATATATACATACATATATATATATATATATTAAGAAAATATGTAATAACCAAAACCCACTGTGAATTCAGTGATTTTTAAAATGGACTTACATTAATCATAGTTATAAATGTATTTTAAAAATGGTCATGCAAAGAAGCCATGATACATGTAATAATTCTGAAGGTAATGTTGAATGCACATATGGACTCGAAGATACCCAAATAATCTAATGATCAAAGCAGCTAAGGATCAAGAACCAGAGGGCACAGCTTGAGAAATTTTGCAGACCTGTGGTTTCCAGTCTTTCCTCAGATTTCCTGCAGAGGCCCTCAGGGCTTAGATGTCATAATCCAGCCTTCCACAAGAAATGCTAGCTCACTACCTATTAGCCACCCAACTTGGCACAGTGGAGAACGAGTGCTTCTGGCTGCCTTCTGCCCACCACCCTTCTGCAAACAGCACCATGCTTCACCTTGAAGAACCATCTTTCCCTAATCTCAGTTCACATCATATTGTGGAGCTGACTTCACCCCACCCAGGCCTGTCAACTAGAATGTTCCATTCCCCCTGCACAGGACAGGTGCAGAGCTGGCCTAAAAAATCAGAGTGGGCCAAATAATAGTCTTGTGGATTTGGGTAAAATAACTGGGAAATAGGAGGTGTCTTTCCCCTGGAGTTGAAGCTGGTAGGATACAGCCTGCAGCTCTACTGTCTGCTCCATATGGCCCAAGTATCCCCCTTTGTACCGATTATGCTCCCATCGGCATTATATGGGAGCACATGATTTCCTATATCCTTAATAATACTTGATATTATCGTTCTTTCTAATGCTTTTTGCACCCTCTTGACCTTGAGTATTATCAGAGGTGTGACCATGCAGACTAGAAAGGAAATCACGGAGAGTAGAAAAGTTGGGCTAGGAAGAACTTGAAGAAAGAAGAACAGTACACATAGTAGAGTACGGGGGAGTCCCCTCGGGTTTCTCTGTGCCGCTGGTCTGTGCTATGCTGTGACCGAGCTGGCTAGTAAACATACATAGATGACCAAATAAAAAGATAGATAAAAACCATTAAGAAATCAAAGGTTTTTTTATCTAAAACGAAATGCTCATATTCTGACTAATACTGAGGCTCTTAAAAACACAAGATGTCTCAAAGAAATGGTCTCTTCTGAATGAACAGACAGGATGTTTGGAAACGGTCCAATTCCTGTGGGAAGCTTCCCCAGACTGTCACTATTGGTCACTGTAAACCTCCATGAGTATACTTGCCTTCTGGAAGGATGGGAAATCAATAAGGACAAGGGCTTTAGGAATTGAGTATGACATATGTTGCCAGGGGAGATCTTGAACCAACTCTCTAAAACAATAAACATGTCTAATAGCCGACTTCGGTACAGTCAGCCCTATGGCAGTTGCTGGGTATCTGGGAGGCCTGTCGGGTATCTGGACCACTTGCCTTTCCAGAAGCACACCAGGGCTGGGCTAGCTTTTGCACTTGCTTTCTCCTTGACATGGAAGTACCTGCAGCCTCCGTTAGCTCTTCTGCCAGTTCCTACTGGTCCTCTGAGGCCTGATATAAGTGTGGGCCCTTTGGTGAAGCCTTCCTCCATTCCCTCTACCCCACAGTGCTACAGCTCCTCCGAGCTCCTTTAGTACCTTCCTTGACCTCAGTCACTGTGTTACCCCAGGAGTGTGTGTATTGGTCTTCCCACTGGACTGAAAGCGAGGGCAACATGTGTGCATTGCTGATGGCTTCATGCCTGCCACAGATGGACTGCAAAGTAAGCATGCGCAAAAAGGAACAGAAAGACAGTAGCCACTCGTAACTTCAAGTGAACATTGACCAAATATTTATTTACCTCTATTTCATTTCTTTCCATAGAGCATTCAAAGCACCACAAATGGAAAAATAAATACCAAACAAACCTGTAAGTTCTCATTACTGTCTCCATTTCATGATGGAGAAAATAATAGATGAAAAAAATATGTTACCAACTGAGATTATGTGACCTGCCTAAGGTCCCACTAGTAAGGAACAAATATTTGACCTTGGGTCTGCATGACTCCAAAGGCTGTGCTCTTAGTCCTGACATTCTCCTGTCTCCAGCTCTCTGACCACAGTAGGAGAATGAAGCCGAAGAGCAAGAATCTGTTCTGGAAGGGACTCCAAACTGAGGGTGGCAGGCAGGCAGGAAGGAAGGAAGGAAGGAAACCTGTCAGAAACATCCTAAGTGCCATCCTGACCTGCTATACTTCCTTATGCTCCAAAGGGGTCTTGACAGAGCCGTGGGAGAATAGTTTTTAAATGGATGATAAATATGCCATGTTTTGAATGGAAACCAAGCATCAACAAATCCTTTTATCATCATATCAGCACAGATGAAATTAAATACATTAGACTTGTAAATGACAAAGTTATGATTACATATATGCTAACTCAATTAATATGGACACTGTTCTAGGCTAAAGTCAAAGGGAAGCTGGTCCCTGCTCCCTGGCAGAACGCAAGGCCGCCTTGGGGCAAAGTGACATGTGAGATGGGAACAGAGCCTGCGGGTGACGTGCCAAGATCGCCCAGCAAGCTCCCACTGCCCTGGTGCCAGTGCTGTCGGTGAAGGGCAGCCCCGCCTGCCCTCAGCCAGAGCTCAGCATCCTCGCAGCCCCTGCAGCCTCTGCAGTGAAGGGGATGTTCCTTCCCCTCATCCCATTTCACTGCCCAGTGCCAGGCCTGAAGTCTCCTTTCTTTCTGAGGCTTCCTGGCCTCTCTCCCAGGGCTTCATTTTTCCTGCGAATGGTAGTTCGAGCCTTTATTCCATATTAAGTAATTTATGGAGTACTCCTGATGAGTCAATCTCATTCTAGGTACGAAAAATGCATTTGTTGGACTAAAAGTCCTGGCCCTCATATAGCATAACCTCTAGTGAAAGAAAGAGAGAGAGAATAAAGAAAAGTAGATATAGGACACAATGTCAAGTGATGCTGAATGATATGAAGAAAATAAAGCAGAGTTGGAGGATAGAAATGGGTGAGATTTACTAGTTTATATAGACTAATCAGGGAAGACTTCTGTGATAAGATGACATATAAGCAGAAGCCAGAATGAGGGAAGGAGATGAGCCATGATCACTTCTGGGCAAAGTGTGTCCTGGGTAGAGGCCAGAGCTCATGAAAAGACCCTGTGGCAGGAAAAGAGAAAGGTGTGTTCAAAAAGCAGAAAAGAGGTAAGGGTGAGAGGTTCAGAGCGTTAGCTACTCTGCAGATCAAGTAAATATTGTGGGGTTGGGAAGCAAGAGAAGGTACAGGACATCTAGGCGAGAACTGATATTGGCTCTGACCAGACGGTAGGGTGGAGGGGACGGAGATACTGAGTGATCAGATTGGAGTTTTGTTTTTTCAATAGAACCCACAGGATGTTCTCATTGGATGTAAGGAGTAAGAGAAAGAGAGATGTCTAAGATGATCCAAGAATTCTCCATGCTAAGGAAGAGTTCCAACCAGTATTTTCATGCTACCAATGGTCTTTGGAAAACACAAAAAGACATATTCTGAGGGACCAAGAAGAAGCGCACTCGTTATTTCCCCACTCACTTATTCTTCTATTTGATTCTTCTCTCTTACAAGGTCCTATGGTAAGAACTAGAGAGATGAATAAGGTAGATTTACGGAACAAGAATTTCTGAAATATCAACTAAAGATGCTGATAAAGAAAAGTAGCATCCAGGGGAAACAACATGGAAACTAAGTCTCTGAGAGGTACTTCAGAGACCAGGAATGTTGGTTCCTAAATGTCCATCCTGTGACCTGATCAAGTCATAGATTTCTCAACCTTGGCAATATTGACATTTTAGATCTGACAATTCTTTGTTGTGGAGGTACCTTCTGCATTTAGCAGCATCTCTGGCCTCTACTCACTGGGTACCAGTAGAAACACCTGCCCCTACTCTAGGCCTTCTGACTGGCCAGATGTCTCCTGGAGAGAAAACTGTCCTTGTTAAGAACTCATGCCCCTAAGGGATTGTGGAATTCTGCAGGGTGCCAAAACCCCATGCACAGGTGGGAACACACCCAGGCGTCTCAGGTAGTAGTTTTACACCTGGCAGAGCCTCTCCTTCATGCAATCAAGGTTCCTTTCAATGCCCGCTTCTGCAGGGGAATTTCTCCATTTCTTCTAGCTGGAAGAGAGGGGTCCTCTTCTGAATGCCAAAGGAATCATGTTCTACCCAACATGGCTTTCAGCACATCTGTGTCTTTCTGGCTGCTGCTTACTAGTTATGTGCCCGCAGACAATAAGGTGCCTTACTTGTCATCTTCCTTGGTTAATGTCCATTTCATCATTTGGATCCCAGCTCAACTATACCCCATAATTGGATTAAATGCCCTCTTGAAGCTCCAATCCTATCCCATCCACCATTTTTTATAATGCCTTCTTCACTTGAAATGTTAGGTATAGAGAAATCATTTTATTGTCATGTTTCACCCACAGGAATGTGACCTCCGTGTAGGTGGAGCTCTGGCTATTTTTGCACACATTGACCCCCGATCACTAGCTTAGCTGTCAGAATATGGTAGACTCAAAGTAGAAGTAAGATAGTGATTGTAAGGCACTCTGCAAAATGTTGTCATGGTCAATACTCAATAAATGTTGGTTGTGATATTAGTTTACTATTACTGTTAGTGGGGACATGAAGACACATGCTCAGGGGTTGCTAAGTCATCCCCATTGATTAATTTCCTCCCTTGTCTCTTCTTTCTCCTTTTTACTTCCTTCAGCTTCTTCCAGGGCTACAGGAGCTCAAGGCATGCAAAATAATTTCAGTATTCAAACTTTTATAAGAGTCAGCCTAAAAGTTTCATAGAAACCTTGGGAACTATTAAATACAATGAGACATTATCAAGGTCTCACCAGGTACAACTGATAGAGCTCCAGATCCACCCAGATTGAGCTCTAAGAACAGCTTCTAACCAGGACAGACTGAACCATGAGCCAGCCTT
Organism: Phataginus tricuspis; assembly: GCA_029783875.1. NCBI lineage: Eukaryota > Metazoa > Chordata > Mammalia > Pholidota > Manidae > Phataginus > Phataginus tricuspis. The sequence continues at coordinate 104,539,950 of JAQQAC010002837.1, forward strand.
CATATCCCAGCTTCTCTGCCAGCTTTTTCACCATGGGATTGAGTTTCCTCTTGACTTCAAGAGAAACTTCATCAATCCCAGGTGGAGTGACCTAAGACCCCTACTTTATCTTTGGAGCAACCCATTTGTTCCAGACACTTGCCATCTGAAGATGAACAAACATATATTAAGTTCTACTTCCCAGCCCTTGAGATGGTTAACACTGATTAAATTTATTAGACGGCATGGCAACAGCAAGCAGAGGAGTCGGGACGATGTTGGAGAGTCCTCTTAGCTCGCAAGGTAGCCCACTGGGTGAACACCAGGTGAGGAACCGGCTACCGTATACGCTCAAGCCCCCAGACCACCACAGGATGCATAAACTCTGGGGCATCCAGAAATTCTTCCCTTCCTCCCCCTCTGGAAACACCTAGAAATACTTGGAAACTTACAAACAACTATCATAACCAGAAAGTAAGATAGTAAAGAATGGCCTGCTCTGTAAGGCATAAGGACAGACCTGCCTCCGGTAAGTCACGTGCAGGAGGTCCCTGTGGACAGACTGTCTTCAGTCTATTGTTTCAGCCTTAGGATCCCTTCACTCCTTCATGGAGCTCAGTGTTGTGCTGGATGTAAAGTTTGAGCTGCCTTATTAAAAAGATATATTCTTGAAGTCCTACCTTATTCCTCATATCAGCCCCTGAGGCTCCTCTTTGGAAGGTGAAGGGTTCCTCAAAAGCCAGTTTGAAAACCACTGCGCTACTCCAGAATCTATATGTCTATACGACCAAAGACACTGAGAACCCAGTTTTGTTCTCACTGGAGAATGCTGGGCTCTACCCTCATTCAGTTCTATTGAGCCCTGGATGAATTGAGGCATGGGCTCAAGGCTGGCTGTCCCTGGACTCATGTACCCACTGAAAGGCGGCTGGGGCCTGCAGTCCAGCCCTCCTCTGTTCGACAAGTCGTGTATCTTGGCACAGGGCTTCTTGCACCCAGAAGCAGAGGCGTACTTGTTTTATTGCCACAAAGGCACACAGCAATAGCTCTAGTTCACATATTTGACTTCTTTGCTACATTATGGAAGATTATCTCCTTAATTATGAGTGAAAAAGCTCAAACACAGCAAAAAAGAAGTGATGGCAGGAGACACAGGAAACGCATTAAATGGAAAGCTGAGGTCAGATTTGGGACAAGGATTGAGCTCCAAAGCTGAAACCTTCTCAACAGAAACATGAGTTGTGCTTATTGTTGATGTTTAGACAAATGTTTGGTGACTTATTTTGTATGTATACGTGGTGCATTACCTGGATTTTACACAAGTGGATGGAAAAATGAGTTAATCTGAGTAAAAATACAGGTCAGTTTGGAAACCGGCCAAGTGGGAGATGCAATTCCTTTCTCTGAGGCTTGCCACCCCCCAGTCCACCATGAGGGCCTGGTGGGGCCTGGGGAAGGGGCCTGTCCTGCCGTTGGCTAGTCCGCTCACCTACCTGTCCTTGCAACTCCCCGACCATGCACCCCAGAACAGGGCTGTCCACTCCCCAGGCCAGCAGGCCCTCTACTCCACTTAGGGGTATTAACAGCCAGATGTGTAAAAAAATTATTCAAAGCATTTTAATTATTCTTTAATTATGCTTATGTCATTCCCTTAGCAAAGACTCTCGTAGGGCCCATCACTCTACCAGGGGGAAGTTAGAGGGGAAATCAAATTTCTCTCCCAGCTGTCTGCAGCCACATTCCCATTTGCAAAGTTTTCTCATCCATCCAGTTGGTAATGAAAAGACTTAATAACGTCCTTCCTGCAAGGCCCATTCGAGTGGAGGCAGGGAGATGAGGGGGACTTTGAAGCAATCACTGAAAATTCTGTCCTGGCCTTTCAAGTTCTCCTGGGCTCATGAGTCCTTTTGCTTGGCTCCACCATCTACGGCTTCCACCTGAGGCTGGAAGGGAATCCCTACCCAGGCTGATGGCTTAGCCAGGAAGGAAAGCTTCTGCTTCAGGGATGGTCTAAACACCCCAGGGGCTTGGAGGACTAGCCCCCAGCGTCAGCACACTGCGAGAACAGAGGGTGGCATCCACTGAAGACCTCAGGAAGAAACCTGGTTCTATTAATAGGCATTCATAATTAAAATGCCTACATGTGATAGGAATATAAGGGAGAGCCCCGAACTGTGACGCCTCCTCCACTGCATGAACACAGCCTGCTCCCCACCCGCGGAGCAGGTGGGGTCTGGGCCACCACGCAGACACTTTTCCCCGTGCATCATGATTTACACACACCTGCACTAAATAACTCCGAGCTGCTCCACTGCAAACATTCCCTATGTTCAACAGTCCTTGAAGTTTCTCATTTCTGACTGCAAGTGGGTGCAGCGCCACTGAGAGGCTGCCCCTGACAAAACCAGAGAAGATACAGTTCCAGACCCCCCCCCCCACATGTGCTGCGGAGACCGAGCGCTCCCCACTGCTCAGCCTCTGATCTTAAAATGCTATTTCCCCATCAGCAAGGTATTTATCGGGCATGCTCTGTAATTGCTGAAATTTGTTTAGAATACTTTAATTGTCCTACAGATGTGACTAGGTCAGCAGCCATTGATGCTGAAGATGGGCTTTTACCTCGATTCCATAATTATCCCATGCCAGGTTTACTGCCTTCTATGAAGCAGAGTCATTCCTAAAGGGCCATAATGGGCATGTCATCTTTGCAACCAGAATTTTATTGTAAATGCTTTAAAAGACCTCTTGATTTAGAAGGATAATCTGATGAATAATTTTTAAATGCAGTCAAGCTGTCAAGTCTATACTGTCCAGTATGGTACCCACTGCCCACATGTGCCTACTGAACACTTGAAAAGCAGCTTGTCCAGAGGACATGTATTTTTAATAAAACATATTTTAATAAATAATTTAAGACACTTAACAAAATTTTAATGAAACATACCAGAATGTATGTAAAATATCTCATTAATTTTTATATTGATTACATGTTGAATATAATGATATTTTGGATACACTAGGTTAAGTAAAGTATATTAAAATACACTTTCCCTGTTTCCTCTCTTTTTAGCACGGCTACTAGAATATTTAAAATTTGGTATGTGGCTTGCATCTTCTTGGTATTGGTCTAAATAACTAGTTTTTATAAACTTGGATTTTTGTCAAGCCAGTTTTCTTAAGGGGACCATCCATCTATTCTCAGAACATAGCCATAACTTGCTATTGTGGATAAAAGATGGACTTTTAAAGGGACTATTTAACATTTGATCAACTGAGTATTTATTTAATATATTCAGGATGCAGTGGCCTGCAGATTGACTCTTGACCACAAGGAGTTCATGTCAAGAAGACAGATTAGGCCTTCATGTATATGATGAATTAACAATGCCAACCTTCTCCCCTGTCTCAAACCTGAAAAGAAACACAACAGTTCAAAAGTCTAAAAACCTGTTCTAGGTAGAAAGATTCCAAAACTTCAGGTTGAGACCACACTTGTCTATGTGAGATCCAGATGGTACCCATGATTGCCGTGGAATTTACAGCCCCCAAAATTAGGAACTATAATGATGCTGTAAAGCATTCCTTTAAAATGGTATTTTCGTGACTTTTGTTTAATAGAGGAGGCTGTCTCCCTTTTATTGCCATGTGACTTGTCAAGTTGGCCCAATAACCTCTCACTTCACCAAGTCCATACCAAAGAGTATGTGTAACAGATGGAATTCAAGCATGCATTCATGAAGGTGTAGAGACACTAATCTGACCTTCTAAAGATCCACACTTTACAAAGTGGAGAGCCCAATTTCTGCCCCTTTCTAGCTAAAGACTGAGGCAGAATAGAGTAATATTGTGTGTGTATATACACACACACCTGGCTTGGGTCCCTGGAAGCCAAGCCACGTTTATGCTATGTTGGGGCCACAGTTGATTGACATTTGACATGAACTGAGCCAATCAGATGATCTCTTGCATCATATGTGGCATTAGTTTAATAGGTCATAACCTCAGCCTGGCCTATTTGCAGGGAGACAAGCAACGTCAAGACTGAGTGGACAGCAAAGGAAGCCAGTGGGTCCAGACTGAGAAGACACAGGGAGGAAACAGAGATGAGAGTGCATATGATCTTAACTATAAATAAATTTATCTTTTTATATGTCTTGGGTCTAGAGGCCTCCTTCTAGAGGCCTTCAACCTAAACCTTCATGAGAGCAGGCTGACCTCTCAGCTCTCAGGTCCCATAGATACCCTGCTTTCTCAAGCTAAATCTCCCATTTTGTCTACATTATTCTCCAGTGGTTTCAACCCAGCATCTTAGCTACGGGTAGGCAGGACGTGGAAGGGCACTGGACTCTATACCCATGTGGGTGGAATATGAGGAAACTATTCCATATGTCCAGCCCCAGAGTCTCAGAATCAGGAACAGGTGAGTGGATAGTCCAACGGACATTTGACTTCCTAGCAGGCGGTGACTTCTACAAGCAGAGGACCTCAGATGAAAGGGCAGGAGCTGTGCGCCACTCACAGTGGGTGATGTGCACAAGCTGACATGGAGAAACTGTATTTCCTTGATTTGTGTTTTAATTCCTTATCAGAAAGCACAACTCTCAAGGGCAGTTCATCCTCTCAGAGGGCTCCCTGAGCACATGAGTTAGACTAGCCTGTCTTCCTTTAGATTTCCAGTCTTTCCTGTGTCTCTACAGATCTCATCTTACAAGACCAATACTCCCATGCCAAACTGAAAATATCCTAAGTTGAAAATGCATTTATGCATCTAATCTGGACATCAGAGTTTAGCCCAGCCTACCTTAAATGTGCTCAGATCCCTGGCATTAGTGTACAGTTGGGTAAAATCAGCTACCACAAAGCCTGTTTATAACCAAGTATTGAGTTTCTCATGTGGTTTACTGGATATTGTACAGCAAGTGAAAAGCAGAATGGTTGTGAGGGGACAGAGAGGTGGGAAGCACACCAGCTGTGCACCCTGGGGAACGCGTGGCTGACTGGGAGCTGCAGCTCGCTGCCCCGCTGCCTAGCCCAGCGTTATGAGAGAGGACCGGACCAAGTGTCCAGAGCCCAGGAATTGATGCAAATTTGGACATATGGTTTCTACTGAATGCTAGAGCTTTTGCACCATCATAAAGTCGAAAAATCTTAAGTCAACCACCATAAGTCAGGGGCCATTAGCACTCCAAACCTTACCTGGAAGTTATTTATGACGTGGCTACAGAGTCTGGAAACCTTCGCTTTTACAGACAGATGAGGACTTTGAATGGCATGATGTATGCACCCCTGTTTGCAGGCTTGATGGAACCGTGTGTGTATGTGTGTGTGTGTCTTCCTCCTGCACCACATGGTGAGCTCCTCAAGGGAAAGAGCTCTTGCCATGTGTAATCCTGTCTCCCCCTCAAGTTCCAGAGCGCTCTGAGGGCAATTACCCAGCTCTGCCACCACAGTGAGAAGGCCACAGACAGCACTCAAGTGGATGGCGTGGCTATGTTCTGATAGAAGCTTACTTACAAAAACAAGTGAGAGACTGTACTTGGCCCATAAGCTGTAATTTCCAACACCCACTCTAGAGGAAAACAGCACCTTGAATTTTTAAATAATCAAAAAGAGCCCAGGGAAAACATGTCTTTCTTCTACCCTAGACCCAATCATTTAACATAAACATTTATGTATTCTTACATATGCAGATTAGGTATTCTTCCAGAAATTTCATACATATATATAACTACATGTACATGTGTACAAGTGTTTTTTGCACATATTTAAATGTCCATTTTAAGTACCATATTGTATAAAGTACACTTCATACAATAGTCTATACTTTGAATTCTTCAAACATGCCTTAGTTTCATATAGAGCTACCTCATTCTCTTAAGTGGCTACATGATCTCTCACCATATAGATTATCATACTTATTTAACTAGCTCCCTATTAATGGATATTTAAGTTGATTACAGATTTTTTTTTCAATATAAACAGTGATGCAATGAATTCCCTTGAGTACACATACAGACACATGTTGGTTAAATTTCTGAAGTGAGAACTCTTGGGTTGCATAGTATATGTGTTCTAAATTTTGACATACACTACCAAATTACCCACCCAGGAGGGCTTCCAGTTTGTATTCTCATCAACAATGTAGGGAAGACAAAAAGAATTTTATTTAAGGTGCATGTATCTGTATTAGATAAAGGAGTAGTTTTACAGAGTATAAATAATGTATAGTGAAATCAATGCTTGTCCACATTGAATAAAAAGCAGCTGAATTTAGTGCAACTATTTCACTCACCTCTTAAATTTTGTAACAAGGAATTTAAAACTATACAATAAATACCATTAAAAATAAATACCTTTTTTTTTAGGGGATGATATAAAAATGTTAAGAAAATAAAAAGAAAGTGCTAGCAACATTCAGAAAAAGCACATGCAGTGAAAGAGGGACAGAGGAAAAGGAAAGAGACATACAGAAATATGTCACACAAGCTGACTGCATGGTGTACCTTCTCCCAATTATGCGTATGTGCTATTTTGTACCCTCGGGTGTGCTGGGCTGCATTATTGGCCCTAATTCTCCAGCCTTCCCTTCACCCACACCTTTCGTTCCTCATGGCCACAGTGCACCTCCCCGTCCTTGGACTTGCCGTGTGGTCCTATGTCTTGCTTTATTTAGCCAATGCCCTGTGTTTAAAAGGGCCAGTGGGCCGGTTGTGAGCCTAGGTTTTAGGATGTTTCTCCTTGTTCCCTATGCATCTTTCTATTACAGTGAGAAAGATATGTCCCAGGTAGCCCACTGATTCAAGGAGGGTGGGAGACCTGCGGGGCCAACCTGGACCTTCCGAGCTACGGTGGCCTGCAGAGCCATATCAGCTGAGCCCCGCCGAAACCAGCCATCCCCAGCTGCCCTGCGGGTGTGTGAGCTAGCCCTCGCCCGGGCTACCCCCACCGTGCCCCCACAGGGCAGCTTGCAGACTGCACAGCTGACCATTCATGGCCAGCATTCCAGGCCACCGAGTTCTCGGGTAGTTCATTGGATTGTTGTAATAATGAACACATCGGGCAAAGAGGATGGACTTGGCCTAAGTCCTCAGGGCTCCCTTCAATATTTATTAAGTCCCTACCATGCACTGGGCACCAGGCTGGGTTCTGGGGATATAGTAAAGAACAGTATAGACCAATGCCCTGCTCTTACAGATGTTTGTCTAGTAAAGGAAAGGAGTAAAGACATAAACACAATGAAAATAGCCAGCAGATGCTAACATATCGGGATAGGACTTATAAAAATGAGTGAATGGCTGCTTTAGATTACTTGGACAGTGAGACTCTCTTTGAGGTGACATTTCAGGTCGTATCTGACTGACAAGAAGGCGCTGGTTTTACTTTGCCGGAGCAGAATGCTCCAGACAGACGGAACAGAGAGGGTAAAGCTGCTGAGTGGGAAAGGACTCCTTTCCCGGCTCCTTTTACATACTTAGTGCCTCTTTGAACCTGGAAAAATGTGCTTGCCTACCTAGGCAAGAGGCCCTTGTCGACTGTAATTTTACTATTCTGAAGCCTAATTGTCTTTAATAAATTTGGCTTGGACTTAAAATAAAAATGAAAATCCAACCTCACTCTGCTCTCATTTAAAACAGACATCCACTGCTGACCCCAGTCTTCACTAATTAATGAGCCTAAATGAAGCAAAGTGACTAACAGCCAAGGGGGGCTCCAGGCCAGGCGTCTATCACTCCATACTTCTGCGAGATGTAACACAATGACAACAGATTTTCAGATTCGTCAGCTCCATAGCGCTCCTCTTTCAAATTGACTTTCAATTTGGTGGAAGAACTCTGTGTCTAAATGAAGTACAGTCATGTTCTGAGGCATAAACATATCTCAGTGATTCCCAGAAGAAGAGCGATTCCAGGTTATGCTGGAGTTTGGAGTGCAGTGAATGGGGCTGCCTTTAAAAGAGACCATGGTTTTTCACCCCCCTGGCAAGAATTCGCTTCCCGTTTAGATACTGGAAAAGAAGACACAGTTAGTTCACCTGGCGGCACTCTGGTTATTATTCCCTTACCTTATTAGGCTTATTTAACCTCTGGAAGCTTCAGATTTGTTTGTGAAATGATGATGGAAATAACTAAACAGCCACAGGTTTCTATGAGGGTTAAATAAAATAATATCATTCTAAGTCTCGTATAAACTGTGAAGGGCCACGTAATTGGAAAGAATCCTAACTATTGAAGATGGCATGCCCCCCAGAGACTGGACAGCTCTCTATCACTGCTGGGCTGGAAACCTGCAGTATCATGCATAAACATAACATTTTGAAAGAAACCTGGTATGTACTGTTACACTGTCCAAGTGATAACCAATACCCTTTTATGACAATTAATAAATTGTCCATAGACTCCTACAGGTAAATTATCACCTTGTCTTTCTCATGATTTGTCTGTTGGCCTAAGGAGAAACACCGCAAAGGGGTCTCTTGACTAAATATTAGTGATTCTGATTGGAATTCAGAATGGAAATTCTGATTACCTTCCATTATCCATCAGCAGTGAGAAGCCTCAAATATGCAAAGTACAGCATTTATCTTTGGACTATATTTACATTTTGTTCATGTAATGGTCTGACATATGCACCCCAAATAAATATTTTAGAGATCTCTTCAATGTCTCAAATTCCTTTAATCGATCTCTCCCCAGCTAATCACGTTCCTTAGTATTAAATCTTTAACACCAGAGTTATAATTAGTGGTGCTCACTAATTATACCCTGCTCTCCTTACATGCAGAAGCAGTTAACTTTCACACGTCCAACATGCTCAGCCCTAGCAGGTCCCACGCCCAGTCCTGGCTGCTGCTGGCGTCCAGAGGTGTGAGCTGGAGCTCATCCCCGCTCTCGGTGGCACCTCTAAGACCAAACGACATCCTCTGGCCCTTGGCTCTCTGACTTCCTTCATTCACTTGCTCTAAGAAACTAATACCAATCTTGCTGACCAATCTCAGCTGCACGAAAGAAATGTCAAAACTCATTCTAAGTGATGTTTTCCTTGTAGAAAATAGGTTTTTCCTATGCTGATGGTTGGCATTGCAGAGCCTAGGGTAAGAAGAGAGAATGGGACTCAATATGTAAATTTATCAAGACATAAATGTAAGACTGAAGATGAATCACATTATGTAAGGATTTTGTGTTTCACCAGAAGATCTGTCACAGGATTCCTGTAGTGAGCTTCCTTGGACCATATGAAATAATCCAATTTATGAAAAAAATCAATGGAGAGGTTACTTTTTGAGAATGTATTTTATTCATAATGTATTGAGAAATTGTGCCTCTTGATTTTTTAGAACAAGCTTTGTCTGGAATGTGTCAGGGTGGGAGTTTGAGGAGACCATATTGTGCACTCAGTAGATATTTGATAAAAACGTACTGAATGAATGAAAACACAAGTGGGTAGCTGGATGCAAAGGTGGTGGCTCCTGCAGATGCGTCCTTCCAGACTGATCTCCTATTCCTTCCTTCCTAGTGAAATGCCATTCATTCTTTGAGATCTGAAATTAATAGCTGCTCAGCCCAAAGCCTTGTAGGCATCCCCTTCCCATCCTCCAGGCTCCCAGCTCTATGCAGTAGGAGTAATAAGAGGGGAGATCAGAACAATCACAGGAGGGATGGGAGCAGTAACGTGAGTAATAAAAGAGGGAGGAACGTGAGAAGATAGATTTATTGAGCACTTACTATTATGACACTGGGCTGATTCTTTCACACTCATTATTATACTGAGTCCTTACAAGGATAATCATTACCATCACTTTATTGACCTTGAGCCTGAGGCTCTGAGAGGGTATTTAAATGACCTGGCATCCCCTGGCCAGACCTCGGTGGAAGGTGAGATCTGAAACCTAAGTCTAACTCAGTCCACAAATGAAGTGCAAACCCACCAACTCTACCTCTCCACCCACCGCCCCGCGGCGCTGCCACATTACACCTCATTAGACTGGTAGTTCTCATGCCTGGCTAGTACTGGGTGTTCGGCGCCTATTAACTGAGTTAAAGGTGGTTTAATTCCTAGAGTGGGAATGGGCTAGTGGTGATCTTACCTGGACCTTTCTGAACAATTCTGGAGGTGGCCAGTAGAAACCAGGTTGGGGTCTGACTTAAATGGGCCTGCCAGCCCCAGTACAGGGATGAGAACCAAGCAAGAGTCATTTTGGTGTGAAATCAGAGCGATTTCAGGGTCAAGAGGCCCTTCCACCCTGGGCAATCCACAATTTCGCGGCCATCCTTCCAGGCTCCTGATGTATTCTGCTGGTCGTTTACCTCGCAGAAGAAAAGCGCATGCGCCCTTTTGGTGGCAAGCAGGTGAGCTTATTGAGACTGACACAAGTCAGATTTGACCTCTGTGGCTCCTTCATCTCCTGTTGGCACCTTGAAAAAAGCCTTATTAGCTCAAGATGAGCTCTGGCTTTCGACCTCCATCGGAGCCATCCCTCAGTTTACTCTGTGACCCCAGGAGCCAGCTCACCCTCACTCACACTTCTGCCGTCTTGCTCTCCTTGTCAAAACCAGCTCAACCTTGCCACCACCACCATCTACTCATTGCATTTCCGGACCCTACGGACTCCCTAAAATGGCCCCCTCTCTTAAAGCCCAGCAAAGCATATATACACACAGGGCAGGGTGCCCTGTAAGTAAGGGTGATTCCAGTAATTAATACCAGCGTGCCTTTGTGTGGTGCCCTGTGACTTACCGAATGCCTTCCTATTTTGTTACTTAACACTTTCCTCCTATGGGTATACCACATTTCCCCTTGGAGAAAAGCTCCTAAATCAATTTAAATATTCTAGATTTAGATTTAGCAGATTAGAAGCATGCAGGATGCCATTAAAATCTTTTATTTTGAACAAAAGGTACTTAGCATCTCCTAAACACTTGTTAGTGGTCTAAGCAGAGAACTAAGGGATGCCTGGGGCTGTAGCCCTGCTCCCAGGCCCTGCTGCTCTATAGGAAAGTAAAACACAGTAAACAACTGCAACCACTGAGCCAAGTGCTGGCTAGAGAGGTAAGCACAGGGGAGAAGAGGGCCCAAGCCCCTCAGTACTAGGGCTGACCAGCAGCTGGGGACTCGGGAAGGACGTTTGCAGGGGGCATACCAGGAAGGGACCTGTTCTCAGCACAGCAAACATACCGAACGCCTGCCCCATTCCAGGCACCAGGGAGGTGGCAGTGGATGTGACTCTGGCCACACCCTCAAGGAGCTTACAGTCGCCGTATACAGAAAGCCTGGAAAATGGGTCATCACATGTCACCCCTCAGGGAGCTGCAAGAGCAGTGACCCTTTGAGATTTGTGCCGCGGAATCACAACGCCCTCTCCCGCTACCCCCACCTCATCCCTGTCCCATAGCTGTGCTCTGGCTATTCCTTCTCATTCAGTGGAGATTGGGGGTCTGACTCACGGGCTTCCACTCCAGCCTCCCCCCACCCTTTTATGTGGCAACCCCCCACCCCTCAGGTTCTAACATCATCATCTCTCTCCTTTGACGTCTGTCACCTGTCACAGGTCACACCCTGTACTCTGTGATCATGCAAAACTCTGAGGGGCCCCAAGTCTGAAATCCAGCCTTTGGTCTGACTGTAGACTCCTCTCCTTCCCAACATTTTCCCCACTATCCTCCCTAAGACTCCTCACTGACTTCCTAGGGGCCTCTGGCTCTGTGAGCAGGAGTGTGCATCCTGCCACCCCAACCACACCAAGGTCAGTGGTCTTGCTTCCATTTCCTGCCAAAATACTTAATATGGCAAGTATGCAGCAGAAATCCATCCACTCTCAGTAGGCCTTCTTACTAAGCACCTAAGTGCTGGGCAAGGTGGTGGACCAGATGGGCGGAGCTGGACCTTAGGGCTCTGGGGCGCCCAAACACCTGAATCCATTAGCCAGAGCCCACCTCTGAAAACCCTCATTCAGAACCAACTCTTCTTTTATGGAGCTAAGTCCACCACTTGCTGCCCAGTTCTCTCCAGGCTCCAGAAAAAGGAAAATAATGACCATCCTATTATGATTCTGCATTTGTTTGATTCCTTTCTGTTAAGAACTGCCAGGGTGAAGTGCTGAGAAATGTCTTTGCAGGCACCTTCTATTTTAGGTAGACCTCTCATTCTCTGTTTATATCAGTTTTCTATACTTAATACTTTGCACAAAACTCTTCAAATTTGTATTGGAATTGAGGGGCTTGCCCCACCTACTGGGGGGCACTTTCAAATGATAAAGCAAGTCAAACATGTTTCTAAAGTGAAGCCAGGAAAACCCAGCAGCTTTGAAAGCATGAGCAGTTAGTCTTTATAATGACTGGATAATATCAGGGCACCAGGCAATTATTCCAGAGTAAGAGGAAAGCAATTCATTTTTATGGCCTTCTTTTGAAGAGGATCAGTGGTGAAGAAATGGGCCTGAGTATGTGCATGAGCCACATACATATGTCAGGACAACACAACAGCCAGGGTGGCCTGCTAAGGATTTCAGCTGGGCTAGGCTGCACCTCTATCCAAAACCCACGACTTGCCCCTACCTTCAAGCTTAAGTCCCCACCCTCAAGCAGAGCCTGCAGGCTCTCGGTGTTCTAGCCCTTGCCTGCTTTCCTCTTGCTCGCGGGACATCAGCCACAATGGTCACCTCCTGGTCTCTCACAGGGCCAAGTTTATTTTTGTCCTCCGAGCCTTTGAACTTGCTCTTGCCTGCCTGGAAACCTCTTCCTCCAGATCCTTGCCTCCTTCCTGCCACACACTTCCCATCACCTAGTGTGGTTGTTCCCAGCCTCAGGAAGTCCCCACTGTGTCACCCAGTTTATTCAAATGCCGGGAACACGACACAGCTGAACTACCTTTCAGCTTATTTATTCCAGTTACTTTATGCATCACCCCACCCCCACCCCCCTTAGAGCCCCCCCCGGGGGTAAAGCCGGGCTGTTCTTGCTCATCACCGAGCAAGCAGAGCCTAGAAGAGCCCCTGGGACACAGTCAATACTCAGTACATGTTTTGGAATGAGTGGGTTTGGAAAAGCTGTGTAATTTCCCCATCAAAATGCCTTCCCATGCCACAGCATTTAATCTATACATAAATGTGGTTTATGAAGCAATTAATCAAAAACTTTGCTTATCATGCAGCAACGCTGGCAGGCCAATATGGACGGTCCACACACTAATGAGCATCAGTCTTCCCAGGCACTGTACAGACCCTCTTCTGTCTCGGGTGACTCTGGGGTGCCGTTAGTTGGCAAGCACAAGACCAGCTATGCTGCAGTCTCCACTTGCGAGCATGCTCAGCACTGGTGGGTTCCGGCAGGGCAGAGGCTGCCCGGCCCCCACCTCTTTGGCTGCACACAGGTCATTAAAAGATTAGGTAAATTAGGCTGCTGTCTGTAGGACACAGAGATGGTGGTGAAGGAACAATGAACAATTCCATTGATCACAGGCTGAAGAAACGTTGACGTTGGTAGCAAGAAAACACCTTTACGTAGCAGGCCACAGTTTCAAATATCCCGCCCTTAGCCAAATGCAGTTCGTGATTTATTCGGGCTTAGCTGGGCAGCCCTCGAGGGAAAATGCATGCATGCATCTCAACGATGCACTTGAGGCACCCCACACATGCACCTGGATGGACTGAATTTTTATTTGCACGTTCCATGTGACTACAGACACCAAAGCCTGCCTTTCAAATGTACTGTGTGCACTTTATCTTTTTTTCCAGTGGCTAATGTAAACATACCTGAAGGGATCATAAATGCTCAGATTAACATCAGCCAAGATACCTTGAGCACATATAAATTTAAATGGCTCTGTTGATTACATTTCCACTTAGAGTCAGAAACCTGACACATTCAAGGAGACCAGCATTCAGAAAAGCAAGATTTGTTTTTGTCCCTAGGATTTTGTTACAGTGTCTGAAAAAGAATATCTGAATTGAAAAAATAATTACTAACATTTATGGAGGACCTACTATGTGCCACGCACTTTATATACATGATCTCTTTTTATCTTCACGATGACCCAAGGAAGTGTCTTGTCAGTGAGGACACAGTCAAGGCACAGATCTTGCCCAAGATGACACCGCTAGCAAGGCTGGAGCTGATCAGCCCAGGCAGTCGGACAGAAGGGCCCACACTCCGCATTACTCCACCCACTGCCTCCTCAAACCCCAGACGGCCTCTGTCACCCACAAGTCCGCCAGTTCTTGTGTATCTACACAGGATGCCACTAGCGCCTGGGTCCTAATAGTAAAGCAACACCACTGTCACTACTTCAGAGCAGATGGGAGCTTAGCCCCGTGGTAATGTAATTTATATCTTTAGACAGAAAGGCGGAGGTCAGCTTCAGGAAACTGTGCATGGCTCCACTCACTGACTCACCCACTCATTCATTCATTCTACAAATGACTTACATGCAGAATACTAAATGTTGAGGATGTCAGGGTGAAGAAGAAAGTTTACATTCTAACATTAATATGTGCTAATCCAATGATAAGTTAAAATATTCAACTGTGATAAATGGGATAAAGGGAAACGTATGGCACGAGGGGCGTCCTGGTCTTGTCCAGGGAATTCATGGAAAACCTCCTTGTGGGTGACATGGGAGCCAGAGGCAAAGGTGGCGCGGAGAGTCAGGGAAGTGGGTGTGAATGCTGCAGGCAGAGGGGCCAGCCCAGGGAAAAGCTCTGGGGCCAGGGAAGTCACAGCCTGTTCCAAGACTGCAGGCCTGGAGGGCCAGGGTGTGGGCAGAGGGGGCTAGAGAGGGTGGTGGCGCCCAGCTTCACCCTTTGGCCTCTGCTGCCCGCCCTTTCCGGCACTTTCCCTGCTTAGCTCCTCGAGGCTTCCAACCACCCTGTGAAGTAGGGGCTATGATGACCTCTTTTACAGAGAAAAACATCACTCAGAGCAAATAAGTCAATTTTGCCCACAGCCACACAGCCAGTAATGGGGGATTCAAAGCCAGGCACCCTGGCTCTCAGCCTTCACTATTATCTACTTGGCTACACTGTCATGGCTCAAGGAAGTCAAGGCACAGAGAAGTGAAGTAACTTGTCCAGAGTCACACTGCAAGGAAGGAGTGGAGTCAGTCAAACCCAGGCAGTCCCTCTCTGAAGCCTGGAGGCCCTCCCCACAGCTCTGTGCTGCCCTATGGAGAATTCTAGATGCCAACTATAGGGCCCAGCGCTCTTCACAGCGAGGGAGAGGAACAGAGTGACTGCTAAGCAAGCAGTGCCTTCAGGGTGGGAAGACATGCCCATGACTAAAGGCCTGGGGAAAGAGTGACTCCCGGGGTATTTTACATTCTCCACTCACCGTCTGGCCCGGACAGAGATGCAGGAGGAAGAATGGCCTGGGCAGACCAACCGTTTCTTCTCCTGCGCCTCATCGTGTTTCGCTTTGTACCTGGAGTTCTTAATGTCCCTGTTCCTCTGGTAGAAAGCAGCATCTCGACCGTCTTCCCATTGGAAACCCGCAGAACAGGAAGATTTTTTCAGAGAAAATGAAAACGATACGGCTCAAATTGAAATGTTTCCCTCAGAAAGTACCCATTTTTGCCATCTTTTTCCCTGTGTGACCTGCCAACACTTTGTGATGAGGGAACTGGGGCCCTCCTTACAGCCCTTGCGTTTGAGATGGCAGCCATTTCTGCCCACCAGCTTTGCCAGGGCTATTCTATGAGTCTCGGTTGTTTATGGCTAAGGGAGAGCTCCCTTCATGCGCATCGGGCGAGGTGGAGGGGGAAAAGGACACAGCACGCTGCCTCTCCTGTCCCCGGCACTCAAAGCCCGCCGTGCAGCCTGGCGTCATGCGGGGCAGGGAGACTGCCTATCCCACCGGTGGGGGGCCGGGAGCAAGTGCTTCTTTTCTGTTGCCATTCATGTCTTCCTTCTCTTCCTTTCTCTCTCTTTTTTGTTTATTTATTTTTGATACCAGTAGACCACTAAATAAATGGGCTGCCAGGCCAGCGCTTACATTTATTCTTTTATTTTCTGCAGATACCCAATAAAATGCTCTACTGCAAGGCCTGGAGGAGGCAGGAAGCTTCCTCCAGCAGCAGACACCTCAAAGCACCGGCCCGGGTGCCCAGGTGAAGCCAAGCCAAGCCTCCTTTTTAACACTTAGCAGAGAAATTCTTGATTTTGCCTCTAGGACTTTGGATTGGCTAGCTACCTGGGCTGCTGCC
Source organism: Phataginus tricuspis (assembly GCA_029783875.1). Classification (NCBI taxonomy): domain Eukaryota; kingdom Metazoa; phylum Chordata; class Mammalia; order Pholidota; family Manidae; genus Phataginus; species Phataginus tricuspis. Next base: position 104,556,120 of record JAQQAC010002837.1, read on the forward strand.
AGGAGGCTGTGTGGTGAGAAGGTCTGTCTTTTCCTTTGCACCACCCAGCCCCGGCTTGGCGACAAAGGTGCCTAGCCACAGCACGTCAGAGCAGGAATTCCTGCCCCTTCTCTGACCAGGGCTGCCTGTCCTCAGGGGCCCTGACATCTCAGCATCATGCTTCTCCCCCTCACTGAGCTGATCGCACCCGGAGGGGTTTATGCTCTCTACTTTGGCAGTAAGACAGCCTCACCTTAAAGCTGACCGAGTTGATTTTTTTAATTTGATTTCTTATTTGCCTTTCTCCTTTTCCTCCCAGATTGGATCGTTTTGTTTCTAGATACAAGAGTTAAAACAGGGATGAGGGAAACAGGCAAAGACAGAGCCTCTCCCCATCCCTTTCCCTCACTTCCAGCCTGTGAGCCCAGGCCGTCCTCAGGAATTGCCCAGAGGAGCTGGGCCCATTGCCTCCTGCCAAAGTAAAGAGGGGAAACTTCCCCTTTTAGAATTGACATGTACACGATAAAAGTCCCAGGAGAGGCTCCCTTGGGATTCTGAAACATATGCCAATTACACATCAAGCTCTGTCCAAATATAGTCCGTTTTTTGGGTCAGGATCGTCTCCCCTGCTGTTTGGTCATCAGCCATGTTAGAAACCCATCCAATTAGGTCATTTTACCAGCTCCCCCTTTCCTGCTGAACCAAGAGTACTCGGCAGAGTTCAGAAGACATTTTATGAGTCTTTGGTGCTGTTTGATGCTGGGCCTAACCAGAAGCTTAGGCTGATAATATAATAAAACAAAGTCATTCAAATGCCTCTTGCCCCCTGGAAACTAGCTGAGTGGAGAGGTATAGTTCTATCAAATCAGAGACTTCTTGTGCAAAGAAATTTCCTGTCCTTAATCCTAACCGATCTGCACCACTGGAGGGAACAAATAAGCACTTAGGAGACTGAGTTGGCCCTTGAACTGCAGAATCACACTCAGAATTTTAAATCACACTCATGTATTTATATATGTTTTAGTAAATTTTAATTAAATATAAGGCTAAGTAAAATGAAAAGACAACCTATAGAATGGGAGAAAATAGTTGCAAGCCATAGGTCTAATAAAGGTTTGATTAACATCCACAACATATAAAGAACTACAACTTAACAACAAAAAGACTAAACAATGAGCAAAAAAGACTTGAGTAGACATTTCTTCAAAGATATGCAAATGGCCAATAAATACATGAAAAGATGCTCAATATCACTAGTCACTAGGCAAAAGCAGATCAAAACCACAATAAGATACTACTTCATAGCCATTAGAATGGCTAAAATTTAAAAAGACAGTAGGAAGTGTTGACTAGGAAGCAGAGAAATTGGAACCCTCCCCACCCCACCTCAACATTTCTGAATTGCTGGCAAGAATGTGAAACAGTGTGACCAGTGTACAGAACAGCTTGGCAGTTCCCCAAAAAGTGAAACACAGACTTGCTATGACCTAGGAATTCCATCCCATTCCTAGGTACGACCAAAACAGTGGAAAGCAGGGACTCAGACAGATACTTGTACGCCAGTGTTCATTGTAGCATTATTTACAAGAGCTAAAAGGTAAAAACAACTCTAATGTTCATCAGTACTTAATGGATAAACAAAATAAGATATATACGTACAGATTATTATCCAGCCACAAAAAAGAAATGCAGTTCTGAAACTTGCTACTATGTGGATGAACCTCAAAAATATTGTACTAAGTAAAATAAACCAGACACAAAAGGACAAAAATAATATGATTCCACTTATATCAAACACCTAGAATAGGTAAATTCATAGAGACAAAGTAGAACAGAGGTCACCAGAGGCTGAAGGAAGGGAGACATGAGGAATTATTTAATGGAGGAGAGTTTGTGTTTGGAGTGATGAAAATGTTTTAGAAAGTAATGATGGTTGTACAACATTGTGAATGTACCTAATGGCACTAAATTTCACATTTTAAAATGGCTAAAATGGTAAAGCTTCTGTTATATGTATTTTTCTAAAATAAACAATTAATGAGAAAAAATATATGGAAAAAAAAACCCAAAACTAAATAAGTATTTTCACAAACTCTTCCTACAGTTCTCTCAGCTAAATTTCAGAGTCAGAGTCCAGATCGTCTTTCAGTACTTAATCCATTACAATATTCGGTGTCTTTAAATTACACATTCACTGTTTCATTCACATCATCTGTCTTTCTCTTCTTCAGATATTTACAGACTGCCTAGCAAAGACTCAGTGACCAGACATTGGTGGGAGAAGTGGATGGAAGACACGATGTCAGTATGTGGCCTGTGTCAGGTTCTATGCTCAAAGGCCCTTAATATGCTCTCCCCATACATCTTCCCTTCCACATTATGAGTCATTATTATCCCCCTTCTGTGGCTGAGGACATGAGGCTAAGGAAGGTTAGATGAACTTGCTGGGAGCAAGCAGATTTGGGATTGGAACCTAGATCTGCCATATTCAAACCCTCCATGCCTCATGCAGCTTTACTCTCCACCCACCTCACTAATCCTTTGGATTCTTGCCTCTCCCCATTATTCTCAGGAACGAGGGACAGCTTCAGAAGGAGAAAGAAGCCCTTTGACACTGGCTCTGAGCCCCGGTCAGTCAAGACTGCCCATGTTCCAGTGGGGAGCAGGGCTCAGCTCTGCAGAAACTGCCCTGCAGCTGGAGGGGCTGCCCAGGGATCTGTCTGCAAGGATGGCAACTTGCTGGTGCCAGGCACAGCAAATAAAAAGACAGCTGTTACAGGCGAGGGGAGCTGGCAGGTCCCCAAGGCCTGGATCCAGGCGAGCAGCCGGCGTGCCCCGTTTTCCACAGGTTGCCAGACGGGGACAGCAGTGGTTCTGCCAAAGGCTCAGCTCCGTGTGTTTGGCTGCAGCGCATCCCTGAGTGTCTGCAAGCTCAGTCTGGGCTGGGAAATGATCCAGGGGCCACAGAGGGGCCTAGAGGCCAGGCTCAGTCCATGGCAGACCTACTTTGCTTCAACGAGCAGACAGGTGAGCAGGCGGCAGGACAGGATAAGGAAACAGGAGAGGCCATTCAGGCTCATGCCAAGGGCCAGGGACAAACCTGGTCTTGGCTTTCGCCCAGCTGTGCCACCTCAGATTCCATCTCTCCGCTGCTGCTTTTGAGAAAGTGTTGAAGAATTCCTGTTTTCCCCTGCAAGCAGATGAGGCTTGTTCTGGGGTTCGTAAGAGCTTTATTATCTCTGCATTTGGGGAAGCAGTGCATTTCCAAATCAGCAAGAGACACCAGGCAGCTCAGGAAATGAGTAGCTCGTTCCCCTTCTCCTTCTTGGGGAGTTTTTGGGCTGTCACGAGACAGTCCATTCTGCTTTTGTTTACTGTATCACATGAGGTCTTAATGCACCTCCCCGTGTCTGCTCATTACTACTGCTAAGGAGCGTTTGTGGAGTTTTTAAAATCGGCCTGCTCTTTCTCTCTCGGCTCACTCCCTGTGGTGCAGTCCAGTTTCTGGGATGAAGCTCAGTCAATAAACACATTCTTTCTGTCTGCTGAGACTTTCTGTCTTCCAGTTAGAAAAGGGGCAAAACACGCTACTTTATTATATGGAGACAGCAGTCAATTTTGGCTCGATGCTGAGTGGGAAATGCTGATTTTTCATATGTTTGTGTAACAGAAACAACAAAGCATCCATTTGGAAAGCAACAGGATTTTTCTCAGCCAAACTATACACAAATGGGCTCTTTCAGCAGCCCAAGGAAAGCGGACGAGAGCTGGAATGTGGGCCCCAGGGGACAGCAGCCAGGACAGCCTGTGTCTCTGGGTTATTAAAACCTGCTTGGGCCGGGTTGTCACCAAAGCCCCGTGGGGTCTGGGTCCTTGGCCTGCAGGAGGCAAAGTACCTAGAGGCGGACAGCACCGCCTGGCTGCTCTTCATGAGCCATTCCACTGAGAACTGCAAACGTACATCCTCTGGGGGCTTCACGTTCTTAAATGACACGCACAGCCCATCTGGTTCCCCAGAAGGCACTGCATTGGACTCTTTGGGACTTCAAGTCTCAGCTGAAAGTCTGGAGGCAGGTTAGGGAACGCCTCGTGCTGCAGTTCAGGGCTGACAATACACGGAGAGGGAGGAGAGGGAGGAGAGGGAGGAGAGAGAGAAAGCGAGGACGAGGAAGGAAAGGGAGGCCTGGGATGAGGCAAGAAATACCTGCGCGTGTGCCGGTCAGGAGACGGGGCTTCACTGACAGCCTGCCCATTGCTAACTTGGTAACACAGAGTGAGGCTTACTCTCTCCTCGTTCGGATGGAAAACGGTTTAAGACTAAAGCCTGATGAGTTTTTATCCCAAATACGTGGTGTTTTTCATAGCTATGTGAAGGTCAAGTTGGAAGATGAGTATGAACCCATGTGAACACCAATTAACTCAAATAAAACTGAGCCACCTTGAGGCACGCCTCATCACAAAGTTATTAAACACATACACACACACTGTCACCCAGAAAATCTGGGAAAGCAGTGCACATTCCCACTGCATGGCTCTTGACGAGGCCCGGGGTTCATGCCGCACAGTGTGACAAAGCCCCCTGAAAGCGCCTCTTGGACGCCTCTTTTCCCAGCGTCCCTTTTCAGTGCTCTCTCCCGTCTTCAGCGGCTCAGCCCATCCTGACCACGTCTCTCAGTTCCCTCTTCTCTTGAATCCTTCCTCCAGCTCTCCGCATAACTGCCCCCAGGGGATTGCTCCAAACGCTACTTATCTAGAGACTCAACTTTCCCTTCTTTAAGCCTCTTCAACTCAGCCTCTCTACCCATCACCCCCGATCTGTCCAACAAAGATCAACGGCTGAGCAGGGTCAGCATGGAGCTCTCCTTGAAACCTGGGAGCACAGAAAAATTGCAGTTACAAACTTTTTGTCGCTATTCCCTGATATACCCCGAACAAGGGACCGTATCTAACAAAATGTGATCGTAACTTATGTCACAATAGCACAAAATCAGTGGCATTGCAACCCAAGTCAGTGTGCCCATTCACTGAGAACCGTCACATGGAAGGCTCTAGGGGGAGTGCTGTGGCCCTACAGGCCTCTATGGCCTCCCAACTGCATCAATATCGTTCAGCAGGAGGGGAAGCGAGGCTCAGTAAGGCTCGTGAACTTACCCACACCCTCACAGGAAGCGGCAGAGTTGAGAGAAGAATCGAGGGGTCAGATTCCGAGCCCTGGATGCCTCACTGGTGTTTAAATTACAGCCCCCACTTCTGGCCTCTGTCTCTCTGCACGCTGTTCTTCCAGAGACAGTCCTTTATCTGGTCCCCTATCCACTGCAAGGTGCTCCTGACAGAGGCGGCACTGGCTTACGTGTGCTTTGACGGGTCGCCCTAGCCCCAGTAGACCTCCTGGTGCCTTACAAAAGCTCCTCAAATTGCCGCAGCTCATGGCTTTCACTGGACGGGCAGGATCATAAAATCACAGAGCTCTCGCCCCAACTTCTCACACGGGTGCCACCAAGCCCAGGTGAAGCCCTGGAATACTTCTCATCATCAGACTCTAGAGAGCTGCTACCAGTTACATGAGATGGCAGTTGAAAAGAGACCTTTTGGCCCGGAACACTGACTCCCTAGTGAAAATGAGTATGCCACCTGGACAAGAACAACGTATTTTGATATGGTTGATGGCTCCCTCTTTGGGGAACGTCCTCCCTCTCTTGGCTTCTGGGCTGTGAGCCTCTCCTTTGTTTCCCTAGTCCTGCCTGCGCCATTAGGCCTCAGTTTCCCTCACTGGCTCCTCCTCGTCATCCCGATCTCTCCACAATGGCCCCGCTGCCTCCTGCTTTACCTCTCTGTCTATAAACTCTCCCACATGATCTCACCAAGTCCCAAAGTTTAGATAACTATGTGTCAGTGGTTCCCAAGTCTGCATCTGCCACCCAGATCCACCCCCTGGTTCCAAACTTGGAGGTCCATCAGCATCTCGAGAAGCGAGGGCCTCTTCGTTTCCTTCCCAACTGGCTTTCTCCATCTCAGCAAACAGCATCATTATCTGTCCAGTGATTCAAGCCAAATCTCTCATCTTCCCTCAGCATATCTAACTCAGAAAAAACACCCATTGTCTTTACTCCATGACCTATTCCAAATACATCTACTTTCCCTGTCTTCTCCACTGCTGCTTCAGTCCAAGCTGGAAACACCTGCAGCCAGGCCCCTGTAACAGCATCCTAACTGGCTTCCCTGCTAGATTCCTTGTCCCTCTTGGTCTAATCTCCAAAGGCAGCCAGAATGACCTTATGACCTTTTTAAAATGTAGAGTGGACACACGAACTCTTCTGTAAGACCAGTAATGGAAAAAACACGTTGGTATCTTGCCTCCTTCACACTTCAGAGTACAATCTAAACTCCTTGCCCTGCCTGGCTTTTTGAGACTGTATACAACCCATTTCCTTCCCACACCTCCAACCCTTTCACAAATATCCCAACCACACTGATCTTCCTATTTCCTGGAAAAGCCAAGCTTGTTCTTGCCTCAGGGCCTTTGCACTGGCTCTTCCCTCCACCTGAAAAGTTTTTTCCCCAGATCTTTAGGAGGATCCTTTTTGTCATTCATGTATCATCTGCTATGTGTTTCCTCTTCTGAGAAGGATTTTCCTGACCACTCCAGCTAAAGTAGCCATGTGTATCAGTTTCCTAGTGCTAATGTAACAATTTACCACACACTGGGTAGCTTAAAACAACGGAAATGTATTCTCTCAGAGTTCTGGAAGCCAGAAGCCAGATAGCAAGCTCTTAGCAGGGCCACATCCCTCCGAAGGCTCTAGGGAAGAAGCCTTCCCTGCCCCTCCAGCTTCAGGGGGTGAGGTCTCCCTCCGTCTGTGGCTGCATCATTCCAGCTTCTGTCTCTGTGGTCCAACTGCCTCCTCTTCCTCTGTCCCTCCACCTCTGTCCTATAAGGATGCCTGTGGCCACACTTACAGTTCACCCAGATAATCCAGGACAGGTTCCCTCTCTGAAGATTCTTAATTACATCTTTTGCCATATAAAGTAATATTCCTAGGTTCCAGGAATTAGGATTGAGGCATCTTTATGGAGCCCACCTTTCAACTTTCCCATGCCAGACATACTGCCTGACTTTAGTTCTCTGCGTAACATTTACTGTTGTTGCCCTCATTTATTCCTGTACCAATTGGTTATTTAATTTCTTCTCTCCACCAGAATGTAAGCACCATGAGGGCAGCCACTTTGCCTTTAACCGCTGATGTTGAGAATGGTGCCACACAGCAGGCACCCAAAACTCTTTCTAAATAATAGCACTGAGGATTAAATTAAGCCAACAGTTTTTAAGCTTATGTATTTACTTATTTGCTCCATAAGATTCTTTGTTCCAATGCAGAAGCCAAACAGGCAGATGGAGTCGGAAGTCGAGCTCTTGGGTTTGCAGCAGGGATGGGAAGCGGGAGCTCTGGGGCCTTCGGTCCCCAATTCCTTCTGACGACAGGCACTAGAGATTAAAGGATTTACCTTGAAAAAAAAAGCACTTTAATATCTTGGCTCAAATTACTTGCTTGGGAGAAGTAGGGCATAGAGGAACTTGGAGGAAATGCGCCACTGAGCACTTTGATAGGTGAGCGGGTGCAGGCAGTACAGCCACGTGGCAGTATGTGACCAGCAGGGGCGCGTGACCCCTGCAGGGCTGCCGCACAGGTTAGAGGACTGGGAACTTCGTCTGCACTCTCACTTTGGCCATGGATACTCAACATCCGCTGGTCTGTCTCTCCCAAGATGCGCCCTTGTGTCCTGACAAGAGTGAGGCTGGGCTTAGGGTGTTTTCTGATCCTCAGCTGGGCCTGAGAGGCTGGAGACGGTAGCACTGAAAAGCTCAGGCTCTGCAATCAGGCCCAGGACCCCACCCAGGGTCGCACGGCTTCTTGGCCATACGCTCTCGTCCAAGCTGCTTAACCTCTCCAACAATATTCTGGCCCCACAGGTGCCGAACACTCAGCTCGCATTAACCATTTAGTTACACTGCCAGTACATACACACAGCTTGAAGGAAATTGCAATAATTAGCATTTATTAAGTATTATTATTATTTGGGCATTAAGGCTTCCTATGTGACGCTCACACAGTTCCTGGGGAGTTCCTCATTTCCACTTCCTGAACCCTCAAGCAAAATGACCTTGAACCTGGCCAGAGAGGAATTCACTCACTCATTCACTCACTCACTGAATCCGGAAACATCTAGTAAGTATCTGTGATGACTCAGAAACTTCTAGCTGAAAGGAATAAAGAAGTATGAAGACAAATAAGACGGATTTCCTACTCTCATACAGCTTGCCTTTTGGAGACAGATAATAAAACAAGTAAGCTCTTTGGGGCATATCCTAGAAGCGTCCGTGCCCTTGCTGTGTTTATTCTTCATCTTTGGTTCATTTTCCTGGTATGATGTATATACCTTAGGAGCTTAACCTGAGCTCTGCTCTGCTGCTGCACAGGCCTGCTGCCAAGCAGCTCGCCCGCACTGCGGAGGTGCTGCGCTCCCCCCCACCGCCTGCCGCTGCGCGCCTGCAGTGATGTCTGCAGGCGTCTCCAAGGCCCATTCTTGTGCAGTCTCTGATCATAAAGATAGAAGAAACTTCCATCTGTAGAGTCTCCATGAAATGCTAGGTACCATGTGTGCTATTTTATACAGATCACCTTATTTACATCGTCGCACAAACCCATGAGCTTAACTCTGTTATGGTTCCCATCTCAGAGATGAAGAAAATGAAAACCAGAGGTTAGGAAACATGCGCCAAGATGTTGCTCCTGAGCAGAGCAGCTGGGGTTTTATTTGATGCCAGAGCCCCTATCCACAATCCCGGGCTCTGCACTCCCTGCTGTGTAGGAGCCCACGAGGACTTCAGCGAGTCTGTGTGACATTCCTGGCTGAGATTGCAGGGACAGCTGTGGTATGCACGTGGCCCACCGCTGGCTGGTGGCCACAGGACAGGACTCCGTGCCCTGGGCTTGGCACTTCTGTACCCAGGTGGACTGTCTGCAGACTGTGGCATGAGGAGGCTTGCCCGTGATGCTCTGGGAGACTGAGAGCCTGCCACCTGCCATCAGGTTATAGAGCGTCAAGGGAGAGAAAGTCGCAGGTCCACAACGACTCGTTGAGAGGCTTTGGGAAAGTCATTTAGCCTCTCTGAGCCTCACGTTCCTTACCGGTGGAAGGGCACTAAAAGTAAAACTTCCTTGTGGGTAGTCGGCAGAACTAATGGAGATAATGCAGGAAAGCTTAGCACGAGGCCTGACATGTAGAGAACTAACATGCTAGGAAGAAAAGAGTGGGAGAGGAGAGACAGCTTAAATCCGAGCTAATTATCATCTACCCTTGGCTAAGCTCCTCCCCTTGTACCTCGGGGCCCCCTGTGCCAAATGCATGAACTTCTGACAAGCACCAAGCCTGCAAGTCCTTGAAGCCTCCAGGTCTTTGTAGAACAGAGACCCCATCCCATGAGCAGAGAGGAGTCCTTTCCTCATCGCCCTGTTGCCTGAGTCAGTTGCCTCAGCACCAGCAATGTTAAGATGGCCTTTTGGAGGCTGACGGGAGCTCCACTGTGTGTACCTACCAGCCTGTGTTACTTGCCCAGCCTTGGACACACGCTTGGTTTGCTTCTACAGTTTAGCCTTTGTCAATTTTTTTGGCTATCTTTAATTTCCTTTTGCTCTATAGGAAACAATTCTATGCACATTAGGTTTTCTGTTTGAACCGGGGCAGAAGTACGCACAGGGTACCCTGCAAGGCTCTCGGCAAGTGGCGAGGCATTTCTAGGAAAATTATACAAACTGGTGATTTGGAAGTCCTTCCTTGGAATCACACAAACCTGGATTTGAATTTTCATACCACCACGCACTTGCCGTGTGCTGTGGGCGAATTACCCCTTGTGTGAACATCTGGGATGCTGGCGTGCTGTGTCACAGGGGATAAAGCTCGCAGCCCAGGTCAGCCTGTGGCCAAAGATCTCAGATGTGGAGCCAGAGAAAACTGGCCTTCTGGGTCCTCATATCTCAGGTACCCTCCTGCCCCAGAAACGTGCCCCAGGCTGCTCCCTCTGCCTCACTCTCTCCCCTCCGTTCTTTACTGAGTTGGCCCCTTCCCACCTTCCTAACACTGCTCACTGCCACGTGCCCCCACATAGATGTCCCCGGCCTCCTTGACTGACTGGGTCCATGCCCCTCTCCCATTTCACAGACTCACAATAAGGTGGACTTGCCTTCCTAACAGCTAAAATACCCCCAACATAGCAGTATCTGGCCCATGGCAGACACACAAACTATTTTTATAACAAGGGAATGAACGAATAAATGAAAACTCTGGCAATTGAAGACGATCCCAATTCTCAGAGTGGGGATCTGGCATCTGCTGGGGCAGCCAGCACTGCTCCACGTCCCGCCCTCCTCCACTTCCATCCCAGCATCTCACCTTCTACACCCCCAGCCCTGGCTGCCTCTCAGGCCCTCCATCTTCCAAGAGGGGCCTGCGGCGAGAACAGGAGGGAAGAAACTACAAGTCTTGCTAGGGTTTAAAGATGTGCTCACCTGAAATTGCACAGTTCATCCCACGGGCTCAGCAGGAATGTGGCATTTGGAGAAATTATACCTCTGAGCTGCCAGGATATATTCAAACAGCCAAGAATGGAAGTTGGCCCAACTGGGACACATCCAGAGAGCAGCAAATATGCACTGTGAGCTCACCAGCAAAATGCTTCCATGGCTCAGGGGAACATCCGAGAAGGCCTGCCTGACTGCGGGTCCCTTCTCCCTGCTTCTAGGGTGATTCTTATCAAGCGGCTCCCAGTCCTGGGGAGGGGAGGACAGAGAGGAGCTGGGTGTGCAGCTTGGCAGGCCTGTGGGCTCTCAGAGTCTGCACTGTTGCTGGCTGATTTGGGGGCGGCAGGGGCAAATGATAAGGGTTCAATTCCTGACTCTGACACATACTAGCAGTATAACCTTGCACACATCTCCTTAAATCTGTGTGCCTCGGTTTCTCAGCTGTCAAATGCGGATGATAATAGTATCCTTCTTCACAGGATTAGTTTGAAGATTTAAAAAATGAACACCTATCAGGGCTTAGATGAGCCTCACACATGTAAGTGCTCAGTAAATATGTTTCTCTTGTTATGATTTGGGTTAGAATTGGCAGAACATTTGGCTAGAGGAGTGTTTCCTGGATGTTTTGATTTCACAGCCTCATAATTAGAAAGGTCTCTACCCTTATTTGGCAACTTTTATTTTGCATATTAAGGTATTAAAATGATCAACGGTATCATCTTATTCTATAAAACAAAGCATATTTTAAAGCCTCAAATGAGGGATGGATGTAAGCTTTGAAAAAAATAAACATGTTTTGCCTTATGGCAAACTAAAAACAAACAGTAGGTATGGTGCTGTTTAGTGAAGCCAAGTTGAATTATGAGCTAGATAAATTAGGCTTTCTAGAAGCTTCTTCTCTTCAGTGACCCTTCCCTGATGTCCCCTGCTCCCACAGCCCTCAGCGCTGACCCAGGACTGCTCATTCTTCAGTCTAACTGTCTTTTTAGGTCTCTGCCTCATTCCCTTGCAGAGCACCCCAGCTCCCAACCTCCCTGAGGGCAGAGGCTGCCATCATAGGTGTATCCTCAGCGGCTTGCACACGATAAGCACTCAGAGTATTTGTGGAATGAATGAAAAACACTCAGTTCTCATTGCCTGCTGGAAATCACATGCTGTTCCCGAGAGCCCCTCCCACCTGTGCAGGTGTGATCACCCTCCCCCAGGAAGAGTCCAACTCCCCCCACCCCCTCACTGGGAATTCCTAAATTCATTCTGGTCTCACTATCACCTCCTCCTCGGGGAGGCCTCTCCTGACCCCCTAACGCAAACACGGGTCAAACCTCCTCCTCCCCTCGCACTCACGGAGCCACCTGCCGCGTACTAAACGTTCTCTGGTTCGCATGCACTTCCCACCTCCTCCACTGGAGTGTGAACTGGAGGAGGGGAAGGACCTGACTGATTCATTCTCTGTGGCATTCCCAGCCTCTGACAGTCCTGCAGACAAGGGCAGATGGCCAAGCAGGACACACAAGGGTGGCCTGCGCAGTGCTCACTGGAGCAAAGTCACGGAGAGAGGGGCGGTAGCAGGTGCGGGGAGCCCCGCTGCCAGCTGCCCGCTAGAGCAGTGCGCTGAGCTCCTTGCTATGTGGATACTGCACAGGCCCCAGGAGGAGGCCCCTGACCTTCCAGCTGTGTGGCTCTTTAGTTAGGGAAGCGCCAGCCCCTCCCCTAGCACGGCCAGGGCCAGCGTACAGACAACACAGCACAGCACGGCAGAGTCTCAGGGCCAGGGCCGTCCTGCTGGTCAGTGTTCAGGGCTGTGCGGCCATGATCTGTAGGCTGAGCTCCAAGCTCTACAGCAGCAGCTCTAGAATGAGAGAAGCTTGAGACAGAGCTGCCTGCTCTGTCTGTGTGCGCCATGGTTGCTCTGGCCCGCCTCGCCCCCTCTCCTCTTCTCCTGTCCTAGGAGGAAAGCTGTGCAGGCTTGCACGCAAATAGCAACTCCATACGTGTCCATCAGTGTCCTGCTGTGGTCATGAGTGCTCTTTTCGTTGGCCAAAGCTCAGTGTAAGGGCCGCTAAATACCATCATGGCCCTGATTCTCAGGAAAGAAAGGAAAAGGTGGCGGGGGCTTTCCCGCATCTGGGCCATGCCCATCATTTTACACTGAAGAATCTTAGAAACCACAGGGTAGAGGTGATCTGTCCAAATAGCAGGAACGTGAGGAGCAGGAACCGTAATAAATTAGAGCCTAAGGAACTGCACACTAGTAGAGCACAGTTGTATTTTGTTTAATATGCCTTGTCTGGATCTCTAGCTACTACTTGTTTTTTCAGAGAAGGAGCTGCCTCCTGTAGTGGGCCCAGGTACATTCCCCTGCCTCGCCCCTGAGGCAGCTGAGTTTCCAGCCCCCACCTGTAGGCCTGGGCTTAGAATCCAGTCAGTACAAGCCTGGTTCCCACAGGCTGCACGGCAGGTCCCAGCTGGCCTCCTTCAAACCTCAAGGGAACTAGTGCGTAAGGCCCTCGATCTGAGTGATCCCCAGGCCTGGGTCCCTTCCTCACTGCCTCCCACCCCATCGTGCTGGTCTTTAAATTATTGTTCCATGCGTAATAGTCCTATTTTCTCTAGTAGATTCTACGGTCCAGACATGAAGTCCTGATGTTTCATCTTCGGTATTTTGCATGTCACCTGACTTAATAAGGTTCACACTTCTGCACCTTCAGAACCCTCTGGGAAGCATGCTGACAGACGGACTCTGTAGAATCTGGGGTTTGGCTTTCCTGGGGAGGGACCAGAGGGACGTATGGTGAGTTCGCTCGATTCTGTCCAGGTGATCCAAAAACTGAACTTTGAGAAACGCAAGTCCCTAGGGCACTGAAGATGCTCATTAAAGACTCATAAATTGATTCATCCCTGGAAAAGGGTCACAGCTGGGACCCTGAGGTATGACTCAAGTCTGCAGATGTTTCCTTCTGCTCACCTTGTGTTTTTGGAAAAACAAAAGGAAACTGAATTATAACCAACATTAAAAAAATGTGAAGCTATCGTAAGGCAGACTATGCCTTCTCTTGATAAGAAAAAAAAATCCCATCACGTGAAGACCCCTATGCCTCTCTGCCTAGGAACAACCAGCTGGAACTGTGCATGTTCCATACACCCCCCACCCCACCTTCCCATAGGTCATCACAGTCTCCCCAGGCTTGCGATGTACATCCAACTCCCATCCCATGAGAGACATGACAATTGGACTAAGAAACTGCTGAGTGATGGGGGAAGTTAGATCCAATAGGTGACAACCTGTCACAGTCAAAAAAGAATGGCTGTTAATGGGAAGTACTCCTCCTTGGTGGGAGGGGTCCACTGAAAGCTTATGGAGTATCACAGGTAGAGTAGCTCACATTTTTGCTTTCATTCATTGGTGGGACTGTTTGGAAACTACTTGATTACATGAATCTGGGACATCGTAGCATTTTTGAGCTGTGACAGGGCCCTGGTGCCCATCTGACACAATGTGCACGGACTAAAACTTTGGAATTGGAGGCTTAGTCAGGAGAGCTGCCATTTATTTGGACCCACAGTTCTTACAACAATTTTCAGAGTAAAAATCAAAACTGTACTGACCAGTGTATACGAGTAATTTGTAGCCTTGTTAAAATACAGATTCTGATTCAGTAGGTCTGGGCAGGGCCTGAGATAATGTTTTTCTAGAAAGCTCCCAGACAACGCCAAGACAACGCTGGTTGCAAGACCACGCTTCATCAAAGGACACAGGGAATTTCGGCTGAATGCAGCAAATTTTAAGGTAATTTAAAAACTCACTCTTCTAGGTCAAGGAAGGAGGTCCAGAATTAACCCTTAATTCCTAGAATGCTGAAGCCAAATTGCATCAAAGATGCTTTAAAAAAAAAAAAAACCCAACAAAGGATTTCACAGTTCACCATTCACCTATGGATATTTCCTATAAAATCATGGACTATATTTCCTCTTGACTCCAGTTAGAAAATTTCTCCTCTGGAGGATTTGGTAAGTGGGGGCAGGTGAGAGCAAGGGGAATGGAAAATAATCTTGCCACGAGTGCTTCTTCTCATGCCCTAGCACATGGTCTCGAGATCCCAAACCGGCTCCCCTGTGATGGCTCAGGCAGGAAGCCAGGAGCTCCCTGCCAAGTTCAGCCAGAAGCCAAGCACAAGGTTATTTGGGAGAACCACACTCCCTGCACCAGAAAATACAGAAGTGGGGCAGCTCAGCCAGCCAGTGGGGAATCACACTCATCACAGCTTAAATACTAGATCTCAGGTTTTATATCTGGGTCTCAGCCTCTGCCATCCTGCTCTGCACCAGAATTCTAAGAAGTGATACACCCAACAGGGTTGCCAGCCCTGACATGTGGGACATCTTGGGCTCATAATTGTTTATCACTAAGGGGCAGGGTGTTCAGCAGCAACCCTTACCTCTATCTACCAGATGCAGCCTCCACTGAGTTGTGACAACTAAAAATGTTTCCAGACATGGCCAAATGTCCCACAGGGGGGCAAAATCACTCCTGGCTGAGAACCACTAGTCTACGGACAAATGCAAGGATTGGAAGTAAGGTCACTGGCATGATGAGATTAATGCACACAGAGGTCTAAGAGCAGTGCCTGGAACAGAGCAGCAGCCAAAGTGTTTGCTGGGAGCAGGGCCTGCTCGGACCCCGTTCCTACCAAGCCTGATACAGACCCATCACCCAAACTGCAAATCTTGAGGGGCCAGTTGGCCAAATTTTACAAATCCTGACATTTAAGCCCCTTAGTCTTCTCTCTCTATTACCTGAGAGCTAAGGAGGTGAGCAGCATAGGAAATGCTTTCCCCTCAAGTTCAAGAGAGACAGTAGAAAGAAAGAGAAGAGAATGAATCAACCCCCAGACTCTGTATGTGAGAGGCTCTTGTTGTTGCCTGGGATTTTATGTTCCATTTCTCCTGGAAAGGTGGACAGCCAGCCTCTTCCACACAAGCCGTAAACATACCGGCTCCTTCCCGTACCTGTGGTCAGTCAGTCTGTCTGTCTCTCTGCCACCTTTTCTCTCTCTGCACACATGCGCACACACTTTGGAGAACCGACAAGAGGAGGAGATGCAGATGTTTATTTCACTTCGGCAAATTTACCACTCATCTAAGAAGCCAAAGAGTTCATTGGCTGTAGAACCCCAAAGGGGAAAAGTCACCCTAAATCATTTGATTTTCAGGAGTTCTTTTTAATTCTTTTAGGATAAAAATTCCATTAAGGACAGCAAATGTGTGGTGTTGGTTTGAAGGGGAGCTTTGCATCTAGAAGACTTCCATGGTATCAGCACTGGCTGTCCCTACTCAACCTGTAAGGAGCAACTCTGGTGCTCCTATGAGGAGCTTGGATTCCAGGCTGTTCCATGAATCCCATGGTGGGGAGGGGGCATGGCGAGCTGAGGGCACCACGACATCTGCCACAGCTCAGCGCAGGGATCCAGGGTGAGCAGTAATATTGCAAACACTACCCTGGCAGCATTTCCATTAGAGGAAGAGCAGGAAGGCCTAGGGGATATCAAGGAAGCCTGAGAAAATCAACACGATGCCTGGGCATATTTTCCAGATGGGCAGCATAAAAAGCAAAAAAGGTTTAAGAAAGATAATGAACCAAGAAACAATATCAATACAATAAGCAAGAGACTGCCAAGCTGCAGTTGCAGGTTGGAGGTTAGGCAAATTCTTATACATAACAAACAAGCAATTTAAATGACTCCTGGACAGTCTCTGAGGCCTCACTGGAAGTACCACCTTGAATTTATTTTGCAGCAGTTGCCATGCCAACAGGAAGACTGTATTCCAAAGGGCGAGTGGACACTCCACCCGCAAACTGCCTTGCACCTGATGCGTCACCTGCGCTGGGTTTCTCACAGTTCCCCAGGCCTGCCATGCCCTCTCCCAGCCCCCAACACCCTCAGACGTTGTCTCTCTGTTTGCTGTTTCCTCTTGTTCACCCTTACGCAGCTGGTATGAGGCGAAGTCTCTCATATCCCGAATCCCTCCCTCTCCTGTGCACTCAGAGCCCTCTGCTCACACCTGCCAGTGCCGCTGACCCTGCCGGGACCAGGAGCCCCCGTCCCGACACGGCAGAGAGCGTGTTCAGTCTGCCCTGGAGCCTCGCCCGACCCCTGCAACGTAATAGGGGGCACGAAAGGCTGGACTGGGGCACCCCAGAGAGATGTGTCTGCAAACTGGGGTTTGGGGATTGCATTTCCTTTTAAGCTACTCATAAAGGCCTGAAGAAAATGTTTCACACCAGAATAGATGCTTCATAAATGCTTGTCGAACAGACAATAAGTAAATGAATGCCAGGTGAATTCAGGGTTTTTACAACAATTCTCTCTTTATACTCACTTCCCAGTTTACCCATTAAAGATTGGGCATCATTTCACAACAAAATCAATCACACAAACCACAGTTACTGATCACTGTCAGTCACCTACCAGGGCCTGCTGTAAACTCTTCATTCACATCCCCTTACATTGTGACGATACCCTGCAAGGTCGGTTTCATTAGCGGTGGAGGAAGCTGAGGTGCACAAAGGGAACATAAATCTCCTCCCCACCCACCCCATGACAGCTTTGAGTCCAGGTCTCTGCGGCCTCCAGGCGCCTTTCCCCAGCCTGGCGCAGACACTAAGTGCTGGGCTCCAGAATCAGATGACCTGGGCTCCTGTCCTAGCTTCGCCTCATACCTGCTGTGTAACTGAACAAAGAGCTTACGCTTTCTCAGCCCCCATCCCCGAAATGTAAAATGACCGCCTCCCTCCTTAGGGGAAAGCAGATCAAGCATGGAAGCACTTCCTGGGTGCCTGACACAGAGAAGCCAATTAGAAAACAGGAGAACAATGACTGGTGATATTACTACGGCTTCACAAAACAGAATGTATTTTCAATTTTGGAAGCGTGGGCTGCAGACTACTCACTCAAGGACAGGATCAGCTCTGTGTTTGGTCCCAAACACAGGGCATGCCCGTGCGGACAGTTAGCCCGGGTGGGGCAGGGGGTCTCTTGTTTGCAAATGCTCTCCTGCTCTTTTACCCTCAATAAAAAAAGATTAAATACCATTATATGGTATGTGTAAATATTCATATATATGTAAATATTAATATATATGTTTAATCCTATAATACCATGTAAATATCAACATATATGTTTATTTATACTTGATTTATTTATATGATCCTCAATGTTTCAGGATCTTTAGTTTTCAATCCCTGGTGAACAGAAGGTTCTCTGCTGTCTTTAGGTGACCTCATTTCTGTCTTGCTTGATCAGAGCTTCTGTTTGCATCACAGACACATATCAACATTATTTCTGACTTCTCTTAATTAATGGCATGGTTTGAAAGCAGGAGGGAAGGACAACAGTGGAGACAGAAAGAGGAAATAAGAAGAGAGAACCAGAACCTCCAGGGCCCCCCCAGTTCCTGCTGGTCGGGCTGTTTGTGAATTCACCTTGGAATGTGGGGGACGGGGACTTCGCGGACCCCTCCACGCTGGACATTTCCTCCCATGGGTGTCAGATCCAAGACTCTGATGTCAAATGCTCTCGTTCTGATGCACTTGGGAAACGCTAGTGCTCAACAGCCCGTGAAATGTCTCATTTAGGACACACTTCAGATGGAGCCGCTGAGGGGTGCAGAACAGCCCACAGCGCTGATAGGACACTCTTCTCAGAGGCTCTGCAACCTAAGCTGATCATGCCTAAGGACCCCTGGCCGGAGGCCCCTCTGTTGATTTTTTTTTTTAACAACTTATTTTGGCATCATTAACCTACAATTACATGTGCAATATTATGGTGATTAAACTACCCTCTTCATCAGGTCCCCCCCACCAACC